>VZTM01033935.1:5101-53936 GCA_013400555.1 Jacana jacana | reverse complement strand
CATACCCTTTAAATGACAGTAAACTTGGCTTCAAATGAGTTGTGTTCTTGTATCGCCCCCTGTAATCTGCATGCTTCAGGGAATGCTTTCTTACATTATCTGCATTTTTACTTTTTAAGGTTGCATACTCATATACATACGAGCTTCGACCTTATTTGGATCTGCTTCTGCAAATCCTATTAATTGAGGACTCTTGGCAAACTCACAGGTTGGTATTTACCTGCCTTTTTATAATTCAAGATTCTTATGTTCTGTACAGCTTGTTTTCTCAGTGGTTCTATTGCTAAACCTTTCTAGCTGTTTGTTTAAAATATATATTAAATCAAAATACAGAAACAGAGCATTTTTTCTCCTTTTATCTCAGTTTTTGAGACATAGCTAAAATTTTTCATTGCCCTTCCTTATTGAGAAATTTGCTATTTAGATTCTTCATGTGCCAAAGAATGTGTCATTAGTCTTAAATCATTGGTATTCACTGCGAGGTGCTTAGATTGATTCTTAGAAATACCTCATTCTAGAGGGTCTAATTGATAGCCTGATCTTACTAACAAGTGCATCAGTCATAGTAGTGACACCAAGACATGGATGAAATGTGAACTTGAAAGAAAAGGATATTTCTTATATAAATACTCTCTGTGTGATAACATTTCAGTAGAGATTTAGCTTAATATATGAAATACTTACCCAGTTTCAAAACTAATTTTCATATGTCTACAAAATAAGGTTTTGAAAGTAGAGGGGAAAAAAAAAAGTAATTACTGCAAATACTGGCTATTTGGGAGAACAGTCAATTCCTCAGTAGTTTCCTATAGTGGTAGGTGAGGTAACACAAAAGAAATGTAATCAACAAGCTACCTGTCAATATTTCAAAATGTTACTGTTTCATAATGAGTAAATATGGGTAGTATTGGATTTACTAAATCATTTGCAANTATTTGATTTACTAATCATTTGCAACTATATCTCATGTGACATTTAAAATACTTCAAGTAAGAGTAGATAGTAAGGGTGTTGGAGTGAACTCATGTACATAACCTGTAGACTGTAGACAGTGCTCCTAGGATTTTATCAGTTGCTTGGCCTTACTTTAGAAAAGACTGGTCTGACTTAACCATACTCCAAAACACAAAGACTGAGTTGAGAGGACTTCTTCATTTCCTTTATAAGAATTTCATCTTAGCTAGGGAATGAGCACATACTTCATACATACGCTTTTCAGCCTGGCATATATATCTATATGTAGTGCATATACAATGCAGTTTGCTTGCATTTTACTCCTAATAAAAAATATTTCCATGAGATGTCTTTAAATCCATGGAACACTGAAAATGGGCGTGCTTTAGCAAATACGAAGTAAAATAATATATTTTAGGGTGGAAACACAAATGAGAAATCATGGAAATCATTTGGGATAGTGCTGTTCTTGAAATAATGGAATGTAAAGGAGGTTGAACATTGTAGTACAGCTTCCAGTGTACTGGGAGGTGTACGCTACTTCCTAGTCAAGACTGCAGCCTCAGGCATAGCAGCGGTCATTTGAATTGTGAACTCGATACCTTGCTGCCACTTCTGGCAGTAGTTTGAAGTACTGGTCTCTGTCCTGTTCTTGGTTTTGCTGTGGTAAATACAGAGTTTTAATGACCTTTGTCTTCTCTTTCAAACAAACCACCAAATAGCATAACTGACCATCGTACATGGTAGCATGTTCTAACTCTTAGGAAACAAACATCGCCTGATCCTAGGCAGTGTGCATCCTTCAGTGCTCCGTGTCTTCTTGTACTGTCAGGTGGCTGCTGCTGTTCTTTGGCATCAGACCCGCTCTCTTTGATTTCTCCTGATTTGACAAGTTCAAGCGCCAAGTTTGGGATAGTAATGTTACATGTACCATTAAGTTAAATCAGCTGAACTAAAGCTTATCATCATGTTGCAGATGGATTCTAGGTTGTCTGGTTTTTCTACAGTGAGTGTAGCTTTTCAAGACATCAGTGTAGGTTCCAAGCCCACCTCTGACTTGTTTTCAAAGCCAAAAGTATGTGGATTCTCAGTTCTTGCACGGTTTCAGAGTGGCAATTAATTCTTCTAGCCCTTGCTCAAGAGCAGAAGTCACAAGAAGTGGGCTTAGTTCCAGAGAATGCCCAGGTCCCATATCCCCAGGCACAGATATGTACCATTCGTTCCTCTTCGGAGGAACTGCANCAATTTTGTAAATGCAGTCGATTTTTAAAATAAGTAATAAAAATTAACCTGTTACAGTTGACTTCTATAATTAGAATTAATCTTACTTACGTGCTTCATGTATCTATCATTCAGAGAGTTTAAATCTTACCATATTGTAAGTAACATGTGATGTGTCGAGTTACTTTTCTGATTTTAAAGGGAAGTGATGGTAAGTGAAGCATTAATTCAAATAGCAAAACTGTAACACTAGAAGTTTTGGGTTGGTTTTTGTTCATTTTCTTTTTTTTCTTGTAGGATTCACAATGCACTTAAGGGAATCCCAGATGACAGGGATGGACTATTTGACACCATTCAGCGCTCTAAGAATCATTATCAGAAAAGAGCTTACCAATGTATAAAGTGCATGGTAGCTCTCTTCAGCAACTGTCCTGTAGCCTACCAGATCCTTCAGGTGATACCTTTCATTCTGTTTCTTGCTGGGGTTTTTTTATGGTTTGGGAGGGGGGGGAGCAAAACAAACCCACAAACCAAGCAAAACACCAAGACTGAAAAAAAATAACCCAACCCCACCATTACTCAGTTCTCATCACCTTGATGAAATTACAACTTCCGGGTATAACTTATTTATACTTTCTTGTAACAGAATGTCAATATATTATGGATTGAAAGCACCCTGGTTAAACTCAGGAATCTGAGATGCAGCTGCAGATACACAGGCTTCATTTCAGATTTGAAGGAAGGGAAAAAATATTTCTGTTTCGTAGAATAGAGAGAATAATTCCGAGTTGTTAATGTTCTCTTTGCAGAGCAATGGAGATTTGAAGAGAAAATGGACCTGGGCAGTAGAATGGCTTGGAGACGAGCTTGAGCGGAGACCATACACTGGCAATCCCCAGTACACCTATAATAATTGGTCTCCACCAATACAAAGCAATGAAACATCTAATGGCTACTTCCTAGAGAGATCACACAGTGCTAGAATGACTCTTGCAAAAGCTTGTGAACTCTGCCCAGAGGAGGTAAAGAATACATTTGACTTCTGGTAAAAATGATTGGAGTAAAGGGCTTTTTGTAAATACTGAACCTTAGCAACGGTCCCCGGTCGTTACAGAGGAAACAGGTTTTATAAATATGGATTTCTGGTTTTGTTGGCTTCAGTTACATAGTGCTGTGCATTTTTTCCGCTTTGCTACTGTCTCTGCAGATGTCTGTTACTTAAAAGAATTAGTAGTATAGAATGGAAATTGACCATTTAAAGTAGATTATGAATGGGTCTGTTTTTTCCAGTAATATGTTGATAGTGGGAATTTTGGTGTAGCACAGTACGAGCTATGGGTGACACGGTGGGGTGGAATTTTTCTCCAAGCACTTCTGAAGCAATCATTGCATGTAGAATTGGTTCTGGGTAGAATAATCATAGTCTGTTTTACCTGAGTAAATTAAATGGCTTTTTCAAATTCTAGGAACCCGATGATCCTGATGCTCCAGATGAACATGAGTCTTCTCCACCTGAAGATGCCCCACTGTATCCCCATTCACCTGGTTCCCAGTATCAACAGGTAAAAACTCAGTTGAACGAATTTCTCAGAGCTCCAGGTTAGCTTTTTTAGCAGTTACAGTAACTTAAATTTCAGGCATTTAGTCTGAAGGATGCTGTAGCCAAATTTCAGACTCAGAGGAGTAAAGGTAATGATACACCTCCATTGTGCCAAGAATAGTACTGAAGGGTTTCAAGTGAGACTTTGTTAGCAGAAGAGGGGTTAATCATCCCTAAAAAGAACAGGGGGACAGGTGTGGTCACAGCCTGCAGTGCACGCTGAATTTGATTCTGTTGTATTTGTTGACACTGATCAAGTCTTGGGAGTTGCTTTCTTGTTTTGAAATAGAAAATCAATCCTCAAGGCCTGAATTTCAGTCTGGACAATGGGATTTTTTTTCAGAAAAATGCAAATGGCTTTGTTACATCCCATTTGTGCTGTGAATACTGATGCACACCTAAAATCTACATCTGTTTTCATGTTAAACAGCTGCTTTGTCAGTACCTTTCAATGGAAAGCCAGATCTGAAAGAAATCATAACCAGGATTTTCATTGATTCGTCTAAATTCGTAGAGCCCCCACTTAGTTGCCATTTTTTGTTCCAATTCATTTTATATATTCCAAATTTGCTAATTTAATTTCCTTTCCTGCCCAAACCCATTTTCCCTCCGTCTTGCTTTCCTTACTTGGTGTTGTCAGCAGAGCAGTTGGTAAGTCACGCAGATTTTCCCACTCCTTCCTGAGCTCCTGAGTCCAGACACGTACCGTAACCTCACCGTGACCCGCGTGACGTGTTCGCTCACTTTCTCGCTAGAGGTGGCATTTCTCACTAACACACACAGTCCTGGTGCTCCCTAGTTTCTCCACTCCTGGTTAAACTCTGCAGAACGGTAGATAGAGGAGGTGTTTTCATTCGCCAGATGCGTGTATGGCTCTTAAATTGCAACAGATCATCTGGAGAAAGCTACTGGTCTAGATTTCATTCAGTTCTGGAACAGGGGAGTTTTCCCTCTCAAAAATGCTAGTGCTGCATAAACACCAGTATGCTTTTCCCAAGTTCCATTTTCAACCCATGCGCAGTTCAATGTCTGCAGCACAGAGGCAGCCTCTTTTTGTCCCCCTTTTTTCTTTGTTGCTGCTTTTGCTTTGCATGTAAATGTTTGTTACACCGAGGCCGAGGTTGTTGTTTCAACTAGGCCTTTCATCTGTACCAGTGTAAAGTGTGTTTACCTTCCGTGTAGGTGAAACAGGTAAGTGAAAGGTGCGATTCAGGGTAACGAGGCAACGGCGGTGTGTGTTCAAACAGGGAGTGCTACGCAAGAAGTTGGGTGAGCTTGACCATTTCAGGAGTCTGAAAGCAAAGGGGTAACGGCTTTCAAACGCCCCTTTTAAAATACTTATGCTCTGTTGCAGAATAACCACGTGCATGGACAGCCATACACAGGCCCGGCAGCACATCACATGAACAACCCTCAGCGAACTGGCCAACGAGCACAAGAGAATTACGAAGGCAGTGAAGAAGTTTCCCCGCCTCAGACAAAAGATTAGTGAAATGCACATAATCAATTAACTTGCTCCATCAAGACTGTGCACCCAGGCCTTACAGTCCAACCTTTCTCTGTGTCTGGCTAATATTTAAAACTAGAAAAACTATTCCTAATCAACATGGAGTGGAGAGTCTATTCACTGTCTTATCTGCAGAAAATTGCTGTCAATATATAACCCGCCTGCAGTGGAAAGTGTATAGTGTTTTGTAATAAATGGCCTGATGCTAATGTGTAAATGGCAAAGGTGTATATAGTATATTAATGTTTGACTGTTAATTCTTGAGCAAGAAACATTTTTTTTTTTTTTTTTTGTCTTGATGAGACTCACAGATCTACAAAAACAAAAACCCAATTTCTTGGTATATCTGCTGCGCTCTGCAACCAGTGTTGCCTGCCTCCCGGCAGTCGGATCAACTCCTTTACGAAAAAGCCTATCCATGTCAACCACAGAAATAGTTTCATGTTAATTCTTTGCCACTGGAGTCGATTTTACTATGAGCAACGTAATGGCTGGTAACCTTTTAATTATTTGGTTGATGTGGAAAATTGGTGATGTAACATTGTTTCTAGATCTTTTTTCATTGCCTTTTTCATTCTGGTATTAGGTTAATCACTTTGAAGCTATAGTTATGCTGTAACATTTAGCATGGCTTCACACCGAGTTAGTGTAGCCAACGAGGGGGGAAAAAAAAACCCGCGACTGCAGTTGTCCCAATGTGACAACTGTATTGCTCAGAACTTCTTCTTCTTACACCTAGACTATAAAATGGGGAGGGAAAATGTGACAAAGAAGTGGTTTCCAGTTTCACATATGTTCCTCACATCTGATGTTTGACAGTTCTGTCTCTGGGTGGGATAAAGAACACTTAGTTTTCAGTAATAGGAATTTAAAAGATTTAAAACAAATATGCAAAAATTTGCTATGCCAGGATGCCTGGAGCATAATAGACTGTATTTGGTGTGCTTGTTTTGTTTCTTTGGTAGAGCTTATTAGATAAACTTCTAACACTTTCCTTCTACTGCATCCCAGTGAAGTGGAAGTCAACAAAATCACACCGTACTTGTGAGTGCCACTGCACCAAGTTAACTTGCTGGTTTTCTGCTCGTTCACAGTTCTACTTGAAAGCGAGAATTGTCTTAGCTCTTTATCCATTATACAGGAAATCTTAACATTAGAAGCAGGGTTTAATTATAAAAGAAACTACTGGTTAGTCAAATACAATTCTGAGGTATCTCTATTCCAGAATAAACATTTGTTTAAAGACTTCAAGAAACGCATCAGTAAATACTGTATTTAAATGAAAATTGGTAACTTGAATGTGTGTAATTTTTTTGGAACCTGTCTAAAAACCAAATACCCCTGCAAAACAGATACAGCCCACCCTATACTATTTAAATATTTTGCTGTTTTATTTTATAGAAATTATTTTGCTGAATTCACAAATAGAATTTGATTTAAGAAGAATGTTTTGTCCTGTGGTGTGTGTTGGTTTTGGGGTTGGTTTTTTTGTTTTGTTTTGTTTCTTTGGTTTTGTTTTTGGTTTTTTTTTTTTATTGGACTGCACAGAAAGGTGAATCCTGTGCAGTGGCACGATGCTGAATTCTGGAACAACAGTCACATGGAGATTCTGTGCACAAAGGAAAATTGGCCCTTAAGAATAAAATAATCAGGACAATTACACTGTAAAAGTTTCTTAATGTGATTTATCTTGTACTTTTTGTATGTTTTTATATATACATATATATATTTAATGAGCACAAGCTTGATGGTGTTTTTTACAAATGAGTTGATAGAAACAAAGCTGCTTATCAAATTAAAGGTCTGTAGTTTTGACACGAACAGAGGAGGATTCGGTCGCAAGTGCATTCTTAGGCATTTAGTGTAACAAGGAGAGGGGCACAGAAGGGTTTTGAACGTGCTGTGCAGCCATGGGCACTTCTGTGCTGCCGTGGTTTCCCTAGTGCTCGGCTTCAGTCATATTTTTGTCATAGTTTTGTAGCAATGCCGTTTTACCTAGAGTTAGTAAATTTGGACAAGGGGAGTGCTTGTTGGAGGGTTGAACTGAGAAACCCTCCCCCGAGTACTCAAGTGGAAATTGGTCATATTTATTTGGACCGCCGGTCGTTAACGGAAGCTATCTCAGAGGTGATTGTTATGTATCTCTTACTAGGTAGGTAAAATACAGCTCAGCCTTGCCAAATGTGCTTGCTTTTTAAATAGTGCAATGATTGTAGAGACCTGTCAGACCGGTGACACTCGAAGGCTGTGACTCTTCAGTCATAGACACCTCTGCCCCGAACTGAGAGTGGCCGCAGCGGCGCTTGTGTTTCAGGCGGCAGATTGAGAAGGTTGTGCATCTTTGTGACTTTGCAGAAGGGTCGTCTGTATTGTTTGCTGCAGCTTTTAGAGGGATAGCTACAGTAGAAGGTGCGACGCCTTCTTCCCTCTGGGCACAACGGTTTGGAATTGTACCCAAGAAATACCCTACGAGCAGAAGTTTGATCCGCGTGTTGCCGTCGCGGCGTTTTGGCAGCGGTCAGGCGAGACGCAGTACCTCCTTGCTGGTGGCACACTTTAAAACACTAGTCCTCAAAGTGCCTAAAGATCTACTTCCCCCCTCACTACTTTCGGTCCTGTTTTCCGTTTAGAACAGTTACTAGGGAACCCCTGGTCTGCCATAAAATGAGCCCATAAAGAGTGAAGCGGTTACCCGTGTTCCTGACAATGTAACACCAAATACGTTGAAACTGAACATTGATAGGTGGAGGTTATATGGTGGTTACCGTGTAGTGTCACCTGTGGGGAAATCATCCATAACTTTACCAAGCAGAATGTCTCCCTCTTGTACGTTTGGATTGTGGTTGTTTAACGACTAAAAGAACCTTTTAAGGCTTGGGGAGTGTTAAAAGATGAGTACAGTCGTGTATAAAAGGCATTTGGTTACTGTTTGTGCATCAGTAAATGTTGTGTTTGGGTCGCAAAGTGGGTCACCTGCACCTGTGTTATCCCATTGACAGCAGGGGCCCTGCAGAGGGTTCAGCCCAAGCTGCATTTACCGTGCAGAACCTGATTTTGTGGTGACACACAAGCAGAAGAGGACTCAGCTAGGCTTGCAAGTTTTGAGATTATTTTCCTGCTAACGGCCAGCTCTGAAAATGTAAGTTCTCTGTCTTCAAAGCGAGTGTATCTTGCTGAAATGGAGCCAGGAAGAAATGATGTCATTCCACAATGACATTTCTCTTTTTTTATATATTTTTTTTTCCTCCCAAGTGAAACTTTAGATGGTGTGAGAAAAACATGGTATGGTAATTGCTATTATGCCTTCCCAGCCACTTTGTTGTGCCTAGCTTGTGTGGTTTAGCATCTGTGTAATTAAAAAGCACTTAAGGTTCCAAAACTTCCTATATATTTCTTAAGTTCCAGCCGAGACCAAGATCGGCCGTTCTGCCAAAGCTGAACGGGCAAAAATTGGCTGCTGTAGCAATTTACTTCACTTTTTGTTTTCCATAAACGTCGTCTACCTCCGAGTCTCTTGCCAGAAATTAATAGGCTGGTAAATTAATATCAAGGCAAAATGACTCAGTGTTGTTGTTGGCCTGTGTTTTAATTAGGAGGCGTCACAGTGAGGCTTTCAATGCAATGAATCTAACTTGCAATGTCAGTGAAAGACTAGCTATATAAGCTAGAGGAAGGAAAGGGGTGTCTTGGGAAGTTTGCAGAGTAACCAATTAAGCGTTTGAATATCTTAGTTAAACCTCGTTACTCCACACTTGCAGAGATACACACCTTCATTCTGGGGAGAGTGAGATGGTGCTGCCGACCTCGCATTCCTGTCTTAAGGTCTGGGAGTTTCCTGTTTGTGGTCCTGCCCCAGCCTAATCAGGACAATAGTGATTTTGGCTCCCTGCCTTCTTAACCTCCTTCGCTTTCCATCATGGTTGTGGTGCCACTCTTCTCACAGCCATGAGGTCTTGGGGATAACCTCTGCACCTGCTCTCTATCTAGAGCAAGGCAAAGGAGGCTTCTGCGGGAGAAGCAGGAGCCCTCTCCTAAACGCTGTATGCTGCACCGGTGGAACTGGAATAGAGAGAAGGCAAGGGGAAAGAAACCCAGCTACATCCTTCTGCATTATTTTTGTTCCTCTTGCAAGTGGTCACTTGAGGAAGAGGACAGCCAGCAGCTCATTGAAGCTCAGCGCGTTTTCTTTCTGGCTTGCCGCTGCCGTGGCTCCGTGCTGGTGCGGTAAAGCTGGCTGGGCAGCAGCAGCAGCACGAGCAGCGCAGCCCGTGTGTGCCCGCCGTACCGCTCCAGGGTGCCCGTCCTACCCCCCTCCTACCTGTCCTTGGGGATTGGCGTATTAGCACGGTTGTTTCTGCCGGGACTTGCCCTCCTCCCGTAGGGACTAGGCAGCTCACCTGCACTAGAAGGGCTTTACCCCGGTCCGAGCACTGTCACTTTTTACACTTCTGATGTAGCTTCTTGACGTTCGTACTATAAATGTCCTTTTATTTCTAAGATACAAAATCTTCTCTTGGACTGTGTTAGAATGTCAAATAGCCATTCTTCTCAGAATCATAGAATCATTTAGGTTGGGAGAGACCCTTGGGATCATCAAGTCCAACCATCAGCCCTACTCTACAAAGTTCTCCCCTACACCAGATCCCTCAACACCACATCTAATCTACTCTTAAACACAGTCAGGGATGGTGACTCCACCATCTCCCTGGGCAGCCCATTCCACTGACTGACCACTCTCTCTGTGAAAAACTTTTTCCTAATGTCCAGCCTAACCCTCCCCTGCTGCAGCTTGCAGCCATTCCCTCTTGTTCTGTCGCTCATTGCCCGTGAGAAGAGACCAGCACCAACCTCCCTACAATGCCCTTTCAAGCAGTTGTAGAGAGTGATGAGGTCTCCCCTCAGCCTCCTCTTCCTCAAACTAAACAATCCCAAGATTGTCCTTCTGTCCTTCTTTCCAAGAGCAAAGTGTTCCCTCCTGCCCATGTAGCGTCTGCTCGCAGGTAGGCTCCGTACAGAAGTCTGTAGGCACAGATTCCAGCATTAAATTCTGAGACCCTCATCCTGTAAGCTGATCCTTCCATTGCAAGCTGGGGTGGATCCATGGATTTCAATGCCATTTGTATGAGTCCTGTTGATTTCAGCACTGTAGGAGTCAAAGTTGGTAATGTGTTGCAGGGGTCAAGGCAGATAAGTCAGCCGGTGGCCTGGAAGGGGCTGTCTTGCTTTATTTACACTTATTGGCTGATAGAGAGGTGAAAAACAAGCAAGTTTCTGAAGGAGAAAACAACTCTCCCGAATAAGGGCTAGCTTTTCAACAGATTTTAAATACCCAACTCTGATTTTCGGTTTGTTTGGGTTGTTTTTAGCTTTAGAATTCCTTAAAGCCAGGTTTTGATACTAAAACTGACCTGTAGGCTGTTTCTGTAGGAGAGTTTGATACAGAGCCTTAATGACATCAGCACAATGCTGAAAGAAGTGTGTCAGTCTCCAGTGGTCAGAACAACGTGCAAATGTCTGCTAGTTTTTAACGATGAACACCAAAAACAGGAGGGGGAAAAAGTTGAATGGGTTTTATTAATTCATCCAAAATCTAACCATAGAGAAACAGCCAGTGCAGGATAATCAGATCGTTCTCTGTTTCTGTGCACTATTAAAGTATCTGCTGATGTTAATTTTTAGTCTCAGTTTTCAACTGCTATTGCAGTAACCGGGTTTATGTTGCCCTGAGTGTTGTCAGCTCCACAGTTTGCAGCTTCCTGATGCCTTTGCAGTTGTGTCCCCTTTGCTTCTTACCAGGGCAAAATCCTTCCGTGTTTGTTTTCCCAGTATCAGCCAGTTCCCCAATCCGCGTTTCCTTTTGCCTTGTTGGGATGTGCTGTTTCTGTCTCCGATCAAAGGCCGGACCTGGATGAATGCTTCCCAAGCGGGGTTTCACCTGAGCCGTTAAGCGAGCAGTTCTGGTGCTTTTCTGTAAGGGTACCTCCGTGGACGCAGCTTTTAAAGGCGTTGGCCTTTTACTTCTGTAGCGTTGGGTAGTGCAATGCTGCTCAGTTCTTGTCCAGCACGTCTGAATTTCCGGTTCATCGTCTCTTACCCTGCTTTCCCGCCAAGCTTCTCACTCTGGATTGCCAGAACCGCTTTCTGTTTAATATTTCTCTATTTTCTTGAAACCGGATCCCTGCACTTGCCGTGACGCTTGGGTTTGGGGTTGGTCCTGGTTTTTTTAACCTCCTTTTCTACCTACGCCCGCTGGCTTGCTGTCGGCTGCTGCACAAGAACCGTGCTTGCCGGGCTGCCTTCTGGTGTGCAGTAACAGCAGCCGCTGCTTTGGCCAGATGGGCGTTGGCATCTCTTAAATCTTGCTAGAATTTGGGGGGTGGTATGAAAGCTTCCATGCTACTGGTGGCAGTCTTGAATTCGAATAGCTTGTAGCTTACTGGGTTTGGGTTTGCTTCGTTTTCTGCCTTGAACAGTTCGTTTCTAGAGGTGAATAAAAACGGTAGGTCTCGCTGGAACCTACTTTGGAAAAGCAGGCTGATTGAAAGGACACTTCTCAGTATACTTGATTGTATTTAACTATCTTGGTGGGTGCTTCGGAGTCCTTTAGGAAGGCTTCTGGAAGCGAATTCAAAAGCTTGCCAAGGTGAAGACTAGCCCTTCAAAACTTAGTGATACTCTCAAATTCTGTCTTGCCCGTCCGACTGTGTGATTAGGAACAGGTCACGCAGCAGAAATCAAAGCAAGGGCGAGAGGTGGTGCTACGCGGGATCCCTCGGGAACTGGAGGTGCGGAGTGTGCTTTGCCTGGGCTCACACACACCACTGCCTGCAGCAGAGTGTGAGCCCTCCTGGGGGGGAAACGCCCCCGAACCATGGGCTTCCCCCAGTACGGGAGAATTCCTTGCTAGCGAGAAACCAATGCAGTAGAAAGCATTTTCTGCTGTTTTTCTCCTCTAAGGTCTGTCTGCCGAGTTGAGTCCTCTCTGTGAGTCAAGGCAGGGAGCGGGGCTGAGTGTGCTTGTTCTCTTAATACTTTCTACCTCTTGGCGTTCGTTGCTGAGCTGCTGCGGGCAGATAACGCCCAGAAAGTGGCTTTAGTGGTGTGAGAGTTTCTCCTGGGTGTGGAGATGGACCATCAGGCTGTCCTCTGGGCAGGCTCTGCCTCCCAGGAGGGACATATGGAATCATTTGAGGCGTCGACTCCCAGGGTAGGTGCGTACGTTCACATCAGAATGAGGGAAGTGGCGCTTTTCAGGTGGCACCCCCGAACCTGGACTGACGAACCGCTTCAGCTCAGTCTCCCGTGCTGCCTCCTTGCCCGTGTTGAAGTCGCATAAAACCCTTTTGTGACGAATGGCGGCGTTCCAGTAATGCGCCCGCAGGGGAGTGCATCATTTTCCAGCCAGGATGGACAGGGTGTGAGGGCTTAGAGAGGGAGAGATGGCAGAACGTGAAAAGCTGGTGTTCCTGCAGATGGACCCGGGTGCTTTCTCTGGGAAGGAGACCGTACCCATCGCTGCCGCGGTCGCGTGCAAGACTGAGGTGCTGAGGGGAAAACTGTGTAACCCTCCCACTCCGAGCCCGGGAGAGCCCTGGCATTGGCTTTCTGAACACTCCTGCAACCTGAACCAAAAAAACCACCCTGGGGAATGTAGGCTTTCCACGTAGCTGTGGAAGAAACCTTCAGTCGTTGTCACTTCTCTCGGTCTCCGGAGCAGTCAAGGTGGTTGTTGATGTAGGTTTTAGAGTATGTGTATATAAATCTGATTGAAGTACCAACAGCAAACTGGGAATAAAATGTGGACTTAACTGAAGAATGGGGAAGTGGAGGACTCTTGTGTTGAATGTATTAAATGGCAGTACAACAAAGTTGGTGGTGGAAGAGGCTCGCTGTGGTGAAGACAGGCAAATGAAAGCTGGGGTGTCCTCCACTCGGGAAAGTAGTCAGGTTCGCTGTCGCCTCTGAATCTGTTACAAGCACGTAAGCACCGACTTGACTGCGCCGTGGTCGCTGGAGAAGAGTTGGCTGCATGGGGATGTTCCTGGGGGTCACCCCACCTTCCTGCCTGCTGAGGGCCAAAGGCTTCTGTAAATTGCACTCGCCTCTCCTCTGTACTGAGTGCTTATTCCAGGGGCAAGCGTCCTTTCACGTTCCTGGTTGGTAAGAGCCGATGGGGGCTTCTGGATGGTTTGCTGTGACCCTCGTGTTTCCCAACCTACCAGTTACCCACCGGATTTGCTCTACCAGAGCAAGGGCCATCGCCTAGAATTAATTTGAAGTAAGTGTAACAGAGGGCTAATGGAAGCCTCGGGTTTACTATGTTTGCTCTTGGCACTTGCTTTGAAGATGTGTAACTGAAAATACAAAACAGTGGCAAATTACTGGGAATTTGTAGTACTGAGATTAAATTAAAATAAATAAATAAACAGAAATAAGACATCTGTGGAAGCAGGTAACGCCCGAGTTCATTGTAGCTCTGTTCAGTTGATGTAACCCGTCTGAGTGGACGTGTGCGTGAATTCTCTGGACATCGAGATGTTAGCAAAAATACAGACTCAAGATAAATGTTGGATGCATCCCAGTAGTTCATTGCCAGTTGGGGGGGTTGCTACAAACTGGGAGAGGGAAGGTTTTTTTGATGAAGACAGCAAAACCGTAAAGCAACTCCCACGAATGTGTTCTGTCCTCACATTTCTCGCTGAGAATTCATTAATGCCACAGGACAAAACCAGCCAATTTTTAATTTAACTTCTGTGGAGACTGTGAAATATATAATGATTTATCGATCACCCGACTCTCTGAAACCTTTTAGAATGTGGGCTCCTGTGGTTTTTACATTAGCTGAAAACGTGGCCCAAAGCATTCCTCCTGGTTTTGATACTCACCTGCTAATGTCAACATAACCAAGTCAGCATTACAATTTTGTTGCTGAAGCGCATTTCCCTCCCTCCTTTTTTTTTTTGCAAAACCTCTCTGGATGGATTTGCTGTGATCTCTCTGCACCCTACAGAGTTTCCATGCGTCTTCCTTTGTATTTCCTCCTGCCCTCCCTGTACTGGTGTGGAGTGGGTTGTGGCTCACTTCAGAAACACACACACACACACCCCTTCTGATTTATGAGTTTGGTTTGCGGGTGTCCCAGTAGGACTGGGAGATGGTGGTGTGGAAAGTGCAGGCGAGAGGTGAGCTTTGCCCATCCCTGGATGAAGTCTCACTTCTGCTGCGTGGGTCTCAGCCCGGGTTGGAACTGTGTGCTCCCTGCGCAATAGCTGTCGGGCTGCAGAGGTACCAGTGGGGCAGGCCATCAGAAAGGGGCGAGACCATTAAGGAGGACGTCACGATGAATGACTCTGTGATAGGTGTCGGCGCTTCGGTGGGACTCAGGTGTTCCAGGATGCCATTTCAAAACAGTTCACATCTCTGTACGGTAAACGTCTCACCTGTGAATGCCAGGACTGGACATAAGATCATCCTTACATACATCAGGTCCTGGTGACAAGGTGCTCTTGCTCTGTAATGGTTGGAATATGGTCAAACTGGTTACAAATGCCTTTGCACCACATCTTCCTTGTTTGAAATGAGGCCAAGGATGGTGCCAGCCAAGGCGGTAAAGGAAGGCTCCCTCGTGCTTTGCTGGGTCTGTCTTGTTTAATTCCCTATTTCCCCAGTGCTGAACTGGGAAGGAGCCACTACCCTGTTCAGCTGAACTTCCTGTCTGCCATTTAGGAGGGGCTGTCATGCCATTCAGCCCACGCTGAGGTCAGGGACTGACAACTTCAGTCCCACTTTCATTTTCCATTCAGGGCTTTAACCTCCTGGGATGAAGAGCTTGTTAGTAACTCAGTTGTATCCTTGTAGGGGTTTGGTTTCTTGTTTTGTTGGGGGGGGGAGAGGATCCTTGTCACATTGATAGTTCTCTTAATGCCCCCTATCGTATAATCTGCTGGAGTTCATCTTCTGCAGCTTGTCTTAAAAACAGACCTTTTGATTGGGAAAACAGTTTATTGATATAAAAAAATAACTTGTTCTCTCTTTGCATTCCACTGGCTTCCTGTCAGTATCAGGTCATGGTTGTACATGGTGGTCTGGCACGGGCATTGCAGGAGCAGACTTCGATGGCAGTACAGGAACTACCCTCTACAGTAAGGGAAAGGATTTTTTGCTCTGAAAAGCCCAAGTGCTTTTGCAGACCACATTCTGTCATGTCTCCTAAAGGGTCATTGCTTTGCTGTTCGGGAACACCAGCCAGCAGAGGAATCTGTCGTTTACTCCAGTATGCACTTCTAGGAGTTAATTGGAGCAGACAACATGGCTAAAGACCATCAAGCGGGTCAGGGAGGCAAACGTGGACCAGACTACTTCCTGAGCTTGAAGCAGTGCTGACCCTGGCTGAAGCAAAGACCTCAGAGCTCTGCTGCCACTGGAGCAGGTGGGGTACATACTTGGCCCTGGATGTCATCCTCATCCCTGGAGGTGTTCAAGGCCAGGCTGGATGGGGCTTTGAGCAGCCTGCTCTAGTGGGAGGTGTCCCTGCCCAGGGCAGGGGGGTTGGAACTTTACAATCTTTAAGGTCCCTTCCACCCCAAACCATTCTAAGATTCTATGAAGTCTTAGCTGAGCAAGAGTGAGTGGTGGCCCTGCTATGGTGACCCCAGCACTGCCTGTGGCCGCCAAAACCAGAGGTGCTGCAGAACCTGAAGAGAGTCCTGGGTTGCAAAGGAGAATTTTTAAGCTGTTTGGCCTTTCCAAACACTGAGGAGTAAAGGTGGCACAAAGTTTGTGCTCAGAGGGAAGTTTCTCTGATTGGGCTCTGACACCTGATGGTTCAACAAGGAGGCCCAAACTTGACAGGAGCAGCAGCTGAAACACCTGCTCTGTAAGGAGATCTGCCACCCCCAAGCTTTTCCTCCAAAGAACCATGGCAGATATTAATTTCCCCTTCTTACATTCAAGTCTAGGAACTTTGAGGACTGAGCACCTTTCCACCACCTCAGCCATGTGGACTCACAGGTTAAACCAGGTAACCAAGGGATTACCTGATGAGTCTGTCATGTTTTGCCAGGCCCAACCAACCACCCACCTGGGCCAGCATTAACAAACATCCCACCTGGGCACAAGAGCATCCACAGCACGTGTCACAGCTGGTGCTACCAGCTGACAAACTGAAATAATTCCTGCTCTTCAAGGCAGGGAGGGAGAAACCTTCTCTCCAACTCCCAACCTCCCCTGCTGCAGTCCAACGTTACCGCTCTTTGAGCCGCACTTCAGCGACAGACAACTCGGACTTCACACCAGCTCGGTTTTAAAAATTTATTCTGTGAACTCCAGGCTGGGTCTTCAGTTCTCCTTTTCCTGCACAGTCTTTGTTCCGCGCAGCCTGCCCGTCCGACGGGCAGCAATGAGACCAACTTTGCGCCCAGCAGGAGCATCTCTCCTGATGGTTGACGGCTTGCCGATGTGCTGATGGTTACCGCCACCAAAGGGATGTTCTACAGGCTAGGGAGAAGGAAAACAAGTCGTCAATATAATTAACGTCAGGAATGAGTTAGTGATGTTTAACAGCAATAAACTCCTCTACAGCAGGAGAAGAACTACCCTCTTTTTCCTACAGTGCAGTAACTACCAAGCACAGCTAACTAAATATGGAAGCACAGGGTAGTCTGTGAAGCTCTTTCCTGAGACAGGCCAGACTCCTCCCCGTACCAGAGCCATCCTTTTGAAACCATAAAACCAGGAAGTGAGAACTCTCAAGTGCAAATGGACTCACGTTCATGGCCACACCACGGACACGCGGCCAGCAGTTTCTCTTCGCCTTGTACTTGTGGTAGGCCCGGCCAGCCTTCAGGATGGGCTTGTCAATACGACCCCCACCAGCAACAATACCTGGAAAACAAACAAACAGAAATGCAGAACTGGTGAAAACACCAAGAGACCAGTAACACACAGCACTGCAGGCACCACTCGCTCACCCTCTCAGCAAAGAGTCCCAATGAAGCGTTTAAGAACAAGATTCGTTCCTAGTGATACTCAAGCTCGAGGAAGAAGCTTCTAAAGACCAATTTCAAACAATCCAACGGTGCATTCAAACTAGTATTTTCCAACCAGCACTAACAGTGAGGTAGGACTCAAGCTACCAGCCATCCAAGGGCATACATACTTTAATTGCCAGTTTTTAATCCACACGTACAGGATTGTGTTTAACACTTTCTAAACCCCTACCAGTTCTATTGCTAAAATTACTCAAGGAATGTCAACACTTCTTCAGCCAAAGTAAGAATTAAAAGAGCACAGGGGCTACCTAGTCCTTTCATGACTTATTTAGTCAGTTTTACTAGAGCAAGAGACTTCACATTACTGACTCTGGCGTCTTCTGTGCAGAGGCAGGCGAGTGTCCCTTGCTGACTGCGTACAGCAGCCATCTCAGCTGGCAGTCACAGGGTACAACAGACCTGATAAAGCCTCTGCTTCCCGACAGTGGTATTCTCCATTCCTCGCCAGACCTTCCAGAATACCTCACCCAACCCCTACAGACTCGCCCTCTGTATCGAGCGCCGGAAACCACCAGTGCCATTTTCTGCAGTTCCTCCCCGAGGACTGCAGACTTTAGAGGCTGAGCGATTCCATTATAGCCTGAGGACAAGCAGCATCTACTTTTCTGTCCTTCCACGAGGTCAAACTGTCTCCAGGTTTAAGTTCCCGTTGCCAAAAAATAACGCAGGAATAAAACCCAAGCGAGGCTCCTGTGCACAGACTGTACCCGTGCACGGTCCTGGGCCCAGCCTGTATGTTGTTATTTCTTAGACAACATTGGGAACAGGGACCCTGCTTGAAAGCTTGCTTAGCAGCATGGGAACTCAGTGACAAGTTCTTAGCCATCACTCCTTACCAACCACAGCTCTGTTTGCAGAAGAAATCACTTTCTTGGAGCCGGAAGGCAGCTTCACTCTGGTTTTCTTTGTTTCAGGGTTATGAGAGATAACGGTGGCGTAGTTCCCAGAAGCACGGGCCAACTTTCCACGGTCACCAGGTTTCTCCTCAAGGCAGCACACGATGGTGCCTTCCGGCATGGTGCCAACAGGGAGAACATTGCCAATGTTCAGCTGAGCTGCAGAGAGCAATCAGAGCATCAACAGCTTCATTCAGGCTCCTGTAACCCGAATTACAATCCCACCTCAAGAGGCCTCTGCAGCAGGAAGATGGGCGCTGCATGAACACTTCACTAACAAGAGGCAGGGACATTTTTTGTTGTTTGGCTTGAAACACAAGCCTCAGAAAAACAGGTAAAATAGGACTCTAGACAGGACAACCCCAACACTTGACAAGAACTGCAATGAGGCTTGTGCCCAGGTGGGCCACAACAGCCCCATGCATCGCTACAGGCTTGGGGCAGTGTGGCTGGAGAGCTGCCTGGCAGAAAAGGACCTGGGGGTGCTGGTCGACAGGCGGCTGAACATGAGCCAGCAGTGTGCCCAGGTGGCCAAGAAGACCAATGGCATCCTGGCTTGCATAAAGAATAGTGTGACCAGCAGAAGTAGGGAGGTGATTGTCCCCCTGTACTCAGCACTGGTGAGGCCACACCTTGAGTCTTGTGTCCAGTTCTGGGCACCTCAACACAAGAGAGATATCGAGGTGCTGGAGCAAGTACAGAGGAGGGCAACGAAGCTGGTGAGAGGCCTGGAGAACAAGGCTTATGAGGATCGATTGAGGGAGTTGGGATTGTTTAGTTTGAGGAAGAGGAGGCTGAGGGGAGACCTCATCACTCTCTACAACTGCTTGAAAGGGCACTGTAGGGAGGTTGGTGCTGGTCTCTTCCCAAGGGCAATTAGCGACACAACAAGAGGGAATGGCTGCAAGCTGCAGCAGGGTAGGGTTAGGCTGGACATTAGGAAAAAATTCTTCCCAGAAAGAGTGGTCAGTCAGTGGAGTCGGCTGCCCAGGGAGGTGGTGGAGTCACCATCCCTGACTGTGTTTAAGAGTAGATTGGATGTGGTGTTGAGGGATATGGTGTAGGGGAGAACTTGTAGTGTAGGGCTGATGGTTGGACTTGATGATCCCAGGGGTCTCTTCCAACCAAATGATTCTATGATTCTATGAACCAAACCAGGCTGTACAAGGAGCCCACAGTCCCCAAGAAGGAAATCTATGTTTGTTTGGAAGGCAGTGAAGCTACTGCTGTGTAATGGCTCCAACTGCACTGCAAAACCAGGAACTGAGACAGCCTCTGCTCTGCTGTTCCGAAACCGGGTGGCACGCTTTCCCTCACCACTCACCTTTCTTGCCGCAGTAAACAAACTGACCGGTGTGAATGCCCTCGGCAGCGATGAACAGCTCCGTCCTCTTCTTGAACCTGTACGGGTCGCGGAAGGCAATCTTAGCGAGGGGAGCGCCTCGGCCAGGATCATGGATGATGTCCTGTTGGAACACAGACCTCTTTAGAACAGGCTACAGCATTTGCCACGGCTACTGCAGAAATCAAAGGACTAGAAAAGCTGGAGATGATTGCCATCGAGGTAATTCTCCTTACAATACCCATTTCTCAGAAAGATCTTAATCTCCCCTGACGTGAACAAGTTCAACATTCCCATTTGCAAGAATACAACATCACGTATCAGTATCACAAAATCATGACTCTGGTTAAGTGTCCTTCTTTAACGGTGTCTGAACTGTTTTATTCCTGACATCAGATCTCTCCACACTGAAAAATTCACTTTTGCTAGTTGCCCAGTCACCTTTGGGCAAAGCTGGACCTAGCCAGCAATTTCTCCAAGCGTTTTCTTAGACTGGAAGTGTTTCCAACCTTCTGGTATTATGCAGACTGAAGGTATACAAGCCCCTAAGTGGTAACGCACAGACTTGCTGTTTTTCTCTTGAAAAAAAATAATTTGTCAATTCTGTTCTAAAGTAGACTGGGATTCCCATACACACCCATCTATTTAGACTACAGCCAAGTAACTAAAGCTCTTAAAGATTTGTCTTGTTTTCTAAGAAACCTCAGATGTTACAGGTGTCCATATAAACGTGTTTTCAACCTTGTGAAAGAAACACTCCCATATATTATTCTAAGTTTGAGTCAAAACTACCTACTTACTTTTCATCATCAAACTCAGTTATGGCAAGCGTGAAGAAAGTTCTTTCTACAGCCAGTAACTTGCTCTCAAAGGCTGAAGAGACAGGTAGATGCTCGGTGCATCCAGACAGGTACCCAGTAGTACCGCTTGCAGTCTAAGTCATTGACACCCCAAAAATACCTATAGCACACCTGAAACTTAAATAAAAGTACTGCCTTGCCCCCGCCACTCAGGGCTAAGATCATGGCTACTACTTTGTTTAAATACTGTCAAAAACACAAAGCAATTTAAGAGGGCACAGGGACATCTTCAATTGGATGAGGCTGCTCGGAGCTCTGTCTAACCTGACACTGAATGTTTCCAGGGATGGCACATCTACCACTCCTCTGGACAACCCTTACTGACTAAATTATCTTCTTTATACCTAATCCAAAACTACTCTCTTATAGTTTAAAGCCACCCCCCCCTTGTCAGGTTGCAGCAGGCCCTGCTAAAAAGTTTGTCCCCATCTTTCCTGTACGACTCCTTTAGGAACTGGAAGGCCACAATAAGGTCTCCCTGGCTCTTTCCCAAGCTGACCAGCCCCAACTCTCTCGACCCAGAACACGCATTATGGAAGGAACGGGCCTAACAAAGCATGAGAAGCCTCAACAAGGAGCAGCCAGACGGCTGAGAGCACAACTAACAAGCCGTCAGGCCCCTCGCACCAGCGAGGTGCGGAGATACGCCTCGGGGCCCTCAGCATCCCAGGACCAGGCCCGCTGAGGGGTGCCCGGCAGCCCGGCCGCGCAGGGCCCGGCCCTACCTTGACGATGCCCTTGATGTAGCCATGCCTCTCGGCGAAGTCGACGGCGCGGAGCTTGGCTGGGCCTTTCCTGTGCTTCACGTGGGCGCGGAAGACGGAGCCCGCGCCCTTTCGCTGGCCTCGGATCACGCGTCCCATGGCGCCCTACGGGCAGAGACCCGACACCCGCCATTAGCGCCGCCGCCCGGCAGGGCACCCCTTCCCTTTAGCCCCCGCAGCCCTTAATGCCCGGCCGCCCCAGGCCGAGTCCTCCCCCCTGGACGGGGCAAAGCCGAGGCAGGTCGAAGTGGCGGCCGCGACCGCGGGAGAGAGGCGGATGGCGACGGATTGGGGACGCAGCAACCATACTCCTACCTCTGCTCCGGCCTCGCTGGGAAAGAAGGAAGGAGCGACGTCACCGGCGCGCCGAGACCCTTCCGGCGCGGGACCTGAGGGCGGCAGTCGCGCCGCCGTGACGTCATCCCGCGGCGTTGCTAGGCAACCGAGGCCTGCTGGTCCCTGAGGCGGGGAAGGGAGGGAAGGGAAAGGGAGGGGAGGGGAGGGGACGGCACGGCACGGCACTGTTTCCGAGGGCCGCTCGCCCACGGGCAAGCGGTGCCTGTGTCCGCCGGGCCCTCATCGTTTCCTCCCGGGCCCTCATCGTTTCCTCCCGGGCCCACCCGGGCGGCGCCGGGTGCTGTGGCTCGGCTCAGGAGGGCGGTTTCTGGGTAGCTCGTAACGTCGTTTAACGCAGCTCTGACTGGGGGCTGGGAAGTGCCGCCACGCCCCCGTTAAGGAGCTCTCGCACCCTTTTTTTTTTATTATTTCTTTTTTATTTTATTATGTTTTGGGGCTTTCTCGAAGCAGTTGCTGTCTAACAGCTGGGAGGGCTGACAGCCCGTTGCCTGGAGACCTTGCGCAAACAACCGAGTTCCCCCAGCCAAGAGCCGTTCCTGAAAGGAGCCATCGTGCCAAAACCTTTCGTAATTAGCCGGCCCGAAGAGGCCCCCTGACCCATGGTATTTATTTTTTCTCTAAGATTTCTGTGCTGCGCTTTTTAACAGCTGCAGATTTCAAGCCGGGAAGTGACTGAAGCCCGCAGCTGCCTTAAGCTGCCTTTGCCAGGTTTTTATTGATATTAACCAGGGGGTAATTGAGAGAGAACACAAAGCAGAGGTAATCGTCTTAAGTGTTCCTAACCAACTGGTGCTACGCCCTGGAAGGGGGAATGAAAAGTGCCTTAACTTCTTTAACAGCCCACTGGGTTTTCAGCACCAGAGGCCCTTCTTCCTGAAGAGGTCACTGACCTAATTCTCTAAAGATGGACTTACTGCCTTTACATGGACTCCTTGGAAATGAGGAAAAGCTCATCAGCATAGGCCTCTACGTGCAATTGTTGTCCTGGCCTTGAACTGGGAAGAACCTAAGCATCCATGTTTCTTCATAGATAGGCTTTCCCACATTAGTCTTCCCAGGATAAATAGAAGTCACACCCCTCGTTACGGGCAAAAATCCTAAAAGTAAGGGCTCTGAGGTTACTGTCCCTCCAACAAACAGCTGGTGTGCCAGCTTCTCAGCCTGAGCCCCGTTTGACGTATTGCCACTCTACATGTCACAACAAGCTGCCTCTTACTTTGGCTTATGTGGATACCCTGTATAGGACTATCAGAGACTTTGATTTATGGCTCCTCTTGGCTTCAGTTGTTTTTGTTACTAAATCTGACAAGAACCAGAGCCTTGAGGAACTACCTGGATTTCCAGGTAATGCCCTTACAACTGGCAAATTACATTGGTCGCTCCTTTTTCAACAAAACCTCCCAAGTTTTCTAGCCTTGATGGAGTTTGGAAATCAGAGAAGACATGCAAGTAGATGTCAGAACTGCATCAGTGATGCAGATAACTGATCTCCCCTGTTAAAAGAGACAACATTAGCTAAACTCTTGAATCATTAAGGAATAACAGCCCTGTATTACCTGACCTGGCCAAGCACAGACTGATGTTAACCTCACAAGGAGGTTAAATGTTTTGTTGAATTGTGCTTGTAGGGAAGCAGTTTATACCTGTCTAGGCTTTGTCAGAAGAGTATCACTTTGTGTGATACCATTCAGATCTTGGTGCTGAAGAACTAATACTGTTGAACCCTACCAACGATCACTATTGTTAAACTTTCAGGAGGTGGAGGCAGTGCCATGGTTTGAAACAAGGCTGTTTCCCTCCTCACTAAGCTCCCATTCCCTGACGTTGTCTCACCAGAACCCTGGTCCCTGCAGGGGATTTCGCTCTGTGAGGAGGAGGTGACAGTGGCAGAGGTACAGCAGGACAAGCCCATGCTCACAGTGTGATAGCACGACAAAAGCATCGCCCACCAATATAGGTACTGCCTGGCATTGCCTACCAAGAGCCACCCCTGTGCAGCAGCTGTTCTCTGGTGCAGTTTTGAATCCTGAGATTTTGGCCTTCAGGACAACTGTGGTGACTACTTCTGCTTTTGCTTAAGATGTTACTGTCTTTACCACCCACCCTGCCTTTCTGCCAGCAGTTACAGCCACATGGAGGCAGGGCTAGTGTGCTGGATTTTCCTGGCCAAGGCCTCTTTTCCCACCAGAACTCAGACTGTGCTGGAGCTGGAGGAACAGGCTCATCTGCCTGATGGTTCTCCAAGTCCTGGCAGCAAGCACAGGGATCTCCAGATAATGTGCTGCACATCTGCACAGATCAACTCCACTGAACAAGGGCCAGAGGTCTAAAGCCCTCGGGAAGCCTTATGGCTCCTAGACATGCGCGCAGAAACCTGGATGGGAGTCCAACAGTGCTAGGCAAAATAGGATGTGTTTCCAAAGCACAGCTGCTGCACATCGCAGCCTGGTATTTTGGCAGCAGCTTCCTTCTTTGGCTGCTTAAACTACAACGCTCAGGCAGCTGAGGCACGACCCCACATCCTTGCTACGAGGGCAGTAACATTCAACAGCAGGGAAACACCCATACTTCTGGGAAAGGTTAGGTCTTAGGTCCCCGTAGCTACTTCCAGGGGACTGGGGCTGTTGGAGTCTTTCCTCACGCACCTCCCCGTGGCTGGGAAATTTGCTGGGACAATGCAGAAAGTATAAAAACTACGCCCCTGAGTCTGGAAGGGTTTTGGCAGAGTTGTGGGTAACAGCTCTGCAAACACAGCACCCTGCTTGCACGGTGGGAACAAGTCAAGGGTGTGTTGCCTTAATTAATCCTTTCATGACAGTCACAGGCTATTTCCCTAAAGGTTAATTGCACTGCAAATAGCAAAAGGGGTGGTGTTCTTGTGACAGATGGCAGCTACCGAGAAATTTTGATGAGATTGCTGTTTGGAGAGAGGGAAGAAACAGCGAGGTTTCTCTAGGACCCTACACTGATAAGGGAACCGAGAAGGGAAGCCCCTAACTCTATCTGTGCACCTTCTGAAAGGGATAAAGCATGAGCATAGGACTCGCATGAGCATTTCCTCTCTGAAAATGACATTCTACAATAAAAATAATCCAGACCTCCTTCAGGTGGGTGCATACCTCTGTTCAGGGTCTTGCTGACCTCTCTGGGGCTTTGCATGGGATTAGGAACCAACGCTCGGACTCCAGCCAGGCTGCAGTGTCACAGTTCCAGTCTGCAAAAATAACATACCTGCTAATCCCCAGGAAACACATTTGGGGCGATCCTATTACCTCGGGCTGCTGCTCCCGGAGCAGGGCACAAGGGGTGTAAGTCACCTGCTGCCACTGAGGCAAAGGAAGGGCCACAGAAAGGAGCTACCACACGGGCTGTTGAAGGGGCAAAGCCTCATCTCCTGCTCTGCATCCAGAAATACTTCCTGGACTCTGAGGGAAATGTCCTGGGCCTGCAGTATCCTGTATCTAAGAGTAGAGGAGTGCTTTATGAGAATTCCCTCACAGGAGTTTCTGCCATACCACCCTCAGCATCCTGGCGAGGCGCAGGCCACGAGCTCATCTGTATTCAACCCTTCTGTCTTCTTAGAGGAGACAAAAATCCCTCTGCTGAGACACCACAGGACTCTATTCCAGTGGCTGCTCCCCAAATAAATACCTTTGCTCTCTTCAGATGAACTTCTCCTGAAAGGACCAGCTTCTGTTTGCTGTCTTGAAAGAAATGTTCACCTTCAGCTCTACCCAGATGCTGCCTCCCCAGCCTGTCTCATTCCTAAACCCTGGAGGGAGCTCCAGGAAAATTACTGGAGTTTTCCCTTCTGCTCTTGCACGAAGCAGATGAGGTCTCTGGCCTCATGACGACCACTTAATCATAATTAAATTGTAGCTGTTCTCTAAACTTTCCCAGTAGATCTCGCACTGAGTCACTTGGAAGGAAACCTTAGTCTTTACAGGCTTTCCTGTGTTTGCAGATGATAATTTGCAAGGCAAAAATGTACATAGGAAAAAAAAACCAAAACGGCCAATTACCTAACCTGCACGCTCAGCTTGTGCTCCCTTTTGAGTTATTGTCTTCATGCATCAGCACAAAAGAAGGGACTGGCAGCCCTCTCACTTCGGTAATACTCGTGGCATTCACTGGGCTTAACGGAGGTGTGGCAAAGGCATCACATCGCCCTCGGGGCACAAGAGACTCCAGCTGTGCCAGGGCAGGTTTTATCACAGAAGCGCGCAGGTTAAGACTGGAATCTACCGTATGCGGAGGATACGATGCCAATCGGGTGACTGCTTTCTTACTTAAAAGGAAGCTGACTTCTCCCTTTTCTTCCAAACCTCTCCAGGAGGATATGAGTTTGCGAGCATTCTTCTGTTATTCGCCATCTAAGGGCGGCCTGGATTCTTTGCGAGAGGGGAGACCCAGAGCTGCAGAGGTGGAAAGTCCCAATGAAAACAAAGCAGTTTACACTTCGCAGATGGGATTAGCAATGCCTTATTAATTAGGTTCTGGTGACCTCTAGAGGCCTTTACCCCAAAGCACCTGATTTCCGAGGGATAAGGGAACCGTGGAACAGATAGGAGTAAATAAAGAACACAAGAGTTCTTTATTTCAGGTTCAAGCCAAGACTAATTTTAGTCAATGAGGAAGGTATTGGGGTATAATAGTTGATGGTTATTCCCTTCCTCCCACTAAACACGGGAATAGTAATTCCCAAGGTACACCATCCTCAACATCTGCACGGTAACTGCTCTGGGTGTCCTGGAGGAGCAAGAAATTGTCTTTGTGCATTGTCAATAAAGCAAGGAGCTACTTCTCTTCCTTCATTATCTCTAGTGATATATTCAACGAACATCCTGGAAAAACCGCCCACCCGCCTGGTGAGGTAACCTGGTTGCTTACGTGCACATAAACTATGTTTAAGATACAGGTGTTACACAGGCAGGAAGAGTACATGTCTTCACAGGACACAGCTTTGTGGACTAGTCTTTGCAAGGGAGTGCTCAAATACTGCGCTGGTCCTCTCACTTCAGAGTATGACCCTGTGTTCTGAATAATTGTTCTCAGCTGGCAACAGTGAAAAATTGACAACCCACCACATTCAAGGCCAAGCAACACTGTATGTGAGAAAACGACTTTCTACCTGTATGGTAAAACAACAATAAAATTAACTGCAGAGAAGAGTGATGCAAGAAAATGTCCAAGAAGAAAATGTGTTTAGTTATACATCTGCATAAGCTCCTTTGGGGTTTTTTTTGGGGTTTTTTGTTTTGTTTTGTTTTTTTTTTCTTAATGAGATAAATAATAGGGGCAGCTGATGGAGAAGAGGAGAAATCCACTGAGCTAATTTTCTTTCCTCTTGAGCAGCTGAGAGATGGGATTGAGACTTTACCGAGGAATTAAGATAATTGGAAGGAGGGAGAGAAGAGCAGTGAGACACTGGCCAAGGAGTTGTTGGGGAGTTAACTGAGAGAGGCTTACAGCCATAGAGAAGCTTACGAAGAAAAGGATAGCAAAGCTGGAGGAGGTGCGAAGCATTGCTGCAGCAATGCACAGCTCAAAAAACTCTGTAGCAAACTTGCAGTCCTACAGAGATGTGTGGGAGACCTTCTAAAGGTTTCTAATTTAAGAGCACCCAGCTGTACTTCCAGATTTAGTTCTTCGTTGCTTTTCCTACCCAACCCCCCATTGAATTGTTTTTCTCTTTGCATTTCCTAATGGACCTCCTACCGACACTTTAATGGCAGCGCTTGTTTGGTGACAACATCCCTGGAGGCTAGAGCCAGGAGGGTAGTTTGTGCATCCAGTTTAGAAACCAAATACAATAGGACAGGATTTTCTTTTGCTTGATGGATGTGACCCACAAGAGAGGAAAAATGCGTGTGTTTTGGCATTTTTTTTTTTGTATTCTCGTGGCATAAGGATGGAAGAACTTTTTGTGTGTGTGGTAAAAGAAAATGTCTCTTGTTGTTGTTTATTTTCATAATACCTTGCTTTGTTCTTGCTCATTTGGCCATGTAGGCACTACAGCCGGAGGGATGTCATGCCTCAAACCAGAAAGGACTCCTGAGCTACTGAGGGGAATTAAAAACGAAGGGGAAAGATTTCAGAAAGGATTTTAAAAGAATTTTTATTCAGACTGTGTAGAAACTCTTCTGAGATCGTTTGAATCCAAATTCCTGAAAAACACGTGGGAGAAAAATCTCGATTTGTGAAGATCTGTATTCTCCTGTATCTTCTAAGTGCAACCTACTAAACTAATTTATTTTTTTTGGTCCCCCAAGAAGCCCTCAAGCAAAAGAAGGCTCTGGGTAGGGGGACCCTCTCTTTTTCGATATTTGTGAGATAAAAGGAAAACCAGGCTCTAAGGCCACTTGCATAAGCTTTGTAAAGCTCTGTGAAATTTAAAAAACAAAAGGCATTTCTTTTGTAGCTGCCAAGAAAAGCTGGCTCCTTATAGTGCAGGAGCGTTTTTTATTTACACACCTTTGTTGGCCGGATACTGTTGATCAATAGTACACCAGTGCTAATCAGAAAACGACAGACACTTTTTGTGTGGAGTTTTTCTGGGTAAAACCTTTGGGTCTCTTCTAATTTCTTAACAAAAAATGGAAAAAAAGCCATATTGCTTTTTTTTTCCTTCTTTTTTTTTTTTTTTTCAGAGATAAAATAGGAGAAAGACTAAAAGGGAAGATTGGAGAGAGACAACAATAATAAAATGGGAAAATAGAAAAATGAAACTCCTCCTCCCTCCAAGTAACTGTTTTTTTTCATTAAATATGCATTTAAGATTTCCATTTCCAAATGGAAAAAATATGACCGGCTCCAAATATAAGAACAATGCTTGAGGGCAGGCCTGAAGAGAGCCATAAATCAGAGCAGAAAATATTTAGCTTGGGGAACACATCATGATTAGAACATAAATAATCCTCTTTTCTTCTATATGCGACCCAAAGCAAACACAGCTGTGTGTAGAGGCGCACGCACATACACACACTGGTACACATAGACACGTCTCGGGTCCATTTCCACGGGGCACTCCTCTGACGGCGGCAGGAGAGGCGAGGGGTTGTGGCGGAGGGGTCGGTGACATGGTGTCTGCTGAAAATCTGGGAAAAATAGAGTAAGTGGAGCCAAGCTCACAGAGAGCACTCGGAGATGTTACCAGGAGGAAGCAGCCCCTTGGCTGCTGGCCAACAGGAAACTCTGTCTACCAGTCCCTGCAACAAAACACTATTTATCTCTTAGTAATCACAACAGTCCCAAAATATTTCCTTCTCTGCGGCAGGACCACACAATGGAGGGTGGCCTTAAATTAGGGCTGAGGGAGAGGCTTGCTGGGTTATGTGTCTGCTCTGAGCTTTACTCCAGAGCTCAGGACCACTGTGCAAATCATACACAGGTTACCTGTGTAGGTTTAGATGCTTGTATGGGGCTGGTTTAAAGCACCATATCTGGGTCTCCAGAGCCTTCCAGACAACCGGGGCTCTCAGGAGCCTGTTGCTGGCACACAGCAAGTTTGAGGGTCATGCTGCTGGATCTGGCCTCACTGCACAGGCTGCAGATGTGCTTAACACATCCACAGCACCTTGTGCCCTCTCAAATCTCAGCTCGCTCACTCTCAAGATCCTCTCAGTGGCCTTCCAGAGTTTGCCCTCCCAGCAAACATGGTATTACTCTTCTTTGGCCACTGAACAGCTCTTTAGTCACTTTTAGCATTGGAGATGAATGGAGAGATTTTTCCATTAAAGACCCTTGAGGAAAGGTAGCTTACTCCAGTGTCTTCAGGGACACTTCCAAAATGCAGCATGTGTAGACCTGGAGCGGGCCACACAAGTGGGAAGGATGCCAGGGCAACTGCTTTCCTTGCCAGTCCTGAGGAACTTCCAAGATGAAACCAATTCAATTGAAAGTGAGTCTGAAGCATCTAGAAGGACCCCGGGTGGGCCAAAGCTCTTTTGCAGGGAGTGAAGCAAAATAATATACCTTCCCACAGAACTTGCTGGGATCTGCGTGTGGGATCCCTCTTCGATCTTCTGGTGAATTTTTCCATGACAGGGATAATCCAACCTAATCACTTCCATTTGACCCAGTTTAATCACCACCTTCCTGCAATGGAGTTAATAGCCGGTTAATGCTAACCAGCAAAGGGGGGAGGATGGTTCATAAAAGATCTTGGAAAATCACTCTACAGTTCCTAATGTGCTCATTTTTTTTCCTTTTAATTCGTTAACCAGAGTTGGTAACTTCTGAGGCCTAAGCCACAACACATCTTGAGCTCACTAGGCTTAAAATAGACTCACCAACGACAGAATACTTATGAAACCTCCACAGGAAAACTCATCTGTCATTTCCCTTGCCATAGGAACACACGCCAGTGGTTAAACATCCAAAGATTTTGTACAGCCTCTCTGCCTGTGACATTGTACGCTGAGATCTTGATTCAGGTACTTTCTTTCCTTTTCAGAAGGGAAATATAGAAGGCATTTATCTTCCTTCTTTCAAGACTTGGGTTTGGCTCGTTATCCCACGTTTGTCATCCTACAATAGCACCAATTTTAATTTCGCTTTGCAAGCACAACAGCATTCATAAATAGAGCCTATGCTTTTTAGCTGGGTTTGGTTTTACTCTTAGGTATATCTCAGGGATCAGCAGGAGCAGGACTGCTCCATGTGGCAGGACAAGCTGGGAGCTACGGCCGGCCCCAGGGCAAGCAGTGCCCTCACCTCCACAGCGCAGACCCAGGCATGGTGCTCCCAGGACAGTGGGTGCCAGGGTGGGGGTCCCAGGTCAGGCTCTGTGGGGGCGACTGTGGGCTGTTAGTGCACTGAGGGCTCCAGTGGTCCCACAGCAGGACAGCAGCACTGTCCTAGTGAAAGCTGAGAACTGCTTCCTGGTTTAGAGTATTTTTTGTTCTCTAAAATTTCAAATCTGTCATGTTGTTTTGAAATCTCCTGGAAGCGAGGGAGTAGAGCAATGTTGATATGTCATCTGAGCTGGGGTTGTCAAGCTACAGCCATCTCCTCCTCCTCCTCCCCCCTCCTCCTTCCTCCAAAAAGGTTCCTTTATGCATATTTCCTAGTTCTCCTTTGAGTGACATTGGTAACCATTGCACTGTGGCAATACATGCACTCGGGGTGTGTGAGCTGGGCTGACTGTATGCATATGGTACACCACACTTGGCGCTCTGAGTTCATTGTGGTTCACCTCCACTCCTTGACTTGACATGGGAGTGTCTTGCCGCAGCAAAACCACTGCTTCATAGCAACTTGATGCATTCGTCTCCTAATTAAACCAAAAGTTGTTTTTCTTCCTTCCCCACTACCTGCTGGCACCCCTGTTTTGGCTTGTGGATTTTCTTTTCCATTTCATTACTGATTATTTTTATTTAATTGTTTGTTTAGGTTTTAAATGTGGATCTTTGAAATGGTAAAATGCCTTCACTGCCTGGAAACATCTCACATCCCAGGGCTGGGGCCCTAATGGATGTACACTGCAACAATTTCAGTTGCCTGCTCTTTTCTTATCCTTCACTGATGATACCATCACCCTCTCCACCTTCACCACCAAGCTTACCTGCTGCTGCTCATGGTTCTTCTACGGAGAAAAGGACCTTGGCATCATTTGTGGATAGGGTGCATTTGCTCCGTGCGGCCTCACCATCAGCATCAGCGGGGAGTGGGATGCAGTGTTTACAGAGCTATCATACCGGGGGAACTTTGCTCGTGCCCCAGTGAGAGGCGAGTATCAGAGAAGAGCTGGCAGTCTTTTTATCAAGTACAGCATTTTGCTGGCTTTTTGCTACCAGAAATGTATTTGTTCACGGCAACGTGGTAGTTTAAGGCAGAGGTTCAAATAACAGATGCTTATCTTACCGCCCTAAGACCCCTTGTGTAACGCTCTGGTGTTCCCCAAAAGCAGTGAGACTGAAGACGAGAAGGGATTCAGGGAAGGCTGGAGGACTTGTAACAGCTGTGCATTCTCACCGAGAGGACCGTTGCCAAGGAATAGGAGGCAGTGGAGGTGCATGGCTGGGCTCTGATAAATGTCAGTCCCAAAAAACTACTTTAATTAATAAACAAACAAGACATCATATCCCCACAAGCACTGTTAGCAGAGGAGCAGGTTGCTTGCGAAGCCTCACTGCCACCTAGCATATGAAGATGGTCTACATCTCTGAAACTTCCCAAATAGGAATTCTTTTAGCACAAATTGAAACCTCTGCCCACCATAAAATACACGGTAAGGTTACATGTCCCCGCTGCCTCCCTGCTCTCCCAATACAGCCTTCATACTTCTGTGTTTGAATCATCAGGTTTCCAATGCTAACACCCAGTCTCCAGCAGCATTGCCCCACAGCAGGCAATCAGAACACGTGTTGGACAAAACCTGACAAAGCAACCCTTGGATCTAGGTCAGGCAGAGCAAACAGGAGTTACTTGTACGCTACACCTGGCTCCCGTTCAAACACAGAGCCTGATGAATTCGCACTAGCCCAGACATGCAGAACAGTATCTCCCTTTTTCCTTTCCACTGAGATTTCTCTTCAGGCAGAACCTTCAACCCCTCATTTCTGTGCCCCCACAACTTCTATCCACCTAGACTGCCTGACTGCTGGCCACCCCCACGGCAAGCAGACGTACTCGTGTTGTTCCCACCGTTAACACAAACTGCAGAGTGCGATGCACTGCTGACACCGGGGCACATTTGAACCATCAAGATACATGTGTGCCTCTCTATGTGCTGCAACCACAGTGCTGCCAGCGTGCTGCTGCTCATGCACCCATTCAATACAGCTACAACGGCTGCCATAAAGCAGACAGTGCTGAAACTCCCAATTGCACATCCTAAACCATCCAGATTGTCTAGCTCGGCTTCCTGTGTAACTTGGACTAAAAAGTCCTCTGCTGGACCTAATAACTTATGAGGGACTATGAAGACTCACGGGGCACGCAGCCTTCATTTGATGACACCCAAGACAGTGTAGGGAGGTGATTGTCCCCCTGTACTCAGCACTGGTGAGGCCACACCTTGAGTCTTGTGTCCAGTTCTGGGCACCTCAGCACAAGAGAGATATTGAGGTGCTGGAGCAAATACAGAGTCAGGCAACGAAACTGGTGANGATGATCCCAAGGGTCTCTTCCAACCTGAATGATTCTACGGTTCTATGATTCTAAGGCAGCAAATTTGCCTTTCATTCTGGTGGTCTTTTAGCTTTTGTCTCTCACCCCTCTGTTTCTTGACCTGTTGCTGTTTTCCCCTGGCTGTTATTGCTTCCCAGTGGTGGAAGCAGACTTTAGTTTCTGTTCCAGAATTGGCAGAGGTTTTTAACTACACATTTTAATCTGTTTTTGCAGAGGCTTCAGTTTGCAATACCTTAACTCCTCGTTCGCTGGCTGTTGGAGTTGACTTTTGTACTTTCCTGTCTTCTGGATCCACTCAAGGCTCCTAAGTGCAGCTCACTTTGCAGTAATGAAATTATGGATGAGTGTTAAATTTTTTTTTTATTAATAGAAGTATTATTATTCCATAATAAATGCATGAATTTACACATTTATATGGATTATTTTTACTTATGTATTATGTTGAAAATAGAAAAGTACAGACCTCACAAACACATAAAATATGCTGAATTCAGCCACAAAGTATTTCTCATCTTTGCCAATTCCTGATGGAAAAGAGATTAAATCAGACCGGGAATGCAGTAACCTCATCCACAAATTTAAAAGTGATTTGGTGGCAGGAGATCACGTGGATACTGGTGGTTTTTATGGGATCACTTGGGATTAGGTGGCAACTTGAGTATTTTTTTCAGGCTGGACAAGGAATCAGTTTAGCATGGCTCTGTTCTTCAGCTTATGCTCGAAGTTTAACATGTATATGCCTCAACCTTGAAACGATTTTCAATGTTTCTATTGAAAACATGTCCGAGCTAGGCACAGTCAACCGTGATATGATTTCTCTGAGATGTACCTTCAGTGCTGGGATTCCTGAAAAGCTTTCAGGGTGCTCTGATCTCCTGTCTACGGCACATGCCACCCCCAGCTGCTGCACCTGCCTTGCAGGTCTGGAATGCCAAGTCCGTAGGATGCAATAGCTCTCGTCCTCCCAATTTCTCTCTGCTCAGTGCTTTAAAACAGCTAACTAGTGTGGGGTTTCTACACATCTCTAACTCTATGTTTGCTCTCATATGCTTAGGCATCTCCTCTGTAGCGGCCAAATTTCACTTCCCAGCCTGGTATTTTCAGGACCCACCTAGAGGTCTGGAATGGGGCAGTGAATTTGAACCCTAATGATTCCTGTGTGGCTGTTACTGTTGTTTTGGACGTATTTGCTTCTTTCCTTTTCTACCTCAATTGAGTATTTGTATAAAAACTAAGAATCCTGGTGGGTATTTTTAGTGTAGGTTCTAGGGACTTCGTTTTGGTTTTTTTTCTTAAAGTTTTAAATGGGAGACTATGAGTTCCTTGTTAGCCAGTGCGTTGTCTGTACTGGTGCCATATGTTAAAAGAGCTGGAATAAAACTGGCATATTATCCAGTTTCACCCAAATGAGGTTGTTGAGCAGGATCCAGAAGATCTGTATCCACCGAGGGCAAACACAGTATTTAAACAGAAACAAAGCCTGTGATTTATTTCATTATTTACTAAGTGCTGTCATGGTGCTCAGTACTATATAAACATTCTCTGCCCCAGGTTATTAATACTACCAGGCACAAGCAGGTTCAAGACTCAAACACCTTACATGAAACACTCCCTGAATAAAAAAACAAAAACTTTTAAGGACAAGTTAAAAGGACAAGCTACCCATGGAGGAATTATGTTAATGAAACTCCAGACTTCAAAAATAGCTATGTGTTCTAATAAGAAAAAAATTTGCATCTGAGGACCTAGGTCTCTACCCTTCCCTGTGTAACTACCCCTTACTGACTATTGCTATAATACATTTTCTGCTCTGTTGGGTGTATGAGTGGTGCCAGAATGGTCTTTTTGTTGCATGATAAGGAACTCTTCCAACAAATACAGAGAACTAGTAAGAGATCAGATTTTGGGGGGTTACACCACATAAAGATCCTATATTTATGAAGAACAAGAAGGATTTGGGAATGCAAGGGAATCACTGCAGGGTCCCCAGCCTGTGTTGTGAGTGGGTGGACAGTAAAATGGAAAATATGCTGGAGGAAAGACAGTAGGAACTGTCCTTTTAGAGGGCATGTCTTTGACTCTTACAGAAAGACTAAAAGAGACAAGCCATTAGGAGGCACACTGGCAGGAGAAAAAGGAGTGTTTTACTTAAGGATAACTTAAACATGTTATGAAATCTTGAGAAAGGCTGGGAAAATTGTACTTTTACCTAAACATATCAGGTTGAATTAACTCCAAAGGTATACGATTCCTTAATGAAAACATCGGTGAGTATAAAAAAACGTGTCAGCATGCTTAGGTCAGTGAAGGTTATACCTTACTCAAGGCCACTTAAAAGAGAGCTCTCACAAGATCTACAAATTCTTCTGCGCCCATGAAAATCATCCTGGTTTTCATACAGCATTAAAGACAAACCCACAAAGTTATACGTTCTGCTGACATGGCAAGAACTTATTATTCTGGACAAGGGATCACAGGGAAATTGTAAATAACGGCTGTGAGAGATTTCAGTACTAGCTATTTTTGTCTTTTGAGATGTTTTGCATTTCAAAAAGAGTCATTAGTGCTTGTGCTCAGCCAAAACTTGCTCATAAGACTAACCTGGATTTCTTAACATAAACTGTGCTGAAAAGAATACTGTCAACTCCCAACTAGTCAGTTTTTCAGAAGATTTCTAAAGATGTTTCAGTACATGAATCCCTGGGGGGGTGCCTGTCCTTTTGTCACAGTACTTTACTTTTTTCTTGCCCTGTTGCAGCATCAAAGGCTCCACACAAGCTCAGGGAAGCAGAAAACAGGGAGGAAGCGGTGAAACTGAGAGCCTGGAAAGTACTGTCAAAGCTGAAAATAAGCCAGGGGAGCTAAACAAAGAACCCAAAAGGTATCTCTTATTTTAATAATTTTTAATTTCTGGAAATTGTTTAGAAAAGAGAGAAAAATGTCAGGTAATCATAGCTCTATAATTTGATGTTCAATTACAGCCAATACTGCAATAAGAAGAGGAAAGGCAGAATATAAATTATCTTCTGATATTAAGAAGACTTTTAAAAAATAAAAATATTTTTAAAAAGACAACATTTAGCCAAAGGAAGAGCGCAGCATGTTGTGGATCAGTCATACAATACAGTTCCTCTCTCTTGGAACTTTAAAACAAGTTTGTTATGAATATCGTGATCCAACACCGGGATGAGTTGCTGGCGATAGTACACTGACTTCAGTGGGTACTGCAGGTCAAACTGGGAGAGGAATCCCTCAGATCTCCAGACAAGATCTGTACGAGTCTAGTTAAATTTAAATAACATTAAATTAACATTAAATTAGTTTCAGCAGCCCTATCCTGCCAGCAGGATTAGTGTAACCAGGCCCTTCTTCCTGCAGGGGCCCTAAATGATAGCAACAAAAAACTTTCCATAAGGTTGACACTACAAGATTATGGCCTGAGAGAGTGAAACAAGGTGGCAGTTGAATAGGATGGAAAGTCCCCTAAATCTAAAGCTGCTAGTGGTTTAACTACAGTGCTTCTGCCAGGTCTATCTCAGTACTAGCCACATAATTAGTACCACATCAGAAAAAAAACCCAAACCCATACTTTCTGATCCAGCTGTATTGTCATTTTGCCTGGAACGTGACCGGGATAGCGGCATGTTTATGCAACTTTTGGTGATGACTTCTTGGAAAGTTATTTGCAAAGATGGAAAAACCCTGACTCTTGCTGTTTGCTGGAACAGAGTCCAGATGCCTGGAAATTTGTGACTAGACAGAAACTTGTACAGCTAGACCTGTGGGAATAAGGAGCATAACTACTACCATGTCCTAATAAGTAAGAATGCACATTAGAATATCACCCAAGAATCAGTTCCTGTGTGAGAGATGGGTGAAGGGGTAGAGCTCCTGACAGAGAGGCGGATATATCTCCTGTGTAATCCTTTCCCTTCTCCCAGCCCCTTTTTAGCAGAATTCCAACACCGCTGCCCTGCTTCTGGTGTTAGATTTGCATGAACACAGATCCTACTGGGACCTTTGTTTGGCTTTTCTCACCTTCTGCATTCGCTTGAGAAGAGCTGCAAGGAGAGCCCTAAAAACCAGCCACTGAGAGACCCTGCCCAGTCCAACACCAGCTTTACTCCAGATGAAGAGATTTGCATCCAGTAATCCAGATCGCCCACGCAAGATGAATTTCATGCATAAATGAGCAGGCATGTGAGTCTATCATTACAGGCTCATCCCACCTAACTTTAGCTGTCTAACGTTAGACAACAAGTAGGCAGAAGCACCCTTGGGAGGTGCTTGTGTCTCCTGTTGACATCCTGTTAGCAGGATGACTAACCTCTTCACTGGTGCCTACGGACAGGCTGGGTGCATTCCCCCTCCCACTGTGCCAGACCCTCACTAGGCAGCGTTCCATATACAGCAGGCAACTCACACGCTACGGCATCACAACTCACAGGCATCAGTGGCGGTGCCTGTTGATGTCTTAAGACCCAATTATAAATAAGTTATAAGGAAATGGCAGAGTTTCTTAAAAGGACAGCCTAAGTTAAAGCTTGGGGTGCAACTTTGCTCTTCTGCTTTTTTCTTTCCATTTGTCTTCCCAGATGTTCTCGTTGTCTAGCATTTGACACTGACGTAAAAGTTGTTCTGCCAGAGTGTTTAAAAAAATAAAATAACCTTCTGCTGTGTTTTACACTGGGTCCATTCATGAAGATCAAAATTTTCTGTCCTGCAACGGTGGTGAGTTAATATCCCTAAGATATTTTCCTATTCTACAGCTGTAAAAAAACTAAATCAAACCTAAAAGAATTTAGTATGGAAAACATATTCCAGTTTTAATGACACACTGGGATTTTGTTTAGGTTTCTTTATTACAATGAGTCATAGTATGTAAACTTCACATGCAGTTACCAAAGTCACATGTCTACCTTATTTTAGCTTTGGGAACAGCAGCAATGCCAACATCCTTCACTGCCTTTGAGGGAGGACTTGAGAAGTCTGAAAAGACAACAATCTTATGGTACCCTAATAAGCAATGTGTTGCTTTTTCACCCATTGGCTAGAAGATAAAGGGGTAGATTCTCTAGATGAGCCCTCTCCTCATTAAGTCTTCCTATAAACACCTTAGCATTGCTAACACCGGCTCAATTCCACTCCCATTTGGGATGGTCTGACAAAAGGATGCCTGGTTCTATATCTGTCTGGCCTGCCTTAAAGAGAACTGATCCATACTGAGGTAAAATCAGCAGAGCTCTGTTGTCACTTGTAGTTCCACTGCTACTTTTGTTACCGGAGCTGTACTGATGAAAAATCCATTCAGAAGGGCTGGGGTGAGTGGAGTCATAGAATCATAGAATCATTTCGGTTGGAAGAGACCCTTGGGATCATCAAGTCCAACCATCAGCCCTACTCTACAAGTTCTCCCCTACACCATGTCCCTCAACACCACATCCAATCTACTCTTAAACACAGTCAGGATCCAAAACCAGCTTCCTACACTTCTCCTGACTTCTCACCTAGACCCTACAAAGGACTGAACCACAGCAGAGAGATGTCCATTGTTCTCCTTCATCGGGTGAGTTTCCTGCAGTGGGCCTCTGCAGTCCTACAAATGGACTCAACAGAGAAGGGTGGAAATGGAGACGGAAGACTCCCCTGGTTCAGTAAGTGCAATGCCTATTCTTGCAGGTATAAAAGGCCAGCATGAAGTCATCTATATAAAGAATGTTCTTCAGATGGGTTATGTATAACTGCCCGATGGCAAGAGTATCAAATGAAGGTCGAACATCAGAGACCTTTAGGCTATTAGGAAATATGACTCATGGATTAGTTAACTGCCTGTCAGATTTTCCATTATGAAACTTTAACCACAGCCCGTATCTGCACAGCACCAACACCTGTAGAAGCACAAACAAACAAGTGGTTATGTATGCGTTTGCACTGAAGTGGGTCAGGAGATGTGCTTTCAAGAGAACCTTTTTCCTTGACTAGAAACTATTAACTAATATTAACTAAGGAAGAAAGAGGGGGAGGAGAGAAGAAAAGTCTATGGTAGTAAAAAATATTGGTTTGAACTCCACATTTTCCAAAGATTCCGAAAGAAAAATCTTAAAACTGTCTCAAACCCAACCTAAAATCCCTCTCTGCAGAAAAATGTTATTTTAGCTGTGATGGACGTCAGTGCTTCCTAATCATCCAAGCATTTGTTTTTCCAACTCCACATGCTGGCATGAGCAGAAGTGAAAATGCAACTACACCTGCTGTGAATGATTATTATTTAAATACTAAACCAAAAAAGAAGGAAATATTTTTTAAATTTTGAAATCAGTGAGAAGATTCAGGCATTTGCTGGAAGACCCTTGTGTGCCTCTCAGCAGTCAAAATATCTGGCTGGTTTGAGGTGGCTGTAAATTCAAAACGGCTCTGAAAATTCACCACAGGAAGTGGGGCCTTTGACCTGTGTGTCACCAGTTTAATGAACTCCACAGGTGAGATTCAGCTCACCCTAATTTTAGAGATCTAGAGCATCTATCTCTACATCTGAGACTGTTGCCCCATGAGCACTTTAAAGGTTTGTCTTATCTGATCTGCTTTAAATATCTACATTCAGATGAGATGATTCATGACCTCAGAGTGTCTTTTTTTTTCTATTGCGGCTGTAATAGGGGCCTGAGGTGAGTAGCTTGGCTGGAGAGCCTTCCATGTAGCCATCTACAGCTGATTAGATGAACCCTGCCTGAATGCTCTGCCTCCATAAGGCAGGTAATTTATGTGAAATGAGTTGGTTAACACTGTTCATTGCTACTGTGGTGTTCTGTCTGTATCACAAAAACACTACCACATCTGGCACAAATGCATCCTAGCAGGCTGGAACAGCCTACAGGCTATTGATTAAAGAGGAAATCTGAACCACTTAGATACATTTCATCACTGCATTATCTCTTTGCCTCTAGAGACGTTCCAGATCACAAGTTAGGTATGGAGTTCTCACTACACCCTACCACTGTGGTATCTACTCTGTGACGACAGAAGTGAGCGTTTTTCATGCCTGTTAGTCCAGCTCATTTCAAAAAACACTATCTTCATTTAAATGTTAAACTACTGGAAGTTCAGGAGATATTAACTGTAAGGCACAATGAAAAACAATTCAATCTCAAGAAGCAATGTTTGAGGAGAGGCAAAATAACAGTACACAAGCATATAAAAAGTAACTGCAAAGAGGAAGGAAATTAACTGCTTTTCCTGTTTACTATGAATAGGCTAAAAAGCGATGAGCTTGTAGTACAAGGAGACTGAAGTTACTCCAAAGTGAGGTGGCATGCAACAACAAGCCGTGCAGCCACTTCTTGGAGCTGAACAGCAGCATTGTGCCATCTTTTAGACAAAGGGGAAGTCAACAGGAGCTGCTGTCTCACAGAGAGGCAGCAGCAGCTCCTGCTTCCCTGCAGGCACTGAGCTGGCTGCCTCTGAAAGGGGTGGGAGGGTTACAGCTCCAGCACGCCGTGGGCGTCTGAAAGGAGCTGGGGAGCTCTTGGCTTGCTAAGCAGCTTTTCAGTCGCAGCATGAAGCAAGCGTTCCTGGCTCACAGCTGAGGAGCAGTGGCTGACACGATGGCATCCTGGTACCCTGCCTCTTAGGAGAGGTCAGTTGCTACCAGGGTTGGGACGCCTTCCCCAGTTTGGGGATGCAGTTGGTGAGATCCAGTCCTGTGAGCATCTATCCAGAGTGGACGGATATGTTTAGTCTTCAAGCAGTGTGATGGACTAGAGGTCTCAAAACTCCTTTACCTTGTATCATTTAAGTGGAAAGGCTGCAAGATGCAAACTGAAGCCTGAGCTAACCTTCTTAACAAGGGCATGGGCTAGAGCTCCAGCTGTGTAGGCTGCAATGCTGACCCAAGCCAGCCAAAAGGACAGGGTGGTCTTTGAAGAACCCACCTAGAAAAAGAGTCCTTTCTCCTGAGATAATGTTTTTAATGCTTCTTTCTCTGCTGCCATCACAAGAGATATGACTGAAAGATTATGCAGCTGGGTGCTCCTATTTACTGCTCCTTGTTCCTCTATAGGAAATACTGTTGTGACACTGTGTCAACAATGCAGAAAATATCCAGGGTGGGGTGGGGAGGGGATGCAGGGGACAGGAAGGGTCACCTTAAAGAGGAGAAAGTGATTTTATTTAAATTAGAAACTGAAGCAAAACATGTTTCACTCAGCCACACTCACAGTCTCACACTCACAAGTGCAGCCACCAGACACCAGGTCAGCAGGTTCAGACCGTCTACCCAAAATTCACGGCATCATGAAGATTGTGCCCAGGTTCAGCTGCTGTTGTGATGCCATGAAGAACACGGGATGCCAACTGTCAAGTCCTCCCCACTACTCCTGGGTTATTCTTGGGGTGGTAACCATGCACAGGATTTGGATATCTTTGTGTGTAACTTTTTGGAACTGGAACTACTAACTAAAGACTAACCTCTGTCTCCAGATCTGAGCGTCTTGTGAAACAGCAGCTAGATGCCCTGTGGTCTTGATGACTTGCTAATCTGGATGTCATTAAATCAAGCTGTTCAAAAGAGCCCTTCCCTTGCCAAGTGCTCCTGCTGGTGCCTCCACACCCAGGCCTCTCCACTCCTCCATTCACACCAAAACGAACCTTTGTGTTGCAAGTCATTGCAGTGCTTCTATTCCCTTTTGGTTGCTGGAGATCCTTCACTAGCCAAGGGACATACCTAATGAATACTCAACAGCAACAATAAGGAACTAGGAAGGTGGGCCACCTTCTCCTTTTCTCCTGAAGACCACTATAGGGTTTGATTCATTTAGCCCTCAGGCTTGGCGATTTAGGTCTTTTAGTTCCTGGCAGAGCACAGCAAAGGCTGTAGCTCTTTTGGGGCTGGGGGCAGAGACTGTTAGGGCTCCTGAGGGCATCATGGCAGGGCCTGCCAGCCCAGGCTCATCCCATTTCACACCCAGGAGCAGCTGGGGTTCCAGGGCAGTTCCAGCCCCGGATATTGGCATTGTCCCAGCTCAGGGACAGCCAAGGCTGAGCCAGGTCATGGGACCATGGGTGGGCCCAGGTCAGGGGTTGGGGTGGGGAGGGCATGGCCAGACAGAGCAGGACTGCTGGAGAGCTGGAGACTGGCCCTGCTGGAGCATCACTGGGTAGGGGCTGACAGCCCCAGGGGGCTGAGGTGGGGTCCTAGGTCCTTCGCAGGCTGGGGTAGCCTTTACTGTGACATTAAAATTACATTTGGTATTTAGAAATGGTAACTGGAAGAGAAAAGGTTTACGGAAACCAAAGCAAGAAGCATTAGTGCCTTCTTCAAAGTACAATACTAATGCTGCTTAATATAGGAGCCATCTTGCCTGAATTGGATTTAGGCAATTACTAGCTTACAGTTCAAACCAGTTTGCAATGAGAATGTAGAGCATCCAAGATTTACTGATGTGCGTCTTTCATGTCTTCTTGCTGCTGTAAGTTTCTCCTCTTTTGTCTTCATCTTCTGCTACTTTGGGCTTGCCTACAAGGAAAAGACACACTCATAAAATTGCAATCTTCTTGTAAACTGATACAGTTAATGCCAGGCATTCATGCAGCGTTCAAAGAGGGGCAGTAGATGGATATGCACAACTTTTTCCTATTGAGCAAGGTCATACTACAACTTTTTGGCAAAGGACTACGTTTTTAATACCTGTAGGAATGCAGTGCAAGCCAATGCCTTGCACGGAGCCTGCATGGAGTCCCTATTCCTGCTCTATGTGTGCTGTGGACCAGGGTGCCTTGGGCAGTAAAAAGGCAGTTGCTGCAGTGTGAAACCTCCTGCTTCACACCACATGCCAGAAATTAACGGCGGCGGTGGCTGCTGCTTTGGTGGGACTAGTTGACTGGTGGCATGTTACCTCTGTCCAGCAGATTGTGGCTCCTGCTGAGGTCAAGGCCATGCCCACAACTTTCCTTCCCATTTGGAGGACACAAATCTGCAGAGAAGCTGCTGGACTCTCTCTGCTCTGGTGTAGGCACATCTATTGCTTTGCAAGTTCTTCCTGTTCCTAATTGACCTGATCTAACCTGAAATAAGCTATTTGTATTCCTGCAAAGAAATAGCAGGGTATCCACATGGCCTTTTGCCCAGGTTTACCATAATTTCTTTAAAGCAAACTGCAAATTAATAGTAGTGCAACTTTCCTGTGCAGGCAAGTCCTTAATCTAATTGGAACATGTAAAACAGCATTTGGGAAGACAAAGCAGTGTTTATACTTGAGTGAGAGAGGGAGGCAATGTAATTTGGAGTCCAGTGGTTATGACGGAGACATCTGAATGCAGAGACATAAAAGTGATTAAGGTTTTTAGAATCCAAGCTAGCAAGGAATCAAGGAATTAAAAAAAATAGAGCCCAACTTAGAACTTTTCAATGTTCATGTAACTGCCATCTTCTTTCCATTCGTTCTTCCACTCAGGATAACAACCGTTGCCATTTTAGTCAAAATCCACCCTCCTTTCCATCCCCTCAACTCCGAGCCACAGAAAAAGCCCAACATAGTTCTGACAGTGCCCACACTGGAGCATTCAGTATATAGTGCTGCCTCTCAGTAACAATATTTAATACTTCAGAATCCCTCTCTCACTTAATATGGAGCACTAGCAACTAACCTTGGGTAGCACTCAGGTCACCGCCTCCTGGGCCCTGACCTCAGCTCAAGAAGTATCTCCTGCTGGCCTAAGCTGCAAGGAGCTCTTCTCAGAGCAACACCCTGGGGAAGAGTTCAATGTGGTGATGGAGAAAAAAACTGTGTGAAATTCATGGGCTCATTCTTTCCCATGTCTGATCCTAGCGTAACGGAAGAAATAAGGGCAAAACTATGCTTGTACTTCCTCAGTTCCCACAAAAGCCTGTGTCTACTTGATCTTGTCACTAAACTATTGCAGAAAAGAAAAAGAGCCTTGAGTGCTGCTTCAGATAAGGACTAGCATATGTGTGAAAAGGCCAGCTCTTCTCTGGGTATCCCTGTTCTACAATCATAGCTTGTAAAACTTTTCTGCCTCTCCTTTCTGTAAAGTCTCTGTTCTCTGTAAACAGTCTTTTGTGGTTTTTCAGGGCAAGATGTGAATGTCTTTGAAGTTTTCAAATACACTCCAGGCATCTTTTCAGAGAATCATCATGAAACTGCTCTTCATTAAGGCCTCACCAATCAATTATGTACATTCTGTCACCAATCTGGTAGCTGGAGAAACAAGAGAAGGGGAACCAGCAAGGTTTGGGTGGCAGTACACTAGCCAAAAACCAGCAGAGGACCTCTTAATCAGATTGGCTTTCTGAAGAGTTCTTCGTGTAAGTTAAATGCATAATGTCCTGTCTAAGACTTAGGGTAGAGGTGTACTCAGCAAAGGCAATGAAAGAACAGTGTTGCAGTGTAACGGAAAATGTTGTAAATATTCTTTCAAATGCTGCCCAGGCAGAGTTTAATAATCATATTTTTATTATTAACAACTCCTTTTATTCCTTAGAGTAAGATCTGGTATCAAAACAGAGACAAAAGGACCCAAACCAGAAAACCAACTGTGCACTTTTTGGCTAAAATACCTAGTGTAATTCTACAGCCAGCAGAAAACTGCCCAGATTTTCCCAAGATTCCCCACTGACAGCCATGGGGTCCCCTCTGAGTCCCATGGGGTGTGCAATCAACACCCCAGCACGTTCCTTCCAGGAGAAAATGTGGGTGCACATCCTGTGCTCTCCTGTTCTGCCCCTGCCTACCTGGAGAAGGTGGCTGTGGCACCACACAGGCTTCTTTCAGCAGCAGTGCTGGCTGCAGCAGTTCCAGGCCCCCGTCTTCCCTGCCTGGGGCGAGTTACCCTTGCTCTTGTTGGATTGGCCATAGCTGTTTCAGTAGCCACCCGACCCAGACCGAAGGACTGATCCGGGTGAAAAATAGCAGCCTCTCCCCACTGGTTTATTTGAGAGGCTGAAATGACCTGAGGGTGCAGTGAGGTAGGGGCTACAGAAACTGGCAATGCCAGTGAAAGGAATGCTTGGGTTAAGCATACTGGCTCTGCCCTGCACACTGAGTTAAGGCAGCTATGGTGGGACACATTCACTAAATCGAAGAAACTAATTGACTGCAAACCAATATCCCTTAGGCATTTCTCCGGGCAGACAGGTGACTTAGGCAGTTGTTATTTTTTTTACCCCTACGACCAGACAGAGTTATTTTAAACTCAGATCAGTTCCTTCATTCACCCCACGGGCTGGCATCACTTAACAGCTATACTAGGACAGCTGAGGGGACACCCTGAGGACAGGAACAAATGGCAACTGCTGGAAACTGCCTCCACCAGCACCGCCACTGAGAACCGCCTGAAGAACAGACATGGTTTAGTGAAGGGTTGTTGTTTTTTATCAGAGTTAGGTTGATGGTTGGACTACATGATCTCAAAGGTCCCTTCCAACCTAGACAATGCTATGATTCTATGATTCTAAGAATGACAGCCCTTCTCACTATGTGAGGAACCTAGGAAGTCCATCCAATGCAACAGGCAGGCCTGGTTTTGTTTTATGTTAGAGGAAGGGTGCCAACTTTAAAAATGCTTTTTCACTTTATTCTGCCACATAAATTGCTTTTGCATACATTATTTTAAAACTTATCCTTTGGTTCAAGGATCTTTGTGCCACTGATGTAGGGAAATGCAGAGTTTGTAGTGAAGGCTTCATGAACAGTCTATCAATGGTGGCATGTGGTTCTTCTTTTTATGTTATTCCTCCAAGTCAGTAATACTCTGCCTTAGGAGGCCTAAAAATCTCCCCAAAAGTTTGGGAACTGATCAGATGCAGCATTTAAAAATGATGCTGTTAAAGACAGATCTCTGGTATTACTAAGAAAAACACTGATGACTAAATACTGTTTCCCTTTGCTAATTTGTGGACACATTAATCATAGAATCATAGAATGGTTTGGGTTGGAAGGGACCTTAAAGATCATCTAGTTCTAAACCCCCTGCCCGGGGCAGGGACACCTCCCACCAGAGTAGGTTGTTCAAAGCCCCATCCAGCCTGGTCTTGAGCACCTCCAGGGATGGCACATCCACAACTTACCTGGGAAACCTGTTCCAGTGTCGCATCACTCTCACAGTAGAGATATTCTTTTTAATATCTATTCTAAATCTCCCCTGTTTCAGTTTAAAACAGTTGCCCTTTGTCCTATCGATCGCTCTACTCTCTGATAAAGAATCCCTCTCCAACTCTCCTTTAGGTCCCCTTTGCGTACTGGAAGGCTGCTATAAGGTTTCCCTGGAGCCTTCTCTTCTCCAGGCTGAACAATCCCAACTCTCTCAGCCTCTCTTTATAGAAGAGGTGCTCCAGCCCCCGATCGCCTTTGTGGTCCTCTGCTGGACCTATTCCAACAGGTCTATGTCCTTCCTGTGCTGAGGACTCCAGAGTTGGACACAGTACTCCAGGTTGGGTCTCACCAGAGCAGAGCAGAAGGGTAGAATCATCTCCCTTGACGTTATAACTTTATATTTTTTATTGTCGTACCAGCTTGCAATATGAAAATCTCACAAAAATATGGTACATGGTCTTAGTCTCATAGCTATCACTGTAGAAGAAGAAACAAGTTTTCAGTGCTGCAACCTGAGAATAATATCCATAATTCTGTAAGAAAGGAAACCTGATTGTTAGGAGGTCTAGTGCAGTATGACTTGTTGGTAGTCTCAGATAAGGGAACTGGTGGACACAAGGCCAGCATCTGTCAACTTTGGGTAAAAATACTCTGAAAGGCAGCTACAAGTTTACTACCCACACTGCTTGGTAGCAACTGGGGCTTCTGCTCTCCTAATGCTCAGAAATTATCTCAATCCTCAGAAACTCTATCTCTAGCTATTTTGAGGCTAACAGTGTGTGTAGCCTTTCAGAACAGCTACCAGATGACATGGCTCTGCACGTGAGAGAATGGCAAATTTGGGAATCCCTTTGGGATTTAAGAACTGAGTGTCCAAGCACCCTAGCAGTTTAAGGGTTTAAGCAGTTTTGTCTCGCAGCAAAAACTTAGTGAATTTAACAGCACCCAAGATTTGTGAGGACTCCAGTGTTAGCTTAATGCTTAACTCAGCTACTCATTAGCTGCTCAACTTCCTCCAGCAAATTGCGTCTGAGTCAGTTGCAGGAGAATAAAAAGTGAAACTGAACTCAGTGCACCATCCTGCCCAGTGCAGATGTTTAACTTAAACTGACTTCCCAAATCAATGGGAGCACTTGCTTGCCCTTAGCAGAAGACTCCAACCTTCTAATTTGCTCTGCCTTGGATGGACTGCGTGGAAGCACACTGTCAGTGTGACACAGTATGACACACACAGGCCCTTCTGCTAACCTGTCATGGAGGCAAGTGGGCCCACCTGCTTCCCTGAGTGCAGGACCAGGAATTAAATTACTGTGATACTTCTAAAACCTGAACAGTGATGCAGGACTAATCAATGTAATTTTCTAGTGCAGGTGAATTATATCAAACAACGCTCTTGTTTACAAAAGCATTGCAGACATTGTAGGGGTGTAAACACTGCAGAATTGTTTAGAATTTAGAATTGTCTGCAAAGTTGTAAGGTGGAACTAAAAGATTTATTTGAAATTTGCTTTCAAAAACCCCCAAATATGGGCCCAAGTCCAATAACAGCTTTTTTTTTTTTTTCTCCTTTTAACTGTCGGGCAGCCATGGTGAACACACCTGCAAGCATTTAAGTGATAGAAATGGGTGCACCTGGGTAAGAAATACCATTATAAACCTTTCTCTCTGGAGCTGTAGTTTGTCGAAGAAGCATCATGGAAAACCAAAGCAGAAGAATGGTAAATGTTTTGTGTAAAGCCAGACCCTATTCTGGTTGATAGAATGGGTTGGTTTATTTGTGGGAAGGAGTGTGTGCTGTGTATTTAAGGATTTGCTAGTGGGTGTTTAGTTCTCATTGGTTTTAATTTCTGGAATGGAAGGAGCTCTAGAGCTCCAACTATAAGGGCAGCTCTATGAAAGAGCTCTGTGCTCAGGAAAAACTGGATAAAGATGGGTGGTTTTATGTGTGAACACTGTAGAAAAGTTGTCTTGCTTTTAAACTGCATAATGAATCTAGGTATCCTTCTGCAGTGACTCTTCTTTATACTTTCTTCTTGGAAGAGGCAGAAGCCCAGGGAGGAAGGAAATGGAGGAATTTCTTTGTGTGGATTGAGGGGAACTGAATCTTCTCTCTTTTATCCTTGTGATTTTATAGCCTCAGAGGTATCGCAATCCTCTCGGTATGTTTGTCGCTACTTTTACTGACCTAAATTTGAGAAGTGGCTGCAGTTGTCTTCTGTGACGGTGGAAAGCGCTGTGATGGGAAGGTGTGGGGGTGCTCCTCTGCTTTGGGAAGTGACAGGTTGCTTAATGCTTATTTGACTTCTCTTTTATGGGCTAACAGTAAACATGAGTCCAAGGTGGGGCTTTTTGTGGGTATAGTGCGATAACTTGGTGAAACTGTTGCTGCAGGGAAAATAGGGGTGACCTTTGGCATCTTAATAGATTTGATGACTGAAGCAGCTTTTGTAGAAGAACTATGAATATTTGTAATAACTAGCACTGCCCAATGAGTTGAGCGGTTTGCAGTGAGGTGCCCAATGGGACAGCAGGGCATAGCTAATAGCTTAAAAGCTCTGTAAGCACAGCCAGAGATACAAGTGAAGGTGCCTGCATCTGTGCCGAGGACAGCTGGGCTGTGATGTCCCTGGTGAGTGACAGGGGTTGCCTGGGAAAGGGCGAGGTGACAGACCCTCTTGGGAACCATGTAGAAACTAATGCTAACTAAAGAGGTAGAGTGGGAGAGGGAAGGAGCCCAAGGTCCTGCCTTGGAAAGGCAACCTAATCCAGATGAAGCTCAGACCGGGCCGGCACCCCGCAGCGCGGGCTCGCTGCCCCTCCATTCGAACCTACGCCACTGGGCTAGGAGGAAGAGCACAAGATGGCGGCGGGCCCCGGACGGGCCACCCACGTGACCTCCAGTCCGACTCCTTCTAGAGACATCTCGGTGCGCGCCGGGGCGCTGCTCTCGCGAGCGCGTCGAACAAAAGGCGAGGGCGGCCGGGGCGGGGTGTGTGCGTGCGCGCGTGTCTGTGGTCTCGCGAGACCGCGCGGCCGTTGCCCCCC
>VZTM01033930.1:6810-19713 GCA_013400555.1 Jacana jacana | reverse complement strand
CTTTAAGTACTCATTCCCACTAAATATATCACATGTCACCATACTTATGATCTTCCTAAAACAAAAGAACACCTTCCAAAATGACTGTAGCTAGCAATATTAATGTATCACCTACTGGCATCATTATATTTAAGTATCTGAAATAGACATTACTGTCAGCAGAATTTTTTTTTAACCTTTCTCCCTTCTTTCCCTTATAAGAGATTATTACAGTTACTTCAGTGTCCCATATCCTGTTATAAAATACTAGAAATGAACTATTAACATTAGCAATAAATACCTACAGACCATGATTTTAAGTTTCTCGGGTCTTTTATGTCCCTCAAAAATTGTGTTCAAAGCAAGTTCTACCAACTACCTTGAAATTCTTAGCAGACTGTGCCAATACTGTTATTCAACAGTTTCCTGGGAAAAAAAAGACAAGTGAGAGATTCACCTAACACATCTTGATCTTCTTGTCCACTATGCATGGGCTTCTTCTGCATGGGCTCTTGTTCATAATATATTAACTAATGTAGAACAAGCAGTCGACTCTAAATTCACCCGTTCGTATTCATGTTTTTTGGTGGCAGTGTGCTTGAATGTTGGCATTATTTATGAACAGCAAAATCAGGTTACACTCACAACTAAAAAGTAAAATCGAACATCTGATGCACTGCCAGCCAAGTCAAACTGGAGTTTCTGTAGGGGTGATACTTTCCCCTTTCCACCATTCTCAGTGTCCTGAAGTTGAGTCCCTCAACAGAGGGAATACCTATGAGATCCATAGTTTTTCCAACTGAATTGCCATTTTCCTCCTCTACTTAAACAATGAAAAGGGTTGCTGTTCAAGATGAAAATAAGAAGTATCAGGGTTGAGATCGAAAGTATTTTCTGCTCATTTACCTCAACCCTCTGACATTTATATTCTGCCATATACACATGCCTAACAAGTTGTATATGTTGCTCAGAACATGCTTGGTTCAAACATATCACACCTGTATAAAGATGTGTGACTGGACCCCAGAAATATATGGGTGGAGTCCACTTTAAAAAGGAGGGAGAAAAGTTCCTGCCCATAGATACTTTCAGTTTCCCTATATTACACTCTAGAGGTCACAAGTATGTAAGAAAGTGGTTGCTCTGGAAAGGTGGAAGCCTTTGTTTGGATTTGGTTTAGAAAGCACAGGATGCCATAATTCAGAAGCCAGGAAATAGGAAGAAATGAAGCCCAAGTGGCTTGCTGAGCACCCCTGTGCAGTGGGAAAGGGCAAAAAGGCTGAATGAGGTCAAGGAAAAATGAAGTGTTCCAATGCCATACTTCACAACTGAATACATTACAAAATCATCTACCAGAGAGCAAGTGGACTGTTAGACAAAATCTATTATGTTACAGAGTGATAGTATGCAATTTGGTTGGTTGATTTTGGAAAAAGATATGTCTCCTGTCAGCACTACTATAAAATAAGTCTGTGTCTCTTGTTACACAAAAGTACATTTTTGAAATATCTTAATATCTTGAAATATGCAAGTATATGGGGCTACACAGTGTATGTTGAATATCTTGCAAATATTCAACATGCTTGTTGTTTGAGCAGTTTGAAAGAGGACAGAAAATAGTTTTGAAGCCTAGATACATCCTTCTTACACATACACCAGCTAAAACACAACTCAGTTTATATAACACTGGAAGAATAGGATAGTCCTATTCCCTCTGTCTGTGGGATCCAAAATTAAGCAGGTGCTTTTCCAAGCTCATCAGAATTATCCCATAACTTTCATAACATGCAGCTCTGTGTGTGAGATATGTTAAGCTTCGCCTTCCCATTCAGTTCTCAGGCTCAACAATGCTCAGCAGGCAGTAGTCAATTTAGCAAGAGATCTTATCCATCACTGCTGAAAACGTACTGTGTATTGACTGATGAATGGAAGATAAATCACAAGAGGGCTGTCCATTCAGGCAGGGCTGAATGACACTGACAGAACCCGGCATGAAAGCTCATTTTGTGCCTGCCTGTACAATATGTCGTTTGTAGAGAGCGTTGCTCTCCAACGATATCAGGCCCTTCTTGGTATGAAGCTCTCTCCTTTTATTTCCTTCAACAATGTTGTCCAGTTTGTATAAAAGAAAAACCTTAAAGTGAAGAAATGTTATTACAATCTAAAATTCAAGTTCAGACATAGACTTCGGCTTTCTTGTTTGTTATAAAGTAAACCAAGTGAAGCCATTTCTCATTTCTGAAGGAAGGAAATAAAAAAGCCAATGGGACAAGTGCTGGGGTTAGAAGAATCCAGGAGACAGGTTTAAAGCATTTCATGGAGTAGTAACCTGCCATTTACTTAGTATCACTCATCTCAACAACACATTCTTTGAACTGGTCAAACCTTCAGTGGTGCTTGCTGAAAATGATATCTCCAAGTATCACTAAAGATGAGGAACACAAAAGGGAATGTTAAATTTGTTCCCTACCCATAATATTACCTAACCCATACTCAAGCTAGGAAGATATAAACATTTTTGATAGCCAGGACAAGCCCATTTTGGTAATGAACCCTGAATTTTTGTAATTACGTAGCCTGCCCCTGCTCAAGTTTTAACAACAAGTATTTAAGGTCAGTAAAAAATAAACTGAGGATTTACCTCAACAAGACCAGCAAAACAGTGCTACAAATCTGATTATCTAAAGGTTTTATTATTTACTCCTCTGAATTCAAGAAAGTCCAAGGCTCCTAAAACAGGTTTGCACATTTGATTCCAGCTTCTCACAGAATCACAGAATGCTATGGAGTTGAAAGGGACCTCTGGAGGTCATCTAGTCCAACCCCCTTGCCAAAGCATGTTCACCTAGAGCAGGTGGTACAGAACATGTCCAGCTGGGTTTTGAATGTCTCCAGAGAAGGAAACTCCACCACCTTCCTGGGCAGCCTGTTCCAGTGCTCTGTCACCCCCTAAAGTGAAGAAGTTCCTCCTCATGTTTAGATGTAACTTTCTCTTTCAAGTTTGCACCTGTTACCACTTATCCTGTCACTGAACACCACTGAAAAAAGGCTGGTTTCTTCCTCTTGACACTCACCCTTTAAGTACTTTTAGGTGTTGATCAGATCCTCCCTCAGTATTCTCTTCTCCAGACTAAAAAGACTCACATCCCTCAGCCTTCCCTTGTAGGAGACATACTCTAGGCCCCTAATTGTCTTTGCAGCCCTTCACTGTATCCTTTCTAGCAGTTTCTTGTCTTTCTTGAACTGGGGAGCCCAAAACCAGCCACTGTACTCCAGATAGGGCCTCACCAGGGCAGAGTAGAAGTGGACAATGCATCCCAGCACGCCCCCTCAAATGCATCCCAGGATGCCATTGACCTTCTTGGCCACAAGGGCACATTGCTGGCTCATGGCTATCCTGTAACTAATAAGCTGTAACTAATAACACCAGGACTCACAGGTCTTTTTCCACAGAGCTGTTCTCCAGCAAGGCAGTGGAAAAAATCATCAGTATCATCCCACCTGGATGCAGTCCTGAGTATGTGCTCTAGGCAAACCTGCTTTAGCAGGGGAGTTGGACTAGATAATCTCTAGAGGTCCCTTCCAACGCTGGCAATTCTGTGATCATCAAAGATATTTTCTAATAGGCAACAATCACTTGTGTCTGCACAGCTCTCCCCATCTGGCAATTAAGGGTTGCATTGCTGTCACTAAGAATCTAGTTGGAGAGCAATGAAGAAGTGTGGGCTCCAGGTGTCTTTTAGCTAGGACTGCACTGTGCCATTGATGCCAAAGGAGAGAAGAACTCCCTTTGAAACAAGCAACATTTGATGGACGTTGCAGGGCTTGTAAGGTTAAGGAAAAACTGAAAAATAGTTTTACCAGCTGTATTCATCCACCTGTTGAAATAAGTTCTACATACAACAAGCCTAGAAACAAACATGCCTTTGCTGCTGGAGCTCATCTCTTGAAACAGTTACTCCAGGCAGTTCTCCCTTGTACACCTGAGATAACAATACAGTTGTTGTCAAGTATGCTATAAAATCAAAATCTGGGACACTGCAAGTTAAGAACAGTACCAAATTCAGAATTGTGAGAGTTGTTTGACAGCTTGGATATTTCAGAATTTTCTAATTTCAGGAGAAAGAACAGGGAGCGACCCCTAATTCAGGAATTTTGCAGGGGTGCTTTCCACAGTGGACCATCAGTCACAACATCCAAAGCCAAAGCAAATTTTCACTACTTCCTGTATTTGTAACCTTTCGTGATAACTTGTTAAAACCTGGAGAAAGAGGCAGGTGTTAGAGGTGTCTCCTTTGGAAGACAGTTTCTTTTCTATCGCTTCAAATCCTTGAACTATATAACTCATTTATGGATCTGTAAGCCAAACAAAACAGTTAGGGACTTCACAGTGTACATAAAGATACTAATATTCTATAACTTTGACTTTCTTTTTCTGTCACCAACACTATAGCAGTACTTTGCAAATAACTTCAAAACAAAGGTAACTTCACTGATGTCCTATTAGGTCATTTGGTGTAAACCAGCTTCATTACGAAGTTTATAAACAACTCACACAACCCTATGGTGCATAGCTTCTGTATGCTAGTGTTGTTATTGCTTCACTAACAAGAACCTTAGCATGTTTCGTGAACAGGAAAGATTAAAGTGAATCATTATATATCTGTTTCCATTCATGAGAATAAAACTTTTAGCTATGCCTTTAGGAACCATCACCAGTTAATATGCATACCACAATCCTGAAAAATCCTTAATATAGACCAGCAAATCCAAGTACAGTTAACAAACTGAACAGTACACCTGTAAAAGAACTACAGAAGACAGGATGAAAACAGGGATTCCCTCCTCTTTAACAGAACTTTAGACATCTCAGAAAAGCGCCCATCTCACACTTCAGTATAAATCAGCCAAGTGAAATCTAAACTGTTGCTCAGGAAACTTGTTCCGACAATGATCTACTCCCAGGTTAGTAGTTTGCTTTCTTTTTAGTCAGATTACACAGATCACCCTTCCTCAGACAGGACATGGTTACTGTGTTGGCTAAATACAGTTTTTTCCAGTGCCTCATACCTTCAATGAAAAACAAAACAAAACAAAACAAAACAAAACAATACAAAAAAAAAACCACAAACAAACAAACAAAAAAAAAACCCCACCCCAAACCCACAAAAATTAGAAGCATCAGCTAGAATGTAATGTCTGAGAGCATTTTTTATTTTGATGTGCTCATGTGGGGAAGATTCTAAAAGATAATTCTTTTCCCTTTAGCCTGTTCCTAAAGATACATGAGATTTGATTGAATTAATTTAAGAGGCATCTGAATAATACATTTATCTATGACAAAAATATCTTTATGTTAGAAGGAAGGTTAAGTAACTACATCCACTGCAGAATTAAATACCAATTGTTATTATCAGGCAGTTCTACATTGATTCTAGGTCATTCAAATTTATGTTATCCTGGACAACTCAAAATGCTTCATCAAAAATTAAAACTTCATGGATTCAGCTAGTGGCCAGTTCCTGTAAACCCACACATTAGAGTATATGGGTAGAAAAGCGACTAATTCGTTTTTGCATAGAGAAAACAAAAGTAGTATGCAATACTCACGCATAGCTAATGAGAATTTTTATCTGAACTTTTTATCTATCATTTAATTGTACAATCATACAAAATAAAATTGATTACAAGAAAAAAAATATTAAAATAATCTGCAATCATGTTCAGGTTGCACAATGTTTTTTAAAAACATGTTTAAATAATCTGTAGTTCTTAAAAAGTGTACAGAGGGATTTGCTTTCGTGGGAGTCCACTCTTCATCAGCCTCCCAAATTCAGTTGCATAAATTCTGCAGAAGTGCAGCATTACCGTGATATATACTCAATTGGGAAGACATTATTAAGAAAAGAGGAAGTTAATGTCCCAGGGATAGCTCAATGGAGAGTTATCTCAGAATATTCATACACGTGTGAAACTCCACATCAATATGCAGCACCAACGCATAGTGAATACACACGCGTTCCCTGGACTCAGGATAACAACAAATATAATTTAATCTCCTGCTTTCCAAAATAAACTGCACTCATATTTCTGTTCTGTTCAATTAACACTGGGGAAAATCTTGTACTAGTTCAAATAAACTGTCACTATGACTAAAAGATATTCCCTTCCCCTCCAAGTGAAAAACCAAGGAAGACATTGATGATCTTCTTGGGACCACAGGGAAAAAACACAGGAAGCTCATGAAGCTTCTTAGCTGAGAAACTTAGTAAAATGGCAATATGATTAGAAAGACAGATATTGAGCTAGGAGTTAGGAGAGAAGTGTTTATACCCAAACCCAATCACAGCTTAACTCAAATGACCTTTAAGAGTGATTTCCCCTCACTATGTCTGTTTCCTTGTCTGCATAAGTAAAGAAGCACACCAACGCCATCTTACACTGTACTTTATGAGATCAAACCCTTATTGGAAACCAATTTTACATCTGTACCCAGGTGACATAATTCAGTTGGAACAAAATTTCCTCACAGAATCAACTAACTTCATAGATAAAATTTACACCCAACAAGATGCTTCATTTTTTTTGAAAGAGTGGAGGGACAGTCAGACTATGGACTTAAACCCCTAGAAGGATGAATTTGCTGAGATGATGATGCTGTGCAGCAGCGCAGTCCCACATGAAGCCTTTGTTATAATCTATTTTCCTCTCATGGTTTTGGCATGGCTCTCTAAAGAAGAAATAAAAGAACAACATGCCTCCACCCTCCCCCAAATCATATGGAGTATACATATAGGCTGGTTCTTAATTTCTGCTGCCTCTGACCAGCATGCTTTTTTAATTACATGACTTGACAGATTCTTCTTCTCCTAAAGGATGAGGTGAGTAAACACAAAAATAACAGCTGGCCGGTATGAAGTCCAGTCAGACATTTAGAAAAGGGAGGTTTTTAGACATGTTATGGAAAAGTTCATTTGCAGTCACTTTGAATGCATCACACTAACTAGACCATCGACATTTTCCTTTGGCTTTTTAAACATAAGATAGGCAGAAGTAACCTTATTTACATAATTACAATTATGCACAGTAATGAGATTCCATCTTATAGATACAACAGCTTTCCAAAACATAAAAGGAAACAGCAGGTCTGCAAATGTAAGTCTTAAAAGAAAAGTATTCTAAGTAATAACAGTTAATATGTTGCTATATGTATTGTGAACTTTAGCAACATAACAATATGCTATATAAACACAACTATTTATTCTGCAAGCTAATTGTTCAGACATTCATTATCATGTTGAAATCTTCTAGCAGAGAACAATTTGCCTTTATATTTAAAAAAAATATGCCCTGCAATCTACATTTTTCTCTAAACAATGTTGAAATTTGCAAAGGTGCATCTGTATGTGTGATTTTACCTGAAACCCTTGCTGAAGAATACAGGTTCACAAATTCATGAAGACTATTTAGACTGAGAGTTCCCATACAGTTTTGCAGCAAAGAGATCAACAAGATTTCTAATGAATCATCTTCCTTTTTAGTCCAAAAAGGGCCTATAAACTCAAGTATAACTTGTGTGATACCAGTCTATCAAATTTTCTGAAATCCAGGACATTAAAATATTTGACTGCAAGAAGTTTTTTTAAAAAAATACAAATTAAAGAAATAATTTAGACATTAGTGGTTTTGTAGAAAAAAGAATATGTTTTGTGCAATTAGTTACTGCACACAAGTGATCGATGTCAGCAAATTGCAGCTGTGAGCATTCATACTCTTAGTTTGTAGTTATTGATTCTAATTCCTGTTTTGTGTTATCCAAAGATGGCATCTCCATGCAGAGATTGTCACAGTGCAGAAGGAAAGAAAACAGGAATAATAAGCAAACGTTACAAAGAGAAATTTCATAGGTGTACCGAAATGTTTAGGTTGGACAGGGTCTCTGGAGAAATTCTAGACCAACCTCTTGCTCCAAGCAGAGCCAGCTTCAAAGTTGGATTAGGAAGCCCAGCATCCAGCATAGCCAAGATGTCAATTTCTCCAAGGATGGAGAATCCTCAACCTCTTCAATTTGTTTCAGGGCTTCACCTTTCTCATGGCAGAGAAATATTTCCCCCTTTTTTAACTGGAATTTTCCTTGTGGCAGCTTGTAACTGTTGCCTCTTGTAGTTTTGTCTGGTACATCTGATGTGTATACTTCTCCCTCCTTTTCTAAAGTCTCTTTTGAGGTAGCAGATGAAATTAACTAAACCAGATTCAGCCTAAGAAACATAGTAGAAGAGGATGGAATGAATATGAGCTGCTCTTAGTGCATTGTACCTAATGCAACATTCACTGGCAAGAGCATGGAAAAGCATACTTATGGCTCCCTGCTGTTAAAATATGTGGGCTGCTGAGGTTAATTGGGAATTCTAAGTAGCCTTCTTTAAAAACACAGACAGCACTGAACCACTTTCCTGAAATTTGAAAAATGAAAATACTCTATCTAAACTATAGGAGACATCAGTGTGGTATTCATGTTTTGGGTTTTTTTAGAGAGATTATTTTACATAAACAAAGTGATGCACTTCAAGAGAGAACAGGGAAACCCATGTACGTATAGAACCTAGATGCAGGAATGTTTCAAGAGGATTTCAATTGACTCAAAGTATTTTTTCCAAGAGTAAAGACAGTTGTGTTTTCAGAAAGCTTACAACAATATCTTTAACGCATTCCTATTAACATACTAACTGTTCCCTATCTCCAGAAGAAGATGGAGTAAGTAAAGCCAAGTTTGGTTTAAACAGGAGCACACAAATGAAACAAAACATTTTCCTATTTAAAATCACTTCAGATCAGAGCATCTGGCACTGCACACACTGGAGAGAACCTAAAATATTACAGCTCTATTTTCTATTTTAATGGATAATTGGTAACACTAGATTACAGGATTTGCAGGTTCCAAGTGCTGTATTTTTGTAGGGAAGAGCCTCCTTTCGTTCAGGCTTAATAAGCTTGGTCTATATCAGCTTTTCTCACATCAGTCCAAGTGTCACATTTAGGTTGAGGGAAGCTTGTTAGCAGTAATTACCAGCAGTAGGTTCTATTATTTGCCAAAGTAATTTTCCCTGCTAAGTACCACCAAAACTGCCTCAAGCCTTTAATTTTTTTTGCCTTCCTCCGCTTCCTTTTAAGTTGGTGCATTTTCCCATGATACTGCCCTGCGCGGTGCGGGACAGGGCAGAGGCGAGGCGCTGGGTATCAATGTGATCTTGAGAGATGGGGTCAGCCCTAGCGAAAGCCTTTCACAAACAGAGCCTGAACCCTATTAGAGATGCAAATCCACTCTCTAAGTGAGGATTGTTTCGGCCATATAATGGAGACCGAGGAATTCCTCGGCAGCTTGCCTTTCAGCGCAGGCCTTTTGTCTGCGTCTTAGCAAATTTCTGCAGCCTGTTTAAACCCCAGCTATTGTCCTCATGGCTTCATTGATTTCTCTCCCTGCCACCAGCTCACAATAGGCTGATATGAACATCTTTGTTACTGCTTTTGTACTGTATATCAGAGTAATGTTTCAGCAGATTGAGGCCTAGCAGGAAGAATTAAACCTGTACTACACAGAGCATGATGAATTGCCGGATTTACATATCATTTGGGAGGGTATTTCTGGTGGTTCTTTCTGAATGGTGTTGTGTCTCGAAGGATGTAGTTGAGGGATGAAGTGACAGAAAAGGAAGTGATTTAGATATTCGCTGACAGCTTAATAGAAGATGCAGACAAATTGTGGCGATTCTCCCATTGCATCCTTCTACATTATTAAATAGGTAGGAATAGGTGGATGCACACATATCCTGTGGACCTGCCACATTAGGCTGCACACTGTAGCCAGGAGAAATGCAGGAGGATGCAGGAGATTTAGCTTATTCAATAGGAGGTTGCTCTAAAACAACCTATAGTTTCCAGGGCACACCACCCTGATGTTTTGATCCTACTGTTCTTGGCCAAAAGATAAACTGCTGATTGAGTCAGGTCTTGACATTACACAGGCAACATATTTCCAGGTCTCGACGTGCTGTGCAGCACACTTCTAAGAAAATAGCTGTGCTCTATGTGAAACTGCATCACTTGAAAGGGGCTAATACTACTCAACATCTTCTGCAGTTTAAAAGACCCGTTATAGGTTTGGATGCTGATTTACTTTGCATCCCAAAGCTGAAAAATGAGTTAGCTATTTCTGCACCTTCTATCAACTGCACTTCGAAATGATTTCTTTAAGAATTTTTTTGAAAAAAAAAAAACCAAAAAACTTTGGTTTGTCTGCACAAATCACTATAATTCTAAAACTGTGTTGTTTATAATGGACTTAAGAATACTTCTTAGTAGAAGTAAACTCCACTGTTTAAACTCATAAGGCTTGACAGTGTTTACATAGTTTACAAACGTGAACCATGATCCGCATATGGATCATATTTTGTGTAATTGGCACTAAACCGATGTAATAAAGAGATAAGTAAATAAGTCTGTAAAATGGTAGAGTAACAGAAGAAATAATAAGCAGTAATTTCAAAGTTTTCAAGTCAGAAGAAAATTTATATTGACATCATACAAAAACAAAGGATGTACATAAGATGGAAGTTCTTTTCCGTACAGAGCAGGGCTAAATCTTAGCCTCAAAAAAATCAGGCATAAAAGCTTTGCCTTCCTAGCTTTCAAAGCATCCCAAATTGAAACATAGATTTTTTTGGGGAAAGAACTGAATAGCAAAATGATAAGATCTCATAGTAGCTTTAATGCTACTTCTTGATCATGGAAGTTTTTTTCTGTTAGAAAAGTTTTTCCAAAGAGAGGAACTTTTGGACGTTTCTACCCAAAATATCTGGTAATAACAGATAGATCATCTGACATAAAAGAACAGTCATCTGACATTACTTGATCCTTTACAAAGAAGTGATGTAAAGAATAGTTTATTTTGAACAAAAGGAAAAGATAGCATTCTGAGACACTAATGATCATTGGTAAGAGCAACCTAGAAAGTAAAGATACGTGTTTCATATGTACATTGTATTAAAACTGAGACAACGAAGGAATCGGGTTTGAAAAATATAAGCAATGGGTGCAATGAGCTGACTTCATGGATATGTTTGAATAAATGCTGCAAAGTTGTTCTTTAACTCTAAATGGGTCAGAAATCCATGCAAGACATACTCCAGCATAAGTACTATTTCATTCTTTCCCTTAACGAGCAGTAACTTTCTATACAGTGTACCATTTCCACCACAAATGAGTATTATCAGAAAATCCAAGAGCCTTTGGCAGTTACTTACAAGGGTAGATACTCATTCTACCCTAGTTCCTTTTCAAGGAATCCTTCACTGTGAAATCTGGATTTGTGTCTTGGTATTTCTTGAGCTTGTTATTTCACTACTAGTCATTCCTGAAAACTTTGCAGGCGTGTATGTACAGCTCTTCATTTCACTTGGAAACAAATGATCATTAATGAGAGGATTTGTCTACAGCAGACAGGTATCAAAGCTGGCTACTAAGTACAAGCAGAACTGTGACAACAAGCAAGGAGGCATGACATCCATCTATATTAGTCATCAGCCATAATAATTATTTGACTCCTTTCCCTTGATCATCTGTTAGTGATTCCAGTTCTTTACAGGTATTACATGCAGGACTCTGTACAAATTGAAACACAACCTCTCTCCCTACATTTGCAAATCTTAAAAGTCAAGCTTTGTTCATTTTACTGGCACAAGTACCTAGCAAACAAGCTCCGTAACAAACTCTGTTCCAGTTGTCAGAGAGGCTAGTCCTGGAACTTACTCTTTTTGAAAGACTGCCTCAAATAATTTCCAGAGTACCTTTAAATTAATATATTTTGTTAAATAGGCAGTCTATCCAAGCAGATTTTATTATTCCATTGTGCCATACATCATTCTCTGCTCTAGTCAGAAGCTGCTAAACAAGAAAGCCTACAGTCAACATGTTTCATGTTGCTAAATAGACATACTAGTTGATTACTTTTGCCAATTTAATTTCCAAATGTGAGATATCAAGTTACAATTTAAAGTAGTTCTTTCCTATCACATTCCTGATATCCTGCTACCACCATGAAATCATGGTGATGTAGAACCCATAAAGCGACTACTCCTTCCTTTTTAGCCCACTTTTATTTCTGATATTATCATCCTAGCCCTACATTTCCTTTTCACCATCCTGTTCCAAAACTTTTCCTTGTTACCACAAGAAAAAAAAAAAAAAACAACCTGCTAACACAATCTCCAGCATTACAGGCTTTGACAAAGTCAGTCCTGCTCAGCTGCATGCCAAAGACACAGCAGATTCTCTAAGGAATCAGTAAAACATACTTATTTTATTGCCAGAAATATTTATTAAAACTGAAGCTTTCAGTCTTTTAAGCTTCTTGAAGACATAGCAAAAGTTGCCTCATGCACAATTACTATTTCTTCTCAAATTATGTGGAAAGGACAGCCTTCTGCTCCTCATAGAGCAGAAAGACAGCACAGGATAGTCCATTAGGCAAACAAACAAACCAAAACAGTTTAGCTCTTTGCAGAGTTTTGTAAATTGCATGCAGTAATAGAGAAATCCTCTATTTTGTAGTAGAAAAGCTTAATGAGTACCGGACCAAACCTGCAGGTATATGCATTTGTCACAAACACAGGCTCCCAAATTCTGATCTAGATTTTGTATTAAAAGCTAGAGACCAGAAATGTGACTTTTGAAGGCAGAAGACTGAAGCAAAGAAAAACTGAGCAAGAAGGTTAATTGTAGCAGTTATTCCGACTTGTCAGCTTAAACTTTTGTACTTTCAGCGCTGAAGTAAAAATAAACAAACTCTGGTACTTTGAAGTTTCTAGTCTTCATGAATGGAGGGACATTTTCCTCTCCCCTCACGAAAAAAAAAAAAAAATCCAAGGA
>VZTM01033927.1:0-14381 GCA_013400555.1 Jacana jacana | reverse complement strand
AGAACAAGCTCATAGATAACTGACTTCATAACTGTTTCACAAAATTGAAAACTCAGTGTTCTACTTTTTAAATAGGAGTGGAGACAAAAAGATCTACAGACTTTAAATTGTAGTTAAAAATGTCTGCTTTCAGTTTCATTCTTCTGACATTTAAATTGACTGTGCAGAGTTTACTTAATTGAAAGGTAATTGCAAAAGTAATTGAATATTTATTCCATTAAACAGTAAAGCAATTAATCTGGCTATGTCTATTCATAAATAAGAAATATTTACTGAGAATACTGAGAAATATCTTTTGGACCTGCTTCTCTTTCACTTCACAGGCATATGCCTTAGAAGGACTTTTGGGGTAATTATTTAACATGAAAAGGTCCAATGAAGGGGAAAAAAAAAAAAAAGATAATAAAAAAGTTTTAGGAATTTCTAAATTAATCATGGGAGACGAAGAGAGAGAAAAAGATTCTACCATAAATACAAAGAAACAAACCTAGCCGTTCTCTCATAGGCTCTATAAGTTTGTCCTCTATTACTTATATTGCCATTATCGAGTGGTAGATAAGTGTTGTGCTTTGCTTTCCAGGCAAGTGAAGTTTTTCTTGGTAGCAGGCAGGCTTGTTATATTTTTATCCCAGAAAATTCATCTTTATAGCAAAATTCTTACTCTAAATGCAGGCTGCTTTTTCTCCCTCTTGGCTAAAAATGAGCTTAGGATAACTAAAATAAGCTCAGTTGTCAAATTTTGAAATGTTGAAACATGAGATGAATCCCTCAGAAAGAACAGAGCTAATACCATGACTGTCTTCTGACACTTGGCCCAACTTCTAAATTTTAGAAGCATTTTGTGTGTAAAATTGGATAGGGAAGGAAAAATTATTCTCTTTTTTCTACTTCTCAGTATTTATAAGCATAGAGGAATATCTCCTAATATTAATCTCAGTTTGCAGGACCGAACCATTCTCTTCTTCCTGTTTCAGACTGGTCAGATAAAAGGCCTTTTGTGGCCCATGTGAATAACATAGCGTGCAAAGATTTCTTCTGCAAATGTAGGCCACTACAGAATTTTTCAAAGGACTGCTTTGTGTTAGATAGGGGATTATGAATTCTGATCTCTTCTTCTCTGGTAATGGATTCAACAGTAAAAGCTATGAACAGTTAAAATTGTGATATGTAATGATTGTTCATATAAGATCCCTGGAAAACTGTTTATTTCTAGAAGTTAGACCGCAGCAAGTTAGTGACTTGTAAAGAGAATATTAAAATTTAAATTTAACTTGGAGATGTAGATTTTATTCTTCTTAATGATTTCTGCTTGTCATAAATAAAGTTTATATTAATCAAATTAATGGTGTGTGGTTTTCTCATACTGTTGTGTGTGAAGCAGTTTTTCTGTCCTACAGTTGTTAAGATTCAGTAGTGTTTTGCTGTGGTTTATTTTCTCATCTGAGTCTAGATGATATATAAACCTTTATCCTCTTTCCAAGCTCCCTTTCTTACAAATATAAATACTATTTGTATAAAAATATCTTCCCTTTTTATTTCCTTTTTTATTTTATCATTTTATTACATTAACACTTGCAAAGAAAAAAAAATAAAAAAATAGAAAGTACATATACTATTCAAACAGTTGACTAAAAAGGGCAATTAGTAAATGTTTTAATGATATCCAATTTATTTTTCAGTGAATATCCTTTTTACAATCAATTCTGTTTTAGACAGATCCATCTGTCATTAGGAAAACAAAGTGGTTTTTTTCTGTTTTCTTTTCCAGATAATTTCCCTATTGCTCTGCTTATGAGTTTGTATTTCCACATATGCTGGCAATGAACTTTCAGAATAAGTCCCAAAATTGCATGACATTTGTCTCATTTCTTGTTTGGTTTTTAAATTAATGAACATTATAAGGTTTTAGCTAAATGTAAACAAAACAAAATACTTTTTTTACATGAACAGCACAATGAAGAGTTTTTGAACTTGATGTTGGCCCTAAAGTATTACTTAGTTTGTACTATTTGAAACTGTAAACTAAATTATTTTGGAGGAGATTTAAAATGGGTATCATCTACATATAAATTGGTTTTACAACCAAAGGGGGCCTGCAGTCAGTATGTATTATAAGATTCTATCACATTGTCTAATGGATTAGATTTTATTAAGTACTATAAAACAGCATGAGATGTTCTCAATAGAAAGCAAATTGAACTGAAACAGATAATTAATTACTGCAACTCTTATTTTTTCAACACAGTGTAGACACGAATGCACTTGTTATATGTGTGTATATTGCATTTTGCATCATAAACCTGTTAGCATAAACTTTTGCGTACCTAAAAGAATCAATATGTTTTTCATTCAAGGTTTTAACTTTTTTGACACAAAATATTTGTTTTGCATCTACAAAATCGCTTTGCCCTGTTGGAACTAATAAACTCCTTAAGAATTTCCATATTAAAATGCTATTGTATAGTTAGTAAAATGCTATTGTATAGTTAGTAAAAATGTTACAGACATATATCAAATGTAATCCCCAAATACTGTCTAACTAGATCCTACTGAGGAATCTCCACTGCACCAAAAAATGGTGTTACTGAAACCAGACAAAATTGTATGCTACGTATCCTTGGGAATGATCCTTGAGAATTAACCTGAATCTTATCCTACTTATATTAAGAAAAACTGTTTTAAAGTCCCTTATCTAGCAAACTTTTTGGTTTAAAAGCTTATGGAAAGATGATTTCTATATTCTACTAAATACAAATCCACACCATCTATGACAAACAGATCTGAAACCTGAAAGATAGCAAAAACTAGCTTGTAACTAAAATTAATTCTTTCCTTTCATTACTTGGATAACTCCAGAAAAAAAAATAATACTGATTTTGTGAGAGAACTATCTAATGAGATCCTGAGCTATTGAAAAGTACATCACTTGTGACTAAGGGATGAGGTATTAGAATGCAGCCCTGAGGAAAGGTACTTGGGGGTGCTGATGGACAAGAAGCTGGACATGAGCAGGCACTTGCAGCCCAGAAGGTTAATCACATCTGGGCTGCATCAAAAGACATGTTGTTAGCAGATCCAGAGATGTGATTCTGCCACTTTGCTCCAGTAAGACCTCACCTGGAGTACTGTCTGGAGCCCTCAATATAGGAAGGACATGGACTTGATGGAGCAGGCCATGAAAATGATCAGGAGGTTGGAGCACCTTTGCTACGAGGACAGACTGAGGGAGCTGTGATTGTCTTGCATAATTTTGAGGTGGTTGAGGCCCCTTCTCTGGAGATATTCAAGGGGAGGCTTGATGAGGCCCTGGGCAACCTGGTCTAGTTGGGGTTGTCCCTGCTGACTGTGGGGGAGATTGGACTAGGTGACCTTTGGAGGTCCCTTCCAGCCTGGACCATTCTACTATTCTATGATATAAGATTCTTGCAACTTTGAAACAGGACATGTTCTTTTCTGGAGAGGGCACAGACTTCTTTTGGAGGTTAGAACTTGAGTACAAAATAGCAGTCAGGTAACTCTCCCAAGTCACACATACTCCAGAAATGACAGGAGAGAAAATAAATAGAAAGACTATTTACATTAAGACTGTCATAAAAGTAACAGGGATATTTTTCCCTCCAGAAACAAGTTATCTAGAAGAATATAAAAATGTTGGTTTTCATTGTGTCTCTTTGAGCACAATATAATTATACAACCCTTGCAAACTAAATTTATACTGGTCAAAAGTTTACAATGCATAAATTCTGCAGTCATGCATGTAGTTTCCTAAGACTACTGCAAATTAGTTAATGTAGTCAAACCATATATAAGGCAACAGTTTTCCACGCACTCTATTTAAACCAATTCCTTTCTGTGTCAGCTTATGGTACATCCTCTTCTGTATTCATTTTGTTAAACTGTAACTTTCTCAAATGTCACAACCTATTTAAAGATCTCAAAAGATGTCTAGTTTTAAACAAGAAGTGCAAGCCATACATTGAGAGGAATTCCATCCAGTATCTGTGGAGCTTTTCACAAGACTCATTTTATAAGTATATATCCTATTGTCTTCTTTCTTATTTGGAAAACTATACTCACACGCTGCTGCAGTCTCAGTTGAAGGAACTTTGCTTCCTGACTTAGCCTGTCATGTTTGTATATTTTATAAATTGCATTCCTAGTACTGTAGCTACAATCCATTGCTGCTCAGCTTAGATTTTTTGAAGTGTCTTTGCTATATAAGTTCCCTGTGAAGTTATGACCAAGCGATGAAGACAAATTTTGGTTGTGGAAGATTGTTTTCTTTCCTTCCAAAAAGAGAGGGCAGAATAGAAGCAGGTTTCCCAGCTGGGGGAGGAAAAACTCCAACCAACCAACCAACTGACCAACCAACTAACCAAAAAAAACCCAAAACCCCCAAAAGCCCCACAACCCCAAAGGAGTGGGGGAGACAAGACTGCGGCTTTGGACAAGGCTGTTCCAAAACATTTTCAGGTGCATTTCAAGTCTTTTTGGTCTTTTGTTTCATAACTTTTTGCAACTTCACAGAACAAATTTGTTGTATCTTTGAGAAGAGAGTACAAAAGTATGTAATAGAAATTTTAAACTAAATCTTTGTAATCCAACATTTTTTAATGAGAAAAGGTACATTCCAAAATTTGTCTTTAATGTGACCCTATATTCAAATATATGACCAATCAGAAAATCTGGAAAGCGAAAAGAACAAGTAGAATGCCAACTTCTTTTAAAGGACAGTGAAATTAATACATAACAACAACAACAACAAGAACAAGAACAAGAACAAGAACAACAACAACAACAACAACAACAACAACAACAACAACAACAACAACAACAATAATAATAATAATAATAATAATAATAATAATAATAATAAATAAAAAAAAAACAGCTGGAACATCATAAAATTTGCCTTTAGAATCCCTCCAGTCTTGGCAAGTACAGCACTTAGTGCTGTTTTCTCCACAGACATTAGCTTAAAAATACAAGGTTTATTCAAACTCATTCTATGAGAAACATGGAACTCTTGCTCAGTATCTACTTTCTGACCCATAAAATACCTCTCTGATATGAAAACTATGAATCCTGACAGCTATAGTCTCTTACAAAACATGTTTACTGTACTAAAGCTGCAAGTACAAAGATTAATACTGTTAAATAGAGGAAAGATAAAGAAGAAGGTAAGAAGAGACTGATTTGTCTTCTTATTCTCCTACCTGGCCAGTGGGACTCTGAATACCTCAATTCTGGCCTCAGTTCTTTTAGATCCATTCATCTCACTGAGTATCAGAATTAGTTTTTCTTTGCAAAAGATGGCAGGGAGACACAATGATTGACTCAACAACTCAGCTGAGCCATGAACATAACCTGTTTCAGAAACATCTGGGTCTTCGGAGGGGAAATTTTTTAGTCTTTTAGATAAAAAGTACAAAATTACAGGATCTAAATTCAAACTGCTCAATAATTAGGATCATGTTAACTGGGCATTTACCTTAAGTCCAGAAGTTAAGTTCAGCATACGTAAAAGAATTATCGTAGTTTTTTTCTTATGTGGAGGTTTTATAATCAGTTTCAGTTGCAAATGAACTGGTATGAACTCCTACCTTCACAATGAACTGCTGCAGTTGTGATTCCTTACCTCTTTGATCCTCTGCCTTTTTCATGATTTGTTCCTTACCATTTCTATACTTCATTAGCAAAAAAAAAACAAAAACCAAAACAAAACAAAAAAACACATTCCACTAAAAATCTGTTATACCTCAGTTACCACCGATAGAAAATCTTAAACATGGGTAAATGACTTTTCATTCACTGGAAAAGAAATTTTCTTCTAACAGGCTTAAAATTTTCCTTCCTCAGGCAAGGTCTCCTCTCATTGGAATAATGTGCATTATTGACATTCAATTAAAGACTGACAGATGTGGGTTTGCCATATACCAACTTTGAATGTCACCTCATTTCCACAGTGATAATTGAAGTCACTTATTTGGATAGAAAATTCTCAGTGGATCAGACTTCTGTTGTAACCAAATTAGCTGAAGTTCAAATAAAAACACTTTCCTTGTTATCTTCCAAAACAAAAAGATTTTTGTTGTCTGTAAAAACTGTCATGTCTTTGAAAAAAGATGTGTTATCTCAGCAAAGCTTTATTATCTTTTTTCTCTAAATTTCAGCAAAGTCAGGAGGCAGTTCTTTGAGTCAAATCTGTTCATGACAGACATTCATTATGCATCTTACTATAAAATAGCAGCTGAATTTATAAGGAACTTGCAAAGTTTTATGTCAACACCTTAAATATAGTATTACAGTGAAAAAAATGTTTCATGTTTTTCTGCAATAGACTTGCATTTATACTCTGCTAGAGAGCATATATATCTGTATGAACATACAGATATGCATAAAAATGCACAGTGATAATAATAACAAAGAAAATGCTTTGAGAAGATAAATTATATGGAAGCTTACTAATATATTTGAAAATGAAGAAAAAAGTTGTAAGTTAAAATGTGGAGAAAAAACCCTCATTTTCACTGAATGTCCATGATACCATGATCTTTTCTATACCTCTAAGAGGCCCTCATCCTGTGTTAACATTGAGTTGTGAAAGGTACTCTAAATTCATAGAAAAAGGACTCTCCTGTGAGAGTTGATCTACAGCAGCTGGAGGCAGTTTATAATATTTTCTCAGGTAAATCAGGAAGCATTTAAAAATGAATTTCAAAGTCATTCTTCATTGCATAAAACAGCTCTGTGGGAGATGTATCATCAGTCTTGTTCTAAAATAATATTTGTAGGTTAGAACTGGGTGCCTCTTTTTACCATGGCCTGTGCTTCCTTGAATTGGAAAAATAATGGAATTATTTACTGTTTTAAATTATTCATAGATGCCTTTAGTGATTTGTTCTTGATTTTCACATTGTTGTATATAATTTGTTGCTAATACGGAAAAGTTGAACTTCCCCATTTTGTTTACTTGGGGCTTTACCTCTTTTTGATTATCAATAAAAGACAAGTCAGGAGTTCCACATTAGTTTAAACTTTTACTGCTCATTCGTTGATGTCCCTGTAGCTAAATTATGATTTTGTTTATGGAGAAGAGATGTTAAAACCAGGAATACAGTCCCAGTTAGCTTGGTTCTTAAGGAGACATGTAATCAACATGAACTATATATCATACTTACAATACTCTGTGAGATAGTTACTTTTCTATTATATCTATATTGGTAACAATATAGAAAAAAGCCTCTCTGGTGCTCATGCCAACTGTCAAAGTCTGGCCATGACTGTAGGATTAAACTGTCCCAGTCTCTGAAGTGACACAGTTGCTTTCAACATTTTAGGAATGATCCCTGACCTGCACTAACCCCTCATACTTGTCCATGATTTTTCTGGGAGGGTGCCAGCTGGCACTGCCCAAAAGCATGCCAGATTTCCATACATACACCTGCAACAAGAGTTTAGCAGTACAGATGGCTGAGAAGTGCTGCCTGGGCCCCATCACTGCTTAGGGCCTCCTCTAGATGCAGCCACAGGTATTTGCCCAAAAAAGTAAAGACGCACTGTGTAAAATACTGTGTGAAAGGGATCATAGCTTAGGACAGCTCGCTGTGAGACCACGAATCAGAAGGCACTACTTCAGGGACTTTGGCAGGGTGCCATCTTACTTCCCTTTAGAAGTGTGATTATATTCCATCTGAAACGAGATGCTGCAAGAAATGTTTTAGCATTTGTCCTTATTTCCTTTCAGTTAAATCATCAGTTGAGATGCACTGGTTTCTTATTTCTTGTTTGATTTTTAAAATGTTATTACTGCTTTGTTTTTGTCTTCTCTTCTCTTCTCTTCTCTTCTCTTCTCTTCTCTTCTCTTCTCTTCTCTTCTCTTCTCTTCTCTTCTCTTCTCTTCTCTTCTCTTCTCTTCTCTTCTCTTCTCTTCTCTTCTCTTCTCTTCTCTTCTCTTTTCTCTTTCCTCTTCTCTTTGCTCTCTCTTAAACTTTCATACTTTGAAAGAAAAAGTAGAGAGAAAAGAAACATTAGCTACAGAGAGAAAATAAACATTAGCTACACAGAGAGAAAAGAAGTATTAGCTACACAGATGAGGAGCTTGCAGGTTTAAATATCTTACTTACGATAGCAAACTCTGAAATACAAGGGAATTTTAATAACTGTAAACCTCTTAAAGTTATTTTCTGAAATATTACTGTAAAAATCAAGGTTATCCCAGCTAAGAATTAAATAGAATGTAATAAAACAAGAGCTAACTTTTTCTCCATGCTTTCATCCATTTTTTGGCTACCTTGTTGCCAAAAAATAAAATGGTGTTGTTTTTCTTTTCCTTTGTTAGTAGTATTTATGACTGGCATGCTAACATTTAGCATTAGAAATTCCGTATAAAGTTTTAGGTCATTTTAACCTTTAGATATGGTCATATGAGGCCTCTGAATTAAAACACTATAAGAATGCAGTCCCCAAACACCAGAAGGTATTTTGTCCTCATATGAGAAATTTTATTTGGAATGACATCTGAATGAAATTAAAGATGAAAAGTTACTCTTCTAATAATCCATATATCTACTGATTTTTAAAATCATTCAAACACTATGATTCTACATTAAGTTTATATCCTCAGAAAAAGAAAAATGCCATAAGTTTCCATATAAATAAGATCTTTAAGCATAATACATGATATATCTTTTGTACTGCAATAGCTTGAGATAAACTTTCAGATAAAATCTTGTCCAAACATTTGTTAAACTTAATTTCTTGTGCATTGTGAGAAAGATATTATTTTTCTCATGCTCTACTTTTGCTGGTTAGAATCAGGCAGGAAACTCACATGAACTGTTGCACATGGGAAGTAAATTTGCTGCATGGGATTTTGATTTACTAAGTTGTGTCAGGCCACTGGGTTTCAATGTATTCTAAGTGAAGTTCAAATTCCACAAGTGCTTTCTAGGGCAAAATGTATTTTAGGCTGAAGTTGTGTAGCTCTGTGGTAATGAAATTTGCTGAAGTACTTGCTCTTATTGCAATAAAATGTTCCAATTATTATTTAATGTGAAAAAACAACAACAACAACAGCAAAAAACACCAAACAAAACACCACAAAAGCACAAAAATCCCCAAACCTAAAAACCAAAAAAGCCCCGCACAAGATAACCAAGCTCCATAGTAATATTGAGAGGTGAATAATGCAGTCTTATACTTCTGACATTTAAAGAGGGAGGAAAACTTCATTTACTACTTTCTTTATGATACTCTTCCTGCATCTGATTTAACATGACTAGGAATTAATTTGATTGTAACTCATGAAGTTGAGGACTGTTGAATCTAGTAATGATAATTTAAGTCACATTGTAAAAGATCTTTTTCTGATCACTTTAGACCATTTCTTCTATTTTACTGTATGCATAAAGAAAATTATGTTCCCTTTCTGGCTGAAATTTAATTCTGTCAATGCACAAAATACATTTTAAAATTCCATTTTACACTTAATGTTTTCAATAAAAATGTGTAAATAATGGGTTTTCTCTATGTAGGCAATTACAAAATGCTGGATGCATTTAAATAAACAAATTGCTTACCTTCAGATTTGGGCTGTTTTTTCTAGCCTGAGTAAAAAAAAGAATTAAAAATGAAAAAACAGTATTTTGACTTGCGAAATTTCCTTCCCCATAAATAATCAAGTGATACAGATTACTGAAGGATATGGTTTGGAAGCAGATAGCACGAAGTTTTTGCCCCGTTATATGCATAGCTCTAATTAGCATAAACAAATTGGCACACTGAAAATTTGAAAATATGTAAATGATTAGAATTTATTTCAATATACAAGTGATTGAATGTAATTCTCTAATTTTTCACTCAACATGTTGACTTTGACATTTAATTTAGTAATTAGTTATAAAATTATATTAAATCCATATTGGTGGAGAATTTGTGGAAGTTTTGAACAACCCTAAGTATTCTATAATTTGTTTTGAAGGAGGAGGTAAAGAATGATTAGCGTTTTACATGTGTTTATAACATTCTAGTCTTTAGATGCGCAGAACCATGTTCAACATTAGCAGTGAATCCTGAAGTTAAGCATATATTATTTGAGGTTTGTTAGTTGTGAAATTCAGCTTGAAAGAATGATAACCATTCGGGTATTGCCTCATTGTGAATAATGCTGTTTTGAAGAACTTCAATTGGCCAAGTATACAGAAATGTGTGAAGCCAGTGACTAAGGAATAAAAAAAAAATAAATCCATAGACTGAGCTTCTTCCTGAACTCTTCGTTCAAATGGTCATTTGGAAACAAAATCTGCAATTTACAAAAACACATTACAACATGCTATTGGAATTTAGTACTGCTCTATTAGATCCTGTATTTTCCATGACTCTTAGTGTTTCAGCTGAGTAGATAAGAACCATGCAGAACACTGGAATTTATAAATTCCTTTATATTTTCAAGGTTTATAAATTTGTAAACATATAAACAGTCCATCATGGACCGTTTTCTAGCTGATTATGAATGCATCTAAAATACATTCCAAGTGATTCAATTTTTTAAGACCTAATAGGTATTCTTTATAAACTGTATATCTATTGTCGTCTCTCTGAGTCAGTGTCATCAAAATAATCTCTAAAGGTTATCTGGTATTTCAAACATCTCTGAGTGTTCATAGGAAGGGTTGGACTATATTCTCTGACAGGATCTTTTTGGTTCAGAGTTAAATACACCATATTTTTTGTACCACATATGAAAAATTTTGTTTGATGTTCTTCTTTAGTGTACACTTCTTTTTCTCCTGTGAAACTCATTTGTATTGTATGCTACTGCTGTAATTAGCATGTTGATCTAATAGGGCCAGTTTGGTACAACCAAACATAAAAAAACAGCCAATTGTCAGATTAACTGTTAAAAGCATATACAGCCAACATTCTTTGCCCCTGCTGATTTTCTCCCAGGGAAGGAGGAAATTTGGCTTAACGGGCAGGTCTTTTTACAGACATGAAAGACTGAACTAAACTTGTTCAGTCCCCGCATTCAGAGACTGCTCATACCTTATGGACAGCAGGATACAGCTGCACCATATATTTATAAACCTCACTAAAATAAAAATATATTTATTGTTCTATTTAGTCAGAGATGTAAAAGAAGATACATCAGCTAATGTCATGCACCAAGTTTCCATAGATATATTTTTTAAAACCCATGTTCAAATGCCATACAGGGTTCTTTTGCATTTATGCTCCCGTGTCACAGTTCTCAGTGGGGATTCTGCTGGCTTTTTCCAAGTTTGTAGAAATGAGAACATAGCAACATGGGCATGAGCATCCATGAGATTCTTGCAAGGCTTCTTACAAGTTAATAGATTTCTTTTTTTTTTCATTTTTCCACCATATAACGATTTATCTTACCAGTGTTATCTTGATAATGAACAATTATACTTTACTTCTTTTGTATGATATAATATGATATTAAAGTGCGCACCCACTCCCCTACTCATGTAGGTACTTATTTGCTACACTAATTTCTGTTGCAATTCCCACCAGCTAAAAATGATAAAGGAGCAGTCACTGATGATGATACCTTCTTGTTTTCAGTTTGGTAATATATCCTCATGCAGTTGTGTAAAACTTCATTGCTACTTCATTTGCCTGAGGTATTCCAGTCTCTCCCTCAACTTGTGAAATGAAGTCTTGCCACACCCCTGTGTCTGTGGTTTTCACAGCAGCTCATTGAAAGTCTCTTGAGATGCTCTTCTTACTCTTTTCTAGTTGAAAAATGGGCTTAGAGGAATGTTTTTCTTCAGTTAGTTTTCAGTGAGAGGAAAATAAATGTATTATTTAAGATTTAATACAGGCACGAATATAGGAATTCCCTCTTCAGCCTCCTCAAAGGAATATCTCTTATGAGAAAAACTAATTTCCATCACAACCTCTAGTGTTTTTGTTCTAAAATCTGTCTCTATGTTGTTACTGTTTACGCATCTCACAGTCCCTGGGGCTTTCTTAGTTTCAGTCAATCAATCCACATTTCAAACAATCTAGCTGATGCTTTGTGACTACAATTTATCACAATACCTGTATTGTGCTTCAAGATATTTGAAGTGCTTGCCTGTTATTATTTGTTGACTATAAGAAATATGGGAAAGGACAATATTACTTATTTTTTGAGTAATGTCTCACATAATGAGTTGGAGTTTCTCCCTTACACAATTAAATAAAAGTTCAGGCATAAAGAAGGAAATAATATTCAACACTGCACTGAAGAAGGCCAATGGCATCCTGAGGTCCATCAAGAAGAGTATGGTCAGCACGCTGAGAAAGGTTATCCTCACCCTCTACTCTGCCCTGGTGAGGCATCTGGACCCCATTTGGAGTCCAGTTCTGGGCTCCCCAGTTCAAGGACAGGGAACTGCTGGACAGGGTACATCAGAGGACCACAAAGATGATTAGGGACCTAAAACATCTCTCTTATGATGAAAGACTGAGAGACTTGGGTCTTTTTGGTCTGGAGAAGAGAAGACTGAGGGGGGGATCTGATCAACAACTATAAATATTTAAAAGGTCAGTGTCAAGACAAAGGTGCTAGTCTTTTTTCAGTGCTGCCCAGTGAAAGGACAAGAGGAAATGGGCACATACTTGTAAATAAGACATTCCATCTAAACATGAGGAGGAACTTGTTCACTTTGAGTGCAGCAGAGCACTGGAACAGGCTGCCCAGAGAGGTGGTGGAGTCTACATCTCTAGAGACATTCAAAACCTGCCTGGACAAGTTCCAATGTAACCTACTCTAAGAGGACCTGCTTTGGCATAGGGATTGGACTAGGTGATCTACAGAGATCCCTTCCAATCCCATACCATTCTATGATTCTGTTATTCAGGGAATATTATTTCTTTATATATATACGTTATATAAATATGTACACAGACACACTTATAATATATTTGTTTAGTGATATGTTTTAAGATGCTTTGGGTAGGAATGGCTATTATTTAATCCAATGCTTAATGTTATCTCTGCATACTTTTTCTTTTTCTTTTTCTTTTTCTTTTTCTTTTTCTTTTTCTTTTTCTTTTTCTTTTTCTTTTTCTTTTTCTTTTTCTTTTTCTTTTTCTTTTTCTTTTTCTTTTTCTTTTTCTTTTTCTTCTTTTTCTTTTTCTTATGATTGCATTTGGGTTTTGTTTTCATTTTTATTTTTTTATTTTTATTTTTATTATTGTGACAGTCACACTTTATCTTTTTAGTAAATAAATTTTGTCTTTTGGAAGGTTGACAAAGAATACATTCCTGATAGCTAATGGCTGCTATCATTTTATTTTCACAGATGACAGATATTCTTCCAAATATCCTCAAGGGTGATCTTTGCTGTCAGTATCTACCTTGTTCTCATCTTGTAAATTTGGATATAGCTGATAGAAATGTCCAATGCCTTGACTGGGATGAGGTGGTTTTTAACCCACTTAGATGAAAATTCAACTTGCTTCTGAAAATATTGTGAAGGAGGTGTTTTGTTTGATTGAGCTGCAAAAAATATTATTCTCATGGGTTATTTATTAATTTTTGTGATAGTAGAGAGATATAGAAGTGGGGAAAAATTTCTTCAGGCAAACAGAGTGAGAAGATATGTATTAGAACTTATTTTTATTCTCAGTTAAAAACATGTTTGTTACAGTTTACATTTGTAGTATTTATCCCAGGTGAATACTTTTACAATTAGGACTGTGAAATGATGGAGAAAACTATGTCTTTTAATTTTAGCAGAAACTCAGCTTTCAACAATATGCAATCTCCTTTCTATTAGTCTGTTTCCATTTTAAAAAGTCAAAACATTGAAAATATAATTTCTACTTGTGAGATGATTTCAAATGCAAAAACATTTCAACCTTACAAGAATGTTGATATTTGTAGCAGTTAAATTTTTGGATAAAAAAGACCAGTCACACTTTGTGGCAGATATTTATATTTTGCTAGAAAATCTTTTCTGATAAAATGCAAGAGAAAATTTGATCTTTATGGAATTAAGGAGAAAAGCCTAGAGATATGAGTAAATTTGAAACTCCAAATTTAATTCCTTTACTTTAAAGGTATATAAAGTATGCTCCTATGACCAAATCCTACCTAGATATGTCAGAAGGATCTCTTTAGATTGTTATTCTAGCTATAGTATGAGACCTTGGATCCTGGCCCTGAAAGAGCTATTCACTGAGGATAATTCCTTTGAAGTCAATGTGCGGACCCAATCTCAGAAATGTTACTTCTCTGGCTTTATTCCATTAGTGAGAATGTGAAAGCAAAACACAACTGAGATGGCAACAGGAAAAGAAATACAAGAGCAAAATTAATGAAGCAAGAGAACTAGTGGAGAAGTTTCCATGGGAAAAAGAGTTTA
>VZTM01033926.1:0-29371 GCA_013400555.1 Jacana jacana | reverse complement strand
GTGGTCACTCTGAAGTCTGAAGGGCAGTTTTATTTAAACAGTGCCTCTTAGCAAGAGAAAATAACACAACAATGGCTCCTACGTCTCTTTTCCAACTTCTTTTCCATGCAGCTCTGTGCATGACTAAACAAGTAGCTCAATACAAATAACACAATGGAGACTATATGCCAGTTTTAAATCTCTTGAATAAGGATGTGGGGGTCTTCACTGGGTAAGGGACTGCTTAAGAATTGTGCAGAGCTAAAACAAATATTAGCAAGGTTGAGAAGGCCCAACTAACTCAGTATCACTGTTTGTGGGTACAGTCAGCAGGAAAAAAAGCTAACTAAAATGTCATTATTAAGCAGAATGTCCACTTTACACTGGAGTCAAGCATTTTTTAAAAAGGATTAACAGAATGCTGATGCTCTGATATCTTATGCATTTGCACTTTCAATGGCAAGATCTTTGGAATATTTCTAACCTGCTACCTTTCTTATCTGGAACATGAGTCTTGGCCTTGCACTCAAAGATAAGTAGAGCCACAAGTCTAATGGTCATGGAAAGCCCTAGTCCTTAATGAAAAGTATTATAATTGTATTTCTGAGGAGAGAAAAAGGTCATTGACTAAGTTGTTTGCTGTGCTGTTAACTCATACTTTTAAAATATGTGTAGCACATGTACTGATATTCCTATATGCAATGTGGATGCTTTTCTGAGCTATACTGTAAGCTTCTTACCACAGTGAAGAAATTCCATCAGTATGTGACCTTCTAAATTATTCAGGAACAGTCACGCTGATTTGGATTAAGGCTTATGTATGGTGACATCTGTGCTACATTTCAATCTTGGAGGAACATGTTAAAAACAAGCACTGGGCCGAATGACTATAGGGCATGAAGAAATGCACCAGGAAATGAAAGAGAGCTAGAACGAATAAGATGGTGCCTAGCTTTAGGAAATGCCATGAGCTTCAGTGCCAACATGCTACAAATTAAGCTGGGAAGGAATAAGGGGCATATGATAAGGCAAAATGGCTAGAGGCCATTATAAATTGATGCTAAATTAAAATATTTAGGACCTCAAATGATACCAGTGAGATCCAGGTTATCCTGCTACTTAGATTTGGCAATTATAAAGGACACGCTGTATTTTGAATTTTGTCTTGTCTGATGTTTATCTAGAGCAAGAACGTAACAAGTCTGTGTTCTAATCAGATCAGTAAACAATAAATGCATTTACAAAACAAGTCAGTTTAGAATAAAATACTTTAAATCTTAAATGGATACTATTCTTAAATACAGCTTTGACTATTAATGCTCTCAGCATCCTCTTGTGCATTTGCTGGAGAATGTCTGGCTAGGTGTTTTCACATCTGTCAGTAAAGCCAACCCCTAAATGTGAAGTGCAGCACTTGGGAACACTTTGTGATTTTGTGATGATCCCCAGAGGACTTTGGGCCTGTAAAAAGCAGAGAAAGGATTAGATGGACCTACAAATGCATTACTGTATTTTCATCTGCAAGAACAACAGCATTCCTCCAGCTCGGTCCCACATGTTACATCACTTTGGACAATGATCTTGCCAGACTGTAATACTGCTGTGTTTGAGAGGTAAAGCTGTTAGATTTCCTTCAAGTCCCAATTTTGCCTTGAGGATTTAGAAACATTGTGAATTATTTTAGTAAATACTTATTTCCTTTGTTTTAATAAATTACAAAACAAATCCTGTAATGATTAACTTCAGAGGAAAAAAAACCACCACATCAAACAAACAACCCCAAACATAACTAACTGAAAGAAGTATCAGAAAATACAAGTCATTGATGGACACTGACAAAGACATGAGACTGGAAGCTCAGATTTCCTGGGTCTTCCACATCTAGCACAAATGGCATCAAGACAAACTCATGAGGCCCTTGTTAAGGGGCCAGATTCCTTCAGGAAAATAATAGATGCACTGCAGAAATGAGAGGCAAATTAGCCTGGATGATGCTGCAGGTGGTGGAGAGAGCTCTAGCAGACCTGGACAGGAAGGTAGACCTCTGGGAAATAATACCCCAAAATAATCATGGTATAACTTCATACAGGGGAGCTTATAGGAGTTATTTCTAATAGTTTTGTTTCTATCTATAGCTGTTTTGATGCTGTATAGGAGAAGAGTTCCTTACAGCGGAACAGTTTTTATTAGTTAAAACAGTAAATAGCTTAGATCAGTCAGATCTTCAGTAGGTAATCAGATGTGTTTGAATTAAAAAGTACCTATGTAACAAAGATGAAGAAGGCTGCAGACTACAATTTTAGTTGGAAATTGATTCTCCTTTTTGTTTCTCCCTTCTTGATGTTTTCAGAGCCTTCCAGCTAAAAGCTTAGTCCTGCCTAGGCAATTGTTTCTTAAACGTGCTACTGGTGATACTTAGTTTTCAACTCTGCATGTCTGCTTGATTTATGCTAAAACTGTGATATAAATGTGTGATTTTAAACAGTGGAAAAGGAAAGGCTAGCAAAAGCATGGTTACTGTGATGGCAGTAACCGCATCGAGCTTTTTGCTTGTTGACCTACAATACTTTTTTTCTTTTTTTTTTTATTCATCCTTGTAAATGTTACATTTAGTGTCTATTATAGACTCTTCTGCAATAACTTTGAAAATATGGAGTTAGTCTGAAGAAAAATTGAAATGTTTCTAAGCCCTGTATACCTCTCCATGATTAGTAGAATAAGAATTAATTATTATTTTAATGGGGTGAAGGGGATCCTCAGCAACTCCCCCACATGCATGTTCTGAGCCTGAATTCTTGGTGGACACCCAGCCTCTTGAGGGTACTTGGTCATGTGAAGAGGAGAGTTAGCCAGGTGATTGTTTTTCTGTAAATACCGGACCGTTTAACTGCTCTTATTTTCTGTGATGTTGCCGATTCTTCGTCTGCTCATTTCCACCAAAGCCAACTGTGTCCTCTCATGAAGGCATGAGTGTATCTCCTCAACTAAAGGGGATCCTGAATGAGCTGTAGTAAGCTCTTCTTTTGCTTTTTCTTTGTGGTTTAGTTTTTGGTGGTTTTGTTTTGTTTTGTGGGTGAGGTTTTTTTGTATTGCTGAAAGGTTATACTACTTCGAAGCACAAATGGTAGACATAAATTTCAGCCTTTTCCTTCCTATTTCACAAAAGAATGAAATGCAAATGCATCAATAAAAAACCATGTCAATAACTTGTCAGCGCAGAACACTTAAAACAGGTTTCATTTGATATACATCTTTGAAGTACCTTTTAAACAATGATAGACATAAAGGCGAAATTAATTAATCTCTTCTGAGATGTATTGACTTGTGTAGATAATTAACTAGTTTAATGCTATTTGGGCATTTCACCTTCAGTGTTCAGCTACTTGCTTCTGAGGAGAAGTATAAATGGTTGGGATTCTCCACCTGTGACTTTTTTTTTTTTCTTTTTTTTCTTTTTTTCCTCCCAAGTATTCACCGTGGTCCCTGATAAATTTTCTGGACTCCCTTCACCTCCTACCCAGCCCAAGATATCCTTTTTATCTCCATGAAAATCTCCAATTTTTTTTTTTATTTATTTTTTTAAATTGGGAACAGGAAAAGGGGGAGGCAGGATGAGGATCAGAAGCAGATGTCTGCTGCTGCATCTGCTTCTTTGCCAGCTGTGTCCTGCAGTTCCTGGCTTGCACATGCACCACTGCAGCCTGAGAACAGTGTGTGTTGCCTGTGTCCAAGGTGCTTCTGCACACTTGAAGCTGAGATTTATTTCTCAGAGGTTGAACTTTGGTACAATCTCCAAGGATGCCAATGCTGCCTGGAGAGCTTCTTATCTAGGAATACTATTTAGTGCCTCTGGAATAGTGGAGGGAAGGAGGTGAGTAAGAGGTTCTTTTCCCAAGCATGCCCTTTTTGACCACAAAGTCAGGTCTGAGGGGGTTTTTAGCTCTCATATCTTGTGCTCAGACTCTGGAAAATCTGCCAAACAAAAGAGACATTTTTTTTCCTGTGATAGTTTTCTGGAAGCAGTCCTCTATTTCTACTCCGTATCCCTCTGGGCAAGGCAAATCTGTCTGGTATTGGAAAAGGAAGAAACTGCTCCATGGTTCAAAGCCATCCTACTCATTGCTTATCCCTGGGCTGATTTTCCCAGGAACAGGGCCAGAGACTTTAATCCCACATCTGCAGCAGGGACACTGCCTTGTAGCCCCTTTACATGTGGGGCTGGACCTCCTGCCATGGAGATTGGGGACCTAATGAAAGAGCAGTTTCCAGAAGATATTGGGCTGTGAGGGGTGGGATAAAAGGATTTGAAGGGAATGGGAGCTTTGAGGTCAGGGACCTGTGATGTGGGAGTCTTCCGGGCATGGGAGGTGGAATGATGAATGCAGGAGCCTGTGGGCTGCAAGTTTTGGGCAGGAAGTGCTCTTTTATGCTTGTCTTCCCCAAGGCTGCCATGTCATCTGTTTCCATCCATGTGGGCTCCATGTTGTCAAGTTGATTAAATTACTTTTGCAGTTTTGCAGTTACTTTTGTGATTCCCCTAGGTTTGCTTTTTGGGATCCCTTTGCCATCAAAAGCTTTCCTCTAAAATTCCCCTGGTTGCTGAGACTCCTCTATCCCTCCTCCTGTCAGCAGTGAGCTTGGCAAATGAATCTCGTGCTTCCAGTTTCCACATATAACCTGATATGACAATAAATAATGATCTGTCCCTAAAGCCAGTTAAAATAAATATATCTTAAAATGTCTAATTAAAAATCAATCAAACAGCTCATACCTGAATTTATTTCCTTTCAAAATATCTAGGTTTAATCTCCTGATAAATGATCTTTCCTCTGATAACTTTAATAACAGGTCATTATATACCTTTTCTATGTAGGAATATGAATAGCACATATGGACAACCTCCTCCCCACCCCCCATCATCAGCAAGGTAGCATGTGAAGTTTATATATTAAATAAAATCATTTGAGGTGTTTGGCTTTTAGTTTTTTGTTGATTTTTTTTGTGTGTGTGTGTTTTTTGTTTGTTTTTTGTTTGTTTTGTTTTTTAATATGTAATTCACATCAACCAATAGTACTAAAATGATGGGTTAATAGCTTCTGATTAAGGGGCATGGATTTAGTGTTTGGCTTTCATGGAGGCTCCAAGCACTTTCAAATGAAGTCAGTATCAAGAGATCTCAGGTTTTGCAGATGGAAAAGCTGGGATCCAAACTGGGAAAGTGGCTGGCCTCAGGTTTCTCAAAAACCCTTGAAACTGAAGAGAAGTCCCCAAGTTCCCATCTAGCCCATTAATTTCAGGCAGCTGCCAAGTACTGCATCCTTATTTGTGTTGCAGTAGCACTTAGCAACCTCTGCCAGGGTCAGGGCCACAGTGTCGCACCAGACAGCCAGCAACCATCCCCTGATTTGTATGTCTTGCAACCTAAACAGGCACAGCTGGGAGTCAAAAGAGGATGGAAAAGTGTTGAAGTGACGTATATAAAAGCAGATCTCAGGGGAGTGAATAACTTCACCAGGAAGTTCTTGAATTTCAGCCACTGGACAATGATTTCTTCTTTGGTGTTATGAAAACATCTAACAATTACCATGGGGTAAACTTGCAGTCTGCTAGCAGGAGGTTGGTGGAAGCAGAGCAGACCATCGGTCAAACACAGTATGGGCTGTTGGCAAGAGGCTGTTTATTCTGTTCATAAATGTATCAGGTACACCTAGGAAATTTGGCATAATAGTCCAGTTTAGCACTGCACATTGGGAGACTTTGCTTTCTTTTAATGGTCATGTCTATTGTTTATGATAAGCCAAAAATGGTATCTTAGAAATGTGGCGATGGTTCAGATCTCTAACAGTCAGATACTGCTATCTGCAAGGGATAAAAGAAAAGGGACTTCCTACCTCAGTATTTCTAGCAGCTGCTTTGTTTTCTTTTAACTGTCACAAGACAATAACTTATGAAAACGTATCTCTGCTTAGTTAGTTACAATTCTGTTCTTGCAATTTCTAAACAGTAACTGCTCCAGTTTGATAAAAGATCTCCATGTTATAATTAGTTAAAAAGAGCCATCCTCTCAGCAGGTGTATATATAGATATGTGGGGGGGGGTGTTTTGGGGTTTTTTTGATCTAGTCATGAATGACTTGGCCACCTGCATAGCTGCTTATTAAAAAAACCCAAAACGGTGTTAATTCAGCATCCAAAATGCCGTTAACTCACTAAAAGGAAAATAAATAAATAGATGTCTTGAAAGCTTTTCAGTAAAAACAAATTTAAAAATTTAAGATTCTTCTTTTACTTTATAGATTCAGACAATAGAATCCTCTGGTCTAGCATTTAATAATTTATTTTTTTTATTATTTGTATACTTTTCCCTAAAATCAGCTATGGTTGAGCTTTCTCCTAAACTGGTGGCAATCACTTGATGTTAATTTAACAAGTGAACAGATGTGTTCTATGGGTTTTCTGTGCTTGTGTGTGTTTGTGACATGGATATTTGCAGTGGTAGGGGTTTTAATGACAACTCTGTTCAGATATCTTTCCATCGTTTGATAAGAGTCATTGCTTTATAGCTCTTAGGGGAAGGCAGGTTGCTTTAAAACAACAAGGAAGATTTTCCTAGGGCAGAAGTGCTAGGTGTCCATTTCTGCTCTGGCAAGGTGCAATTGCTATATGCAATTACTACACTGGTGTATAACTAGAAAAACACTTGCACCAACAAGAAGCAGCACTGGTTAGGCAATAAGGGTTGTCAGAGTCACTGACAAGGAAGAAAATAGGGCTGCAGACTGTCTTTTCCAGCTCTGTAGCTGAGGACAGCCTGTCCTTTACGGACTTAACACTCCCCACCTGCATTCCCCTACAGCGCTCGATTATCCATTAAGGTTTTTAAGAGAAACAGAATAGCAATTAAGCCTGGTACAGTGGTGTGAAAGCAGCGGAAGCCCTGGGCTTGCTGAGAAATCTATCCATAAATGAATTAGCTGCACAAATATTTCCAGCTAATTAGAGGTGTACATTCCCCAAATAACTCGATTCTCTCATTTACTTAATTGAGTTGATGGTTGCTCTGGGATGGTATGGCAAACTGTTCAGTGGCTATTACAGTAAATATTACTCCGACTAAATCTTTTCAAACAGTCCTGATTTTTTTTCTGTTAACCTGGAGTTTGCCACAGAATCAAAATACCTGTGGANTTTTTTGTATTATGTCTTTGTGTTCAATATTTTAGAAGATGAAGGTAAGCTAAATTACATTTACTATTCCCAAGTTCAGCTGAAAAGTAGGGACTATAAATAAGGATTGTTGATAAGTGAAGTGGGGTGGGTCTTTCATGCTTCAGAGAAATACTGACAGGATTGACAACTTTCAAAATGATGATATAGATAAAACTGCAGTGCTTGAATAACAAAACCAGGTGTTGCTCATAGTCTAAGCATGCTTCTTTTGAGTCTATATGAGTTTAGGGCACTCATACCGGGGAAAATGGGAGAAAACTAGCAAGCATTGTTCAGATGATTTCTCCCTAAATGAAGTGAGAAAGTCAAAGACTTGAAACAGCCTCAATTTCTTTTCAGCTTACATGCGCTTCTCCCTTTTTTTTTTTTTCCCAGACCATATCATTGTATGATCTTCATAACTTTCAAATGAAAAGTCTCACTTATCATCACTTTGGGATACAAAAGTGACCGCTCAATTTCAGTGTGCAACTTTCTGTTCCATGTTCTAATAACCCTTGAACACATCAGCCACTGAGCATCAATAAAACATTTTTCTTTCCCATTTGTTTATTTCCCTACTTGCAATAAAGAGGGATAAGAATAAAAACACTGATAGTACTGAAAACATGCCCTTTCAAGAAGACTAAATTCCAAATTCATTTTTTTGTGTTATGACCAAATGAGAGGAGCTGGGACAAAGATTTTTGTTCTGCTCTGGTGCCTAACAGTAATGTAATGCTTGATGGTCAAGAATTTCCATTTTGGGATTTAAGGATTAGGGATGCTATTAAACACTTTTTTAGGACAAAATAAAATGAGAGTAGGAAGGCTAAAAAACAGATGGTGGATGCCTTTTTCTGTAAGGGAAGTTGAGCTAAGAAGGTGTTCTTGCTCTCTAGTTTCTTGGAATCATTAAATGCACTGGTCATTTCATTATAGAAATAATTTAAGCAAAAGGTAATAGCCACATTGCTGTTTGTCATTAACTTGTATCTGCCAATAAACAAAGAAATCCATCTGTTATGTAGTCACTTTCCTCATGGACCTGCAAAGACATATTCCACATGCCGGTGTTCACAGGGAAAATAAGGAAGGAGAATGCCAGGCCACCCAGGTCCTTTGTAAATAGTTTTATCTGAAGAAACCTAGAACAGGTCCAAGACAACATTCTCATGCACAACTGCTTTTCAGTTTCTCCCTATTGTGTTATTACTTCACCAGCAAAACTTTGTCTGCTGTTTCCATTCTCATCCTCTCCCAATCTTACTTGGCATCCTTATGGAAGGTCCATTTCTGCATGGTTCTGCACTTATTTTTATTATCCCTTGTTGTTTGTCTGCTGTTTATTTTTCTTTTCACTGTTGTATTTCCTACTGGCACCAGTGATGCAAATTGTGGATGTGTTTGGAGCAGGACCCTTTCAGATGCTTACGGACATAAAAACATTTGTCTTCAAGCAAAAGGGCAGATTCCCTAATTTGGTACTGTGTGTTGAGGCTTTAGTTATTTTTTTTAAATTTTTATTTTTTTTTAATTGGATTTGATCTTCAGCAGATTTAGCAGATGTTGCAAAGCAAATAAACCATATGCAGTGATTGTTAGACATTACTCATGGAGTAATCCCTTTATCCAAATGTAAAAGTTAAACATACGAAACCATATCCTTGGGTAACTGGAGAAGTTCAGTACGTACTCAGAAAGCCACCATAACTAATCCACTTCATGATCTGGTGCAGCCCATCCCATCTTAAGGAAGGTAGGCAGACAGACAGAGGGAAGATGGATTCATGACTGTGCTTTTAAATAAATCTAAAGTAATCACAAAGGGTCAAATTCATTGCTGATGTAACACTGATGACTCCAGCGGGTTTACACTAGGGATTAATGTAGTTCTTTCTCTAATATATATTTTTGAGAGGGAGGAAGATGGGTTTTATATAGATTCAGCACAAGATCTGCTGGCATATAAACAAACCAAACAAAAAATTGTTCCTGCCTCAAACATCTGTTAGCATGAATGTCCAAGTCTGGTGTATCTGCCACAGGTTGTCGTAATATAGCTGCATTACATTAACAAAAAAATACAATAACCATTTGGTTTCTACTTTAAACAAAAACATATGAAAATGACTTTCAGGTGGAGGGAGTGGTGATTTGGCAAGGTTCTCTTGGCAGGACTGTGGATTACACATGAGGGAAAGTTGTTTGGTGGTGGAGCAGACAAATTGCTTAACAATTAATAAAATAATGCCTTGTGTTTCTACATGACAAGGTGCTGTGTGGGAATTATCCTCTCCCCAGCTGCTCTCCACCATAAACTATAGCCAGTTCTGTAGGTTTTTAAATTGAATGTGGTGAAGCGGAATAGTGCTTTAAAAAGGGGTAGCACCTTGCTCATTTGCACAAGTAAAACTGTAGTTACATGGGTTACAAATTTGATTAGTTGATCTAAACTGCACTGCCCCACTTTTAAAAGCCTTGCAGTCTTTGGAGCCCACCATCAGTCAGCACAGTAGTTTTAATTCAGTTTTATCTGACAACTTCTAAGAACGTTCTTCTAAGTACTAGACCAGTATAACATGGTATGTAGAAAAGTATTACAAGATCAGCCACATCTGATTAGCACTTGTATGACTCAATTTTCATCAGAATCAAAGCAGACAGCACCTTAATTCTCATTTTACAAGGCAACTGAGACACTACAAGCCAAAGTGAAATGTAAAGCTATAAAAGGCTCTTGAGTAACTTCTTAGAATGACAGAGGTAGATTTGAAAATGTTCTTCTGATGAATGTATGATGAGTTCTTTAATTCTGCAGCTTGCTTCTTATGTAAAAGACAAACTTTGTATGTCAGCCAAACTGTAGATCAACCAAATAGGGAAAAGTTTGCCTTGTTTTCTGAAAAGCAGCGTATGGGTTTATTCTGCTGCTGGGTCTGCAACCAAATCTCTGTGAAAAAATTGTATCCAGGGTCGTTCACTGTTCATGGAATTGGCTAGATCGCACCTCTATGATGTCCTTTTGGAGGTACAACCAGCCAGTTTTTCTGTCTTACCAAACTGACTTTTGTGTCTTACTGAGTTCTGGAACTTTTCCTTCTTGAAAGCAATTTTTCTAGCAAGTTTTGACAGTANGGGGGGGGGGGGAAGTGAATTTCTTGGAACTCCTGCACTGCCAGCAGATGTCAAATTTTCTAAAAAGAAATCCAGGTTCCTGGATGTAGTTGTACTTAATGCAGTGTGTGTGATTCTCATAGCAGTGATGAAGTTTTATCAACGGTAATTGGAAAGAAAGGTATAGTGAGGATTTCCTCTTTTTGGAAGATATAATTGAATATGTGTACTAGAAAGCGAGTATTTTCCCTGAATTAACCCCCAGTGTTTCATATTTAAGATAATTTTGTTCCCTTGCAAATAGCTACTTTCAACTTTAGACACAGTTTTGGAACAAGATGGTGTTATTTTTCTGAGAGCACTAGGGCTAGTCAAACTAAAACTCTAGGAGATTCTGGAAATCTTAGAGAATGGACATGGCATACAACAGAAGCTGATGCAACATTTGCTTTGGACAGGGATTTGGTTTTTTTTTTAGCACTTGAAATCAATAGGACAGGGATAAATTTTCCTATAGTTGCATCAGTATAAAATCATTATTTTGGTTCTACCTTCCAGATATACTTAAGAATTGGCTTGTTTAAAAGCATTGCCTTGATTTTGATAAATTAATTATTCTCATTCTTTATACTAAAAGCTGTCTTATTTTGCACCTATACTAGCAAACAGACTGTGAATATTTGTATTCAGAGTTTACAGAACCTCTTAACTGCAGCATTTTTGGGAAATGTTTTTATTTTAGGGAAAACATAACAAGGTAGATCTCATCTGACAATCTAGTAAATCTGACATAAATGATTGCTGAGAGAGGCTGAGGGAAAATAAATAACAAAAATCACTTTTAGGATGTGGATCAATGTAGAAGGTGATATGTCTCTATTTAGTTAACACACTTGTGTCCAGAAATGATTATTTGCATCATGTTGCAGTGATTTATTGCATTGATTTCAGAGTTTTCATATTGATCATATGGATGTATAGCAGGCCAGAAGACATTAGAGCACCCATTCCTGACTTCAGCTCTGTGAGAGTGTGCCTCAATTGTATGAAGAGCTGAGGTTCACCAGCAAGTGCCACCAGACCCTCTTTAGGCTGTGTGCCTGGCTCTGGGGTCCATGCTGGTGTTCTGCCAGGTTATGTAGGTTCTTTGCAATTGCAACCTCCAAGGGATCCCAAAGAAGGTTTTGCTTCAGATACAAAATAGATGTTAAGCAGTTGAGGGCTTGTCTATAGCTAGTTGTTGTGCTCACCTGCAGCAAATTATGTCAAAACAGTTTGCTTATTTTATGTGAACACTTTTTTAAAATCTATGATGGGCTTGATATTTCTAATCTTCTTAAGGTATTACAGATTGTTCAGGGATAAAAAGAAATAAACCACTCTTAAGGATGATTGGCCTGAGGGTTAGCATCAGTAAAGTTAAATCCATGTAGGCAAACGGTACCTCTTGGGCTGTTGACTGTTCTGAATTACAATAAGGTGTGTAAACTTTCACAAGACTTCGATATTTCAACCATAGACCTGAGCAGGTAGGAAGGTAGGGCTTTCTGTTAGGACTTAAGATGTCCTGTGGGCCTTTAAATTGAAGTGCTTAGTATTGTATTTCTTAGAAAGCATCAGGCTTTGTCTTACAAGCAGTAAAGTTTCTTTTTGTCTGTGTTCCCAAGATCTTTCTAGGACTATAGTCCCTAATTTTGTAAGTTAGACTTACTAATAGTCAATTGGCAGGCATTTGTTCTCTAGTTCATTCTTACCAACCAGTAGGTTGGCTGGGACTGTTCCAGACCACTGAGCTGCACGGTACATTGCTGGACTGGCTCTGCTGCATATCTGTGTTACTGCATTCCACCAAGAATTGCCCCAGAGATGAGGCGCATATTGTTCCCCACAGAAGCAGATTGAAACAGGACTCAACAAGGAGTGTTGTTTTACTTCAACTTGTATGTCTATATATTCATTGGGATGTTGAACAAAAAAATATTAATAAAAGAAGTATATGCTAGTAAGGATGTCTGTAGTCTGACTTTGCCAACACGGTCTTGATTTTCTGCTCCAAGGTTCAACATGATGTATTCAGATGACATATAAGAAAAACCTATTTGGTTTGATTTGGTTTTTAAATTCCTTGTTAAAGCTTGATAAACTAAGGAAGCATTTGAAGTAAAATTCTTGTAAATGAGAACATTTAGGTGTCTACTAATCACCAACAGAAGCTAATATACTTTTTGATTAATCAAGCCAAGCCTCTTAAATGCATTTTAAGGACGATTTTAAGAGGATTCTCAGTGATGTCTCTGCAAATGTACTTAGGTAAACTCTGTTTGAGACCTTACAGTGCTCTTGGGCAAACAAAGCTTTCCTTCTCCAGCTAAAATCCTATTGTGTTGAGAGGTATTCAGCATTCAGAAGCAGCGATCTTGTTTATCTACCAATTGCACTATGTTTTTTAGCATGTAATATTCACTGTTTTGCTAACTCATACTAGGAAATTGCAAAGACTGGGTAGAGAAGCACTAAAAATCCCCATTGTTGAAAATCTGTAGAGATACTCCAATAAAAAGGGGGATACAATTTATTTTAGCTCATTTTGATTCCATCCCTAACCAAAGTGATAAAGTTGTTGACCATAGTAGAGGTTTAACTAAAATGTCTGGTTTGTAGCCTCTTTTCTTTCTCTCAAAGGAAAAAAATTATCTTGATTCCTCTCAAAAATCCCCCAAAACTTGAGTGGAAGATGCAATCAGAAACACAACAAGAGAAGCCATGTCATGAGTTTACAGGGTGCAGAAGCAGTTCAGCTCCCAAAGACTCCAAGCAGCCCATGACTCAGAATTCCAGAGGCAGTTTCTGCCCTCCAAGAGTAGCTAAAGTATCTCATTATCTTCAACCTCTTGTCCCAGGATTTGGAAAGTTATGTTGCTAACTCCTATGTTGATGGCCATCCCAAGAGTCCTCTTTCTTTGGAACTGGTTCATGGCTGCTTGTCTGGTCACCAAGAGAAATCAAATATAAGAAATAGTTGAGTATCAAGCTATAATTTCTAGACTTCTAACTGCCAAAATCAATTTCCTGCAAGCATTTTAATTTTATTTTTGGGAGCACTGTATTATTAATCTGTCATGAAGTTATGAATGATTTCTGCTGCTTTCTCCCTCTACACTTACACTGTGGCAGTGCTGTGGTTTTGCTGTTCTGAAGTGTAGTGCTAATTAAGATTGCTTAAACACAAGCTTTATATATCTGATGGCTCTATTCTGTAGCACAGAACATTTCTGACGTCTTATTCAGCAAAATGTAATCTTTACACCTCTTATGTCATTGCTTTGTTGGACATCTAACTAGCTTTTCTTGATTTAAGAAACTGAACTGAAAAATCTCTTTAACAAAATGAAGAGTACAGAATCACTATAGATGGATGGAGTTTCTCACTTCTTTCTCCCAGGGGTATTTTCCATAGATGCTCCCTGTGCAGTCAATATGTATTCTTTTCAGACTATAAATCCTCAGAAGTATTTTTATGGTGATGTATTAGCTCTGACTTCTGGAGGGGATCTGAATTTCGTTTGCCTGGGGGCTTTTATTATAGGTGTCTTGGACGGGTGATGGCTGGAGATTGAAATCAAAAATAAAGGTGGAAAAGAATTACTACTTGTCATAGACCCTTATCTTTCCTGCCAGTCTAAAGGGGTCCGTGAAATGGCCAAGATTACAGATCAATAATGGCCTGCACTCAGCTAAGAAAGACCAAAAAGCCCATAAACTTTAAAACACAGTATCAGTACTTGATTGGTTACTTGCCAAGAGCCGAGGTTTACTGCTTTGTTCCTCCAGCTGAGACGTAGGGAATATTTATATTCTGGGTAGTATCAGTAGATGGTGAGCTAGCTGGTCTGGTAGCCTTGCCAACCTTGTGCAATGACATATGTTAAAATGCTCTAAAAGACTGTGCAAATGCATTACCTTCCTAACTTATTCTTCTGATTATACCAATTGCTGGAGTTGCTAAAGGATTGTTTCATAAGAGTGCCTAAAAGTTTTTTTTCCAAGGGAACAGTGGCCCCTCACAGAATATCCTCTAGTAATGCTTGATTTACCTTTTTGAGGTTTGACAGAGAACACTTTTTCTTGTTGGTGAGATGGGCATAGTGCTTGGGCAGCAATGCATATCTATGTTTTTTAAATTCTGCTTTTAATGAATAGCCCTAAAGCGTAGTAGATGTTTCAGGTCCTAATACGCAGCTGAACAAGTAGGTTCAGAGGAATTCACATGTGACAGTTCTGCTAAAGATGGCATGTTATTCTCCTTACTGTTCTGCCTTTGAGCTGGTTTAAGTAATTTTGTGGAGGAACTTTATATACAAGGTCGCTCAGGGTGGAAAATTGGTATTTCTCAATTTGTACAAATATGTTGGGTGCTTACACTTAAATTGCACTTCTATATTAGCCCTTTTCTAAACAGAATGAGGTGATTATTACCTATTACAGGGAGTTAGGTAAATGTTAACAAATCTGTACTGAAAATGTAGTCTCATCTGCTTACTACGTAATAGTGTTAAGAGCTTTCCAAAAGTTATCCTCTGCTCCTCAACAATTACTGCTGAAGGATCAAAGACCTTCAAGTGCAGGCTGTGCTAGATGCTTTCAGGTTGCCAATCTTGGCTCTGGGATGTGAGGTAGCATTTGCCACCTTTATTTATACTGAGTGATTGGAAAAGCATGATGGAAAGTATAGATCGTCAGACGCTTTTGACTTCAGAAAAATATGGAAGAGTTAAGCTTGCATTCTAACCTCTGTTCCAGGGTACAGAATGAATGGGCACATGCCAGAAGCTAGAGTGACCCAGCACAACCTATGCCCTTACCAACTGGGATGAGTGCTGGGTGGACAGAGTTGAGTGCTGGTGATGGGATCCAACAACAACTCCTGGCACAGTAAGGGGATGAACTACGGCCAGGCTCCCTCTGGGAGCTGAAGACAAGGCTGCAGTGTGGGTCCAGTTTGAGTGGACACAGACTTAGGGAGATTCCTGGTCCTGTTGCAGCCTAGTCAGGTAACTTAAGGCTTGCAAGTACCTCAGAGACCAAAAATGCTGCATCAGATAGAAAGCATGTCCTTCTGTGCACCTCCTTCTGTAATATTTATTCTTTTAATCATAGCTGTTCATGGTACGGTGGCTGCTGTGTTTTCTGTGTGTTTATTAGGCATGACTGAACATTATTATATGAAGACTTTTTCTTATCTCTTTTCTAAGTGGTCATTTGTTCCTTTCTTTGATTATCCCTGCAGGCATATTAACACAGAATTTGTACCTTGACATTTTATCACTGCAAGGTGTATGTGAACTTCTCACAAGATAGCTGATGATCTCTTTTGCATTGCTAAGCGATGACAGCAGGACTTCAGGATCATAGAAGAACCAGCAAGAGACTACTGTAATATTTATAATGCTCTTATTTTAAAAGCTCTGTGGACCTAGGGAAATTCACAGGGGAAATACCTTTGGGTTAAATGTGAATTTTCATAGGCTCATAGGGCAACAGAGTTTGCAAGGTAGTTTGAGAGGCCTCCTGTCCAACCTCTGTTCAGAGCCGATTCAGCTGTGGGATCAAATTTAGTTGTTATGGGCTTGATCCAGTCAGGTCTTAAAACCCTCCAAGGCTGGAGACTAGATGGCAGCTACTCCACTGTCCCAGTGTCCTCATGGGAAAAAAAGCTTTTCCTTATATCTCGTCTGAACTGCTCTTTTTTCAGCTTCTGCCCATTGTCTACCATCACTCCATCATGCACCACTGCCCTAATAGGCAATGGGAGCAACTGTTGGGTCCCCTCAAAGCCATCCCTTCCCCAGGCTCCACAAGCCCCAGTCTATCAGTCTTTGTTCCCAGGACATGGGCCCTTATCCTGGTGCCCCTCTTCTGAACTTGCTCTAGTTTATACAAGCCTTCCCTATTTTGAGGAAGAGGATGCAGTATCTTAGATACAGCCTCATGTGTGCTAAGCAGACAGGATTCCTTGACCCGCTGCCTGTGTGCTTTTCTTCAGAGAGTTCAGTTGGCCCTTTCAAAATTCACAACTTTCAAGTTGCAGTGTGCCTAGGAGGTGGCAGTTTTCTACATATTTTTTGAATTAATGAATTTTTGAATCACCCCTTCTAAGGTACCTTTATATTCACAGCAGATTAAAAACTGTCTGAGGGTTTTTGTTAAATTTCACTGACCACTCCCAGAGTCATAGAGCCTCTGGAGCATTATAGAGCGTTTGCAACGCAGACACAGGTAGGACCTGGGTGAAGCTGAAGAAAGAAGAAAATCTAAGACTGAAAGTAAAAATGCAAAATTATGAACGTAAGATTTATGACAATCTTTAATGGCATAGAATAAAAAAGGATTCACCCTGTCAAAATAGGTGAAGAATTGGTAGATAAAGCCCTAAATTTTTTATATTGTATATCAATTCTTCTCTGAAAAAGATTGCTAGAGAGAAATTCTATGATAGAGTTACCACTTCCAACTTGGTGTTCTATTCTTTGGAGAGGGTGGAGGAGGGAACAGGCCACCAAAATCATACCCACTGCTGTCAAACAGTTGGCAGCTCTGAACTCATAAAAATAGATGAGTCTACATCAATCACCTGAGCTATCCGGTCATTTTTTGGTGTAGAATAACATTTTAAATGAGCCCTTATAGTGTGAACACAAAGTAAGTGAGGTTTGTTTATGAAGATGTAAAGTGTGAATCCTTCTAAAGTGATAACAGCAATTTATTTAGGCAAATGAATACTTTCGCATTACTTTTTTATGTACAGAGGATTTCTGCAAATGGAAATAACTGGAAACAGCTACTTCAGTTCTCCCAAGTGAGAGCTAAAGCTGCAGGTGATATTGCAAGGGTTATGAATTAGATAGTTTCAGTTCATTCATTTAAGATCTTGATGAACTTTTAGCCTTCAATAAAAAGACTTGAACCAGCCAGAAAAAGATTGAATTACTTCTTGTCTCGTGGGAGGCTCTTCTCTTTTGATGGAGACTTCAGGCACTTGGAGGTCAGTGTGGAGCATCTTGCACAATGTCCTTTTGGCTGTGACCCAAACCTTCAAACCATTTCCACTGGTTTTCATTGCCAGCACTTGCTTAACCTTCACCATCCCCAAGATGAGCAAAGTTAAATAAAAAAGTAAAGAAAAAACAGTGCAGATGGAAAAAGGTGACCAGATTTTTTGGTGAGGTCAGGATGATCCATTAACAAGAATTCTATTTTGTTTACACAAACATAAGTACTATTCTTGTGCATTGAAATACAGCAGGTTTCGTTATCATAGACCTTTGTTCTTCCTTTTCAGGCATACATACATTTCTGATACAGCACTCTGATTTTCTTTGCATCACAGATATAATGGAAAAGAAATGGTTTCCTCAACTGACTATAACAATAGTATCTGGAGAATGATTTCCTAAAGAGCAGTAACTCTTGTGAGTTACTGATACAGCCCCTCTGAAAGGATTCAGCCTCTGGGAGTTACTCCCAAATGATCAGAGCTGCAATCCTTACACGGCTCGAGCTGAATGTGCACATTCATACATTCTTAACAAATATTTGCGTAAGTTATTGTTTGTGTCTTTTCAAATGAAGCCTGTGTAAAGTAGCTGGAGATGTCATAACCCTTGAAAGTTAGTATTTTTTAACTCAGTGGGAGGTAATAGCCGTGGTTGTTAGTGTGAATGAGTGTCTCATACTACGCAAATGTGTATCTCTAAAGAAACTCCTTAAAGAAGCGTTTCTTTAGGTGTCATAACCTTAAATTTTCTGTCTCAGTCTCAGATCAGAAACAAGGCATGTAATTTGGGCTGACTGTTACTCCTAACTGGGAGGCTCTCAAAGTAGAAAGTTAAGAATGTAACAAATAATTCAAGAACATCAAGAAGGACACATTTGCATCCAAAGCACCTTAATTTACTTGAAGAGCAAACCTGACACACACACACAAAAAAAGCTTCAATTAATTCATAATTCACTAAAGGTAAATATACTAATTTGTAAAATAAAATTATTTGTCTTCCCCTGAGTTACTTTCTGTCTTCACTGCTGTGGTCATGTATCTTTCCTGGCTTTATAGAGATTGTGCACAGTTAAGAACAGTGTGAAAAAACAGGTTCTTGAAATTGATGATTGACTGCAGTTGTGCCTTGGCAGTTTCATCTTCACTTCTCATCCCACACAACATATGTTGAAGAACCTGTATGTGGCTTGTATGAGTTTTTTTTGTTTTGGTTTGTTTGTTTGTTTTTGTTGGGTGGTGGTGGTGGTTTTGGTTGGGTTTTTTTTGTTGTTGTTGTTTTGGATTGGTTTGGTTTTTTTTTTATGGTTAGTTGGCTGTGCATCTTTTCCTTTAGTAGGATTACACATGTATTGGAGTTGGATGCATGTTAGGTTCTTGAGACCCAAGTGCCAAACTGCAGTGTGAAAGTGTAGCACAGTCATATCTTAACCTAACAGCACCTTACTGAACTGAAAAGGTGTAGAGATAATTGTGATAAACTGAACATGGAGTGCTACTACAGGCTGTCGCATAGGTGGGAAAAGAGAGTTGAATTTTGTCTTTTGAACCATGATCTTATATCATGAACCATGAGCTTATTCAACAGAAAGACTATGGGGGCACCATCTCTTACATGGCAGAGGAGATTGTCCTGACTGTGTTTTATATTATCTTGCATCTTTTCAGATCCAATCTCCATCCTCTCGTAGCCTGCACTTGCTGCTGCATCTCTGTGTTGCTCTCCCAACCCCTAACATAATTGCAGTACTGTTCCAAGTTCCTTCAAAGACAAAAGTGCAAATGGAAGAAGTCTAAGTTGCATGTTAGGGTGTGGAGAGAAAATATAGAGTGGTCTGTCAGGATGCAGTTGATGTTTCAGCTTCTTCAGCTGATAAGTAACACCAGCATGGTATCACACGCATTTTGGTGCTCAGCTTGATCACCTTCTGGAAATTTGTACATGAAGTGAACAGTTTTGCAAGTTCATCAACTTGGGATTTGCTTCCTTTTGATTCAGTTTTAAATCTAAAATGTCATGTTAAGGTTTTCCTACTTGTTTTAACAAAAGCTTTGCCTATCTATTTTCAGAACCTTACTTCCATGAATTTGTGACTACTTCTATATGTAGGAATATATTCTAATATTCTAATAACTGCTCTTCTACCAGAGCGATGTGAAGCACTCTGATTTCACGTCACCAGGGCTTCATGGCATATTAAATGCATTCCAGTTCTGAGGTCTACAAGACCAGGAGATTGAACAAGTTCATGCTCACAGCAAGCTGCTTTTCTCGTGATTGAAATTTTCTGTGAATCCCTAGCAAAAGTGTGAGTTAAATGTATTTGTACTGTTTAACACAGGTTCACTGGTTGCTTAAATTTGCGTGTGCAGTTGCAGCTTATTTCTGTGCAGTTAACCATGTACACAAATTTATGGTGCCTTGCAGTACTGATTGTTTTACAAAGCTAAATGGCTGGCTTGTATGGTGTAGTCTCCACCTGCTGTTGCTGAAAATAAGACCACGTTTGCTAAAGTGAGTAGCGCTTTCCATGTGTATTTGCAGAGGACCATAAGGCTAAGCATGCTAAAGTCAGCCAGCTTCTCTTCTGTCTTTTCTTTTTTCTTTTTCTTTTTTTTTTTTTTTCCCCTAAGGAGGCAGGACTTTCCCTTTTTCACAAGAATAGCCACTCCTGCCTTCATTAGCTGTTCAACAGGATGCTGCTCCTGGGACAGCTATAAATTAGTATAGCATATATCATGATAATGAAGAGAGGCAAGGGAGAAAAAAAGAGCGGAACAGAAAGGAAAATCACCAGGAAGAAACAGAATTAGTGGTGCAAGGAGTGGGGCAGTTCCTGCGGAACAAAAAAAAAACCTGACAGCTTAGAAATGACAGATGTAGAGAAATGAGAATAGATACACTGTGGGTACAAAATATTTGCTAGTTAGAGAAGACTCTGTGCAGACAAAGAAATGGGAGAACAGGAATGAGGGGACATAAAGGAAAAATTAGTCTTTCATGATGTGAGTTTAACAAAAGAGAGTGAAATACATCCATGTTGTTCATATTTAAGGTCAGTGTGAACAGGAGCCTCATGGTTTATTGAGGGATCCATGTATACCCCTAGAAAGAATAAAAAAACCAATCTATCCTCTAGATCAAAAGTGTAGCAGATGTGCTCAGCCTTTTGCCTTCAAGGATTGTTCTCTGAATACTTATAGAAATTAGTCTCAAATTGAATAGCTCAGTTGCTCACTGAGATAATTAATTACTCCGTTGAATCTCTACTAAGTTAGCAGTACAGAGGTCTACAAGCAGGGTGCCTGCAGAAACATAAACATGCAAGCACCTTGTAATCCTTACAAGTTTGATATTTAAAAATTTAGATTATATTCACAAGAAAATGCCACTCTGCATTATCAAGGCACTAAAAATTACAAACAAAATTCAGAAGATATAACATTTTCCCTTTGTCTTGGGGTGTTAAAATTATTTAGTTACATTTTTAAAAACTAAGTGAAATTTTGATCTGATAACAAGCTTCCAATAGTTAATTTTAAAGTCTAATTTAAACAAAGAATTGGCTGACTAAGACTAAGCTGCATGTGTTTTGGAAGCTACTAAGGCACCATTATCCCAGTGTGATAAGGTACCAGATGTGTGTAGGAAAATGTTACTTGTTCCGTTTTGGAATTTTTTGTTTTAAATTGCTATTTTTTCCTTGTCTGAAGAAGTTTTTGAATTATTATATATTATCTCTTGAAATGGAAAGAGTTTTCTGCCTTTATGCAGAAAGGGATGTCTTAGTTACGCAGGTGCAATTCCCATTCTTCTTTTTTTTTCAATGGCAGAGTTTGGCCTCATGTATAGCAATCCAAGCAATCCAACTGCTGTATTTCCCTCCTGGTTTGGAAATGTGAGTAAAGTTATATATTTCCCATTTCTTGACTGTTTTGGCACTCCTCCCTGAAAAGGAGGAAAAACCTTATAAAGTTTCCTTTGGCCCCCAAAACCAGAAACATCTGTTCCAGCCAGGGGAAGCTGCAGCCCATCACTGTGGCCCATGGTGGGAAGGGAAGAAGCCACCCTGGGGTACCCACAGCTGGGAGAGGGGACAAGCAGAGAGGTGGTACCTGGGGCGCCTTGGCCAGAGGAGCTACTCACACCCTGGCAGTGGCGAAGCACTAGACTTTAAATGCTCTCCGAGGTGTTTTTTAGAAGAAAAAAACGCAATTCTCACATTGGGTAAATACAGCTGCTTGGCACAGAGGGTGACTGGGAGCAATAGGCTGCGTGTTCACCTCCTCTTCCTCAAGGAAGAAGCTGTAGTTGTTTTGGGTGACGCTGAGGAGAAAGCCACTGCTGCCAACCCACGTTTTTTTTGCCAAATAGCACATTTCCCTCTTAGCAGAGCTGGCAAGTGGTGGCCTGTCCTGGATGCTGTGATTGGAGACCACTGGTCTCTGCAGGGGCTGGGCAGGTGCAGGTGCAGGACAAGGTTTGCTTGCCCCTGATTCCTGGTGCCTGCTGCAGCCACGGGTCTGTGGGGAGGATGGTTGGGGGAGCACAAGGCTGCCAGACCACAGGGAGACTTAAGTGTGGAACAAGTATGATGACCTGACTGACTACAGTCCTCTCGTGCCTTTGATGATATTGTGAATTTATCTTGCCTGGAGTCTTATTTGATTATATTTTTTTTTTATTTTAGTAGCCTGTTGAGAAAACTAAAAGGCTTCAAGATATTTGTAAAGCTTATGTGAACATATGCAAAAGTTAATATTCCAAAAAGCAAATAATTGCCTTACTGTATTCAAATTATGCTGAAAACTAAACAAACAATTGTGGTCTTTCTCTCTTAAGACTCTGACTCCCAAAAAATTTGTGGCAGCTCCACAAATTACTGTGTTTCAGTGGTCCCACCAACTGTCCATGTGAATGCTTTCAGGTCATGGCTAATGCATATGGACACTGGGGGTTCAGTTGACTTGTGGTAATTTGCTAAGCTACGAATGAATGAAACTTAATTGAGAATCTCGGATCTCAATTCACACCCTCACACAGAGACCAAGGTTTGCCTGTTAATTTGGAGCTAATTAAATGAAATCCATGAAGAGAAGGAGACAGCCTTGAAAGCTCAAGACTGTTTCAGGGCAGACAGGTTTAGTTCGCTCCTTTGCTGTAGACTCTGTGTCAGAGGGCATATCACTGATTGTATTTGTCTCCATATCACATCATACAAAAGCAAGGACTATAAATGACAGTTTTGCACTTCATTTAGAGTGTTTGTGGCGTAAATGTATCGAGGGCTGGAAATGTCTAGATGACTATAAAGACCGAATAAGCTGCAAAAGCCAGGTAACTTTAAAAACAATGCAAGCCTAGTCAAGTCTCCACTAATGAATATGAAATCCCATTTAGATATATTCCTTTCTATTCTGGGGGCAAAAAAAAGACAAAACAAAACCTCACTTTTCACAGGACCATTGAGCCTTAATGTTGCTCCCTGTGCCTCCACATACAATATTATCTTATGTATTCCCCACTCGCAGATGATGTGAATATTAATAAGGAAAAATGAGCACTGTACATCCAGTGTGTGAATTCTTCCAATATGTGATGCATTAAACTTCATCAATGTGTTTGAAGTCTAAGGTAGCATACTGATACGTAAGCCACATTAGATTTGATTATTAAATGACTTCAAAGACAGATGTAGGTATTAACATAGCACACCTGCAGTTCTTCCCCATGCACTTTGATCTAGCAGATGATAATTTGTAATGGCACTACCTCAACCCCTGGTCCACCTGCAGTTTGTTAGGATGGCAGCCAATGTACATTATGTCTCAGTTACTGGCAACCAAGATGTCTGTCAACCAAAAAAAAAAAAAAAAATCAATTGTCATTTATCAGCAGCCCTTCATCCAGTAAGTGCTGCTCTTGAGGTGCTGGTGCTGCCCACTTGCTTTCACATCTGCTTCGCCGATGTCCATGATGTTTTATTCCCTGTCCCTCTCCCTAGCAATTCCCATGTATTTGGCTTTTTGCATGCTGATATTTGGAAGCACCACTAATGACAGCGGATGTGAGAATGGCTTCTTGCTGGTGCGGGCTGGGTGCCTGGTGTTCAGGAGTGGTACTCCACTAGGCTGCAGCTGACAGAAAAGGGAGCTTGGCAAGGGGTAGAACAGGTAAGAGGGCCAGTTCTGAGTCCTATCGTCTGACAACTTAGTCTGAGGAGCAATCAGACTCAAGTCAGCAAGACAAGAATTTTAATTGAGAATGAAGTCACTCAAGCTCATTAAACTGGCCTTGATTCGTAGCTTAAAGGTAGCTAGTTTCCATTAAAACCAGATATAAATATATGCACAGTTTGACCTGCTGGGTGCCTTGGGTTTTGCTTTCCATCACGGAGCTTCCTAGGGGCTAGACACTCTCTTAAGGGAGCAGACAAGGTGGAAAGGAAAAAAAATTAAATTCCCACTGTAGAGTTTTCAGCAGAGCCCTTAGTTTGGGGAAAGATTTTGATTTCTTTCCAAGGGATAAGACAAAGCTCTGACATCCAGGGCTCTTCAGATTAGGCTGAGACACATACATGACTTCAGTGAAAGATGAGTGGTTTTGGTGAACCCCAGGTCTCCTTCCTTGTTCTCCTGTCCTCCTGTTGTGACAGTGTTGTTTTGTAAATAACCTTACTTCACTTCTTCAGCCTGAGAAAACCAATACAAAAATGTGAGAGAATACCACAGTGAGAGAAACTAGGGCTTTTCATCTAAGTCTTTGTGCTAGGAGGACAACTTTTTACCTGTCTGCATCCAGCTGGCAACTTATCTAAATTAAATCAGCAGACACTGAGATAAGCACTGAGATACCATGTGTTTCACAGAGTATGCTCCTCACTGTGGTTGAGGTTTTATTGACAGTTGCTTTTTCCTTTTAATATCTCCATCTTCATTTTCTCGTAGAGTACATGCACCAATTCCAAATGACAGTGTTCCTCTCTTACTACAAGGTAGTATTGCTGTTTCTTCTCCTTTTATGCTGAAAACGGGTTTCCAGGTGTGTTATTCAAATGTCAAACACAAAGATAGGATCTTTCAGACAATATCAGGTACATGTCATGTGCACATATAGCATGAAAAATGGTCCTTGAGCCTGTTGGTTAGTTCATGTGAGGTGCACCTGCAATATATGGTAGAAAAGAGTTGTATGTGTTTGTGGAGTCTGTTTTATTACAACTATTACACGGTACCAGTCTTTGGATGTTCCCCTCATCCCCATCTCTCTTTCCCCGTCCTTCTGTCTGCCCCCAGGAACCATATCTGGGCAAGAAAAATGTGTGTCTGCAAACCAGCTAGCAAACATCCCTAAAAGTTAAAAGAGGGACTTAGCTGAAGGATGGGTTTGCTAAGGCTATAAGGCAATTATAACATCAATAGATTTTATCAAAAGTCATGGAAGAAATAATTGCCTGTATGTATAACTACAGTGCAGAGTAAATGCAGGAAAGATAGTTATAAATGCCAAGCATATAACAAAGCTGTAAACGGATCCATAATCTAGGACAAAGTCAGATCTGAAAGTTCAACCTTTCTGATTTTCTGTTGTTGTTGCCTCCTCGCCTGATTTTTACATAGTCATGTTTCAAATCTGAGAAATAAGAAGAAATCCCCTCCTCTTCTGATGTATAGCTACATAACACTGTTGTGTATATCTATTAGTAGTAGTTCCTGTTCTGAACAAACTTGTCGCAAATATTGCTTTTGGAAAACTTAATACTTGTTCGCTGAATGAGAAGACTCTTTCGGCAAAAAATAATCAGAGTGAAAGAAATACACTTTCATTGCTCTTCTTTGTCATGTCCACATAGTTACTTCCAAGGTTATCCAAGCTGACAGTTGCAAACATTTCTCAGTATGTTATTTTTTCAACTTGCTAAAATTATGGTTTTGGTAGTTAGGTGTACAATCTTCTAATTTGCTACTCCTTTCAGAGATCAGTATTCAGGAAAAAAAAAGGAGATAATAATTGTTTAATCATATTAAATAATAGTCAAAAAGAGAGACAGCTAAAGGACCATGGATTCTGAAGGGTATCGGAGCCATGTAAGTGAAAGGCAGGAGGCAGAAAATCTAAAATATGCATAGAATTAGAGTCAGGGAAACTATAGCCAAATATTATGAGGCCATTTCTGTTCTTCAGTCAGCATGTGCTAAATTAAGAACAACAGTTGATAGCACCTTTCAGGAGGGACATCTCTTCATTCCCTGAAGCTATAAGATCTATGATATCATCAGTGATGAATTCTGGGAGAGAACAGAATGCCCGTAGAACCCCTGTTCCCTAGCAGGCTCTCCACCTGCGTCACTGTTGAGGCAAATCTGAGGATGCCTCCTGGCTTTCTTTAAGAATCTAAATGACAAAAAGTACATAAAGCAGTTCCTCAGCTCCAGATGTGGGTTCATTTTTGACAGAGCAGAAGGCAATGAATGTACTTGTGTAGAGCTGCATCCAGAATGACACGGTTTCACAGCATACTGGTACCTGTTTATCAAATAAAGGTATTCAATCAAATTAAAATCCCAGCTGATTCTGACAGCCACCTGGTGCTGTGTGTGTCATTGCCAAAACTCACAGCACATCAAGTGAAAGAGCTGATCACAACTACAGCCTAATTCCTGCACAGAATTATGAATTGTCCAATCATATCCTGTGTAAAAGGGAATGGTTTACTATTTACAGCTAAGCAACCATATTCCAGACTTTACACTACAATTAGAGCTGTGCTGGCATTGCCTGCCCACCTCCCTATTTGTGTCTGTCACATGTATCTTCCATGAACGAAAATTCTCCGATAAACTGTCAAAATAGAAATACATTCCCACAGTTTTGGTGCGAATGAAGGACTCTGTGAAGATATTTGGTTTTAGAAGAGGGTATAGGTTATATTTTATGATGTAGTTTTGCCTCAATTTAAAGTAAATACAGTTGAGGGTCTAGGAGTCCCTCATATAGAACTGGGATCCCATCAATACCAGTGCAAACAGTAGTATAAAATAAGCACATAATGTTCAATGATTCTGCTCCGTCAATCCTTCTGGAAACAAATGAGGTGAGCCTCATTCACATTTCCCTGTTTTAAGTTGTAAGTAGAAACATAGGCTAAACCAAAAACTATAAAAAAGAAAGAAGGCTTTCTTAGGGTATTCCAGCAATTGGCAACCTGTGCTAAAGGAGTGAAAACATTCAAATTGTAAGTCAGAATTTTAACCTCAGAGAGATTTGGTTCAGATTCCTTGTGTATTTTATTCTGTGCATTGGCCACATTATTTTATTTGAAATGGCTTATCTGCCTGTAAGTGGTTTAATTGCAGCTTGTTATTTCAAACTTATTTTTCTTTATATTCCTTACATGGCGGCTTTAAGTACCTTTAGCAGAGATGTGCAAATCTGCTCTTAGATTCAGTATATGAATGTATATATAGGACATCTAATTCATGTAGGAGAATAATTAAAAATGGGATTTTAAAATGAGCTTTATTTGACTAAATAATTTGTGTTTTCTCAGGAGTGTGTGAGGAATAGATAATAAGTGTTTATCTGATATATCCTCCTTCAAAGGCTTAAGCAGGAGCAAGTCCCATCTCATATCTTCTTTTAAAAACATTAGATTTTGACTGCTAAATAAGTTTTAAATGAAAATTCCCTTTTCAGTTTATAACCAGCTTCATCCAGTACCTGGTGTACCCAGTGTAACTCACTGATTGCTTGCAGAAACATCTGGGCTGAGGCCCAGCTATCCCAGATCTCCCAGGTAACCAGCCTGTCTTCTCATGTGCTTCAACTCCGCTGCCCCAAATTAGGTCCACAGGGTCATGATATAATATGGGAGATTTAAGCATCTTTGGGAAGAGGTCCTCTGGAAATTAAGTGGCAATGACCTCTCCTAGGCTGGAGTGAAGTGCTGGGTTTTCCTGTCCTCTCTGCTGGAGTCTGTAGGCACTCAGCTGGCCAAAAGCAGTACACTCCTCTTTCTGTTCTATCCCCTTTTTATGGGGAAAGATGGAGGTTAACAGCAGCAGTATGACAGGGGCACATGTCCAGCCTTGTGATCAGGCAGAGAGACCCCACTTCAGGGTGTGGTTTCCATGGCTGTCTATGTGTTTAATTGAACTTTTATCTTTGGCGGTGAAAGTGCTAGCAATGAAGACATTTTGTGTCTGACTCAGGTCTGTAAAAGCTAACAGGCTGGTGCAGGCCAGTTTGTTTTCAGGATGTCAATGGGGCTCAGCAGAGAAACCCCTCTGGGCCTGCATCTCACTAATTCACATTTGGTGCTTCCAGAAAAAAAGAAAAATCATTACCTCAATCTTTAAATGTTAAACTTGTTCTTTAGAAGAGTACGGTGAAGCAGTCTACGTGATAATGAGTCTCCACAGACTTACAAAGGTTGTTGAGGAGGATGGGAGGGAGCTGTGACACTGGATTTATCTAGAAGCGAAAAATAAACTATTAATAATTTTTAAATGGTTATATTTACAGTGAAACAAAAAAGAAAAGACAACCCCAGACAGGGATTTTTATTTGAAAACTAAATCACATCTAGATCTCAGTGAACATTTTGAACTGATAGGACAGGAGGCTTTGGTGGTGTTACAGTGTGGTATTTCTTAGTTTACATTTCTTTGTGGATCATGTGGACTTGTTATCACCCATAACTCTGAGGTATAAGGAGGCTATGTGGTCGGGCAGCTCTTTGATCTCATGGGAATGTGGGAACTCAACACTTCACCAATCGTTTCTTTAATTTAAAAAGCAGTGTTGTAGAAAACAATGCTTCAAAAGCCCTCTCTAAGTTTTTTCTCAAGTACTTGTAAAAATTCTCTAAGATCTAGAGGATCTAAGATGTAATATTTGTAGGGATATTTTCACTTAATGGTAGAAATATATATGGAAGAGGGAAGAATCTGTTTCTTGAGAAAGTAAAAACATTCTGGATTTTCATCCATGCATGGATTGCAAAGTGTTGTTAAGGGTTGCTCTCGCACTGTGCTCTTTTTGTTGCTTGTGTCACGTCTCTCCATGAAAGCTGAAATATGTGCAGTGAAATAAAGTGAGATGCTAACTTTAAGGACTCAGGTTGTGTCTATCTCATAAATTGTCAAAGCATGTAAGTCTTCATTTGAAGAGAAAAGGCACGCTAGCTAGCAGGAGAAATAGTCTGAGCAGTAAAATGTACCAGGCAGCGGTCCTCGTACCATTGCTTAGAGGTAACATGCAGGTATCTGCCACTGATCTAGTTCAATTGAAGAAAAAACTAAGTATGGTGATGCCCACAGGGTGTTACTTGTAAGTATTACTGCTAGGGACACTGGACTGCTCTGTGTGAGTCCTGCTGATTATGTAATTTCAGAATAAGTTGAATAAAATTCCAGAAAATGCACTGTCAGGAACCCTTTGACCAGGAGCGAGGGGAAACCATTAAGAAATAAGTATCTCAGCCAGATGCTTCCATTTCATTTTATTTGATCATTTTAGTGATTTACTATTTCCTTGATTGACTTTTATGACAACTTTGTCTTGGGTGTTAAAGGTTTTTTTGGGGTTTTTTGTTTCATTTTTAAATTATTTTCACATATGCCCCTATTTCCCTTTCAAATGGGATCCAAATATCTCAATAGGAGTAGCTTTTCCCAATGTTCACTTTGTCAAACCAGACAATTGAACTAGAAGTTTCTTTTGATAATTTATGTTCACAAGGTAATCTTCTTCTTGAACATACCAATAAAAGAAAGCATGACATGTTTCACCTCATAGGTACTTCTAAAATAATGGAGATGACAAAGGACAGACGTGTTTTTAGTCACAAACTGGGAGCTGGGCTTTCTGGTTGGCCTTCTTTATTGACCTGCTTAGGCTTCTCAAGAGGTCTTACTGTTGGCTTACCTTATTCTTTATTTTTTAACATTAGCATGTCGATAACTGACAAATATATGAAAGCCCCTGTATGTTTTGTACTTATTGTTAGTC
>VZTM01033923.1:0-15136 GCA_013400555.1 Jacana jacana | reverse complement strand
AGTAATTTTTTCAGTTCCTGATTTAAAAGCTATTCTGAAAGCCCTTTCTGGAATGTTTAAGACATGTTCACTGCTCTGAAAAATTTATTTCTATGAATAATTATTCACATGTTTGCAGGGGCTCATTAGAAGTGTTCTGTATTCAGTAATTAAACTTTGTTTTTATTTTACCTGCATATTACTAGAATTATTTTCTGACACTTTATTGGATAGGCATCATTCCTGCAATCAGATTCTTGTCATATGCCATTTTAGTGCATATATCAACATACATGAACAAAGTTCAAAATCAACTTTGCAAAAGTATTTTAATCTTTTAACTTTATGCCACTATCCTGTGCCACGCTTGGGGAAAAGTATTGTGCCCACAGACTTTCTCCTCTGCACTTACTTTTGCTGTCACATTGTGCTCTTTGAGGTCCTTGATAAACAGAGTAGCTTTTTGAAAGTACCAGTCATTTTTCTGGACATTCTTCATAAATAAAGATTTATTTCCCGGTTTGCCATAGCTCACAAATGTTTTTCACAGAATTCTGCAAAAAATAATCCACTTTCAAAATGGTTGCCATTTCAATTTCATCATAACTAGAGCTGCACAAATAATATTTGTAGCAAGTGTTTTCCTCTGAAAAGAAGATTTGTTTGTTTCTTATGATTTTTTATGCCAGTAGAGTTGAAATGAAACAAGTTGATTTGCAGTAAGTGTTTTTCTCTGAAAATAAGTCCTTTTCTGTTTCTTATTAATTTTCATGCTGGTAGAGGTGAAATGAGACAGGTTGATTTGAGTAAGTGCCTTAAGACTTCCACCAAACCTAACTCAATTTCATAGCATTGCTATAAAACCAGAAATAATTTCCATTCCATTATGTGACAACAAATATTGACCAGTTACTATAGCCATCAAAGAAAAGACAGTTAAAGTTCTTTAACTGGGNAGGGGAGTTGGACTAGATGATCTCTAGAGGTCCTTTCCAACTCTGACAATTCTGTGATTCCATGAACTGCATTTATATACCACAATATATATAATGGTTTGGTTCAGTTTTCAGTTGTGGGGTTTTTTAAGCCTTAAACTCAGGATGTTTGGTGTTACAGCTCCATTTAAGGGAACAGTTTCAACACTCCTATTATTCTCTGCCTTGTAATCAAATGTTTCATATTCAATGCCAAATTGAGCTTACATTTGCTGGTTTTTACTTTTAGATTGAGCTGGAAGGAACAATTTAAAATAGTAAGATTAAGTTCTGAATTAAGCATGACTGTTTTCTTCCAACCCAATGAACTCTCCACCTTGCTTGCTGAGCTCTTTTATCTCCTACCTTCAGAGAGGGATTTTGTTTCTTCCAAGAGTCAGTTTTCTCCCATATAGAAGTTCATTGGCCTTGGATATGAACAGGACGTTCTTGCCACTGTTTGCCTCATCTCTTTTCCTACTGCCTTCTTGGAGAAACGTGGCTTGGGCTGTGTGCTTGGCCCTGGAACGTATCCATGACCACACAGAGTGATCACAGTGGTGACATTTGTTGATACAGTCAGAGCTCCATAATACCAATATGACTATGAAGTGGATTTTCCAGGAAGTTCTTACTGGTAGTCAGAATACAGGACATTATCACAGAGATTTTGTGGTTTTTTTCCTTTCTGGTGTGCTAGTGGGGGCAACATATGGGCTATCCAGATGTGAAGATCAATAATCCCTGTCATGTCATTCTGTTAATGTCATCACAACTCTTACCCTTGAGCTACTCTAAGGTTCCCATGAAGTTTCTCCATTAAAACACTTACAAATTTCCTTTTCCATTTTCATTAATTTATGGGGCTGACAACAGATTTTTCAGGGGTGACACAATTCAAATCGAGCTACCTATTGAAAGCCAAGATGGGAGACCATCTGTAAGCATAGAGGCTCTGATGCTTATATGTTTTTGTAGCATTCACTTTAGCTTGGACTTAAAAGATCACAGTGTACTTGGAAGAACATTTTTCAAGGAAATCAATCTCTGTTTCTGCTAAATGAGGTCAAGGTCTGTGAGTAAGACCGGAACTGTAGAAAGAGTCTCATTAAACTGTGTTTCATTAAATTAAAGAGTTGGGTGATTTCTTTTAGAGAGAGAAATATTTAACATAATGTTTAGCTTAATTTCTAAATAGTAAGAAATAAAAAGCTTAGAGCCAGTATCAGAATTGCTGGCCAAGACCAACAAAGTCATACAATCACACTGTCACTGCTATCATAGTTATAAAAGTATGATTCTCTGGTGTGGATTGCCTTGAATGGACTGTAGAGCATAGGGCTAATAAAAGCCAGTTGGCTGACTTGACAGTTAATATTGTCATCTCAAGATATGTGTAGAAAAACTCTGAAAACCTGTAGGTCGTGAAAACCAGTAGCTCAGGCGATAATTTAACTGTAATTCCTGTCACAAAAGTGCCATGCTACAGAATTGCAGAGCGCTTAAAAAACTCGTAGAAGAGTTAGCCGTGCAGCCAAGGACTGTGTAATGTTGGTGCAAGTTCTGACTTAGATTAGCAGCTTCCATTAGATAGCTGTCAAAGAGTCAATAGATGCTATAGTGGCTCCTTTGTTTGGTCTCATTAGTGTCCTTGCAATGAGGTTCAAATGCTTCTTTTAGTACAAGGTTGTCCATTTTCATTATGACACCATATTGCAGAGCATGAAATTGCTTGACTTTCACAGGAAAGTTACCTTGCACACATTGAATGTAGCTTTTATTTGCTGATCTTCTCATTCGTACTAGAAAAATAAACCTTTGACATCCACAGTTGACTGGCTTGCAGGAATCTATATGCATACCTGAAATCTCCACATCTGTATTAGTCAATTAATGCTGTATATTTCATGCCACTGTGATATCCCCTCTATTTTTATGTGAGTACTTATGGCTTATGAGGATTGATTGAGGGAGTTGGGACTGTTTAGTTTGAGGAAGAGGAGGCTGAGGGGAGACCTCATCCCTCTCTACAACTGCTTGAAAGGGCATTGTAGAGAGGTTGGTGCTGGTCTCTTCTCATGGACAATTAGCGACAGAACAAGAGGGAATGGCTGCAAGCTGCAGCAGGGTAGGGTTAGGCTGGACATTAGGAAAAAGTNTATATTTATACATTATATATTTTATATAATATTTATATATTATTATATTATCTTTAATCCTGAGATAATATAATAAGCAGTCTAAATCACATTGATTATCTGTAATTGCTAGCAAGTAGTGACTGAAATCCTTTAATTTTAAGAAATCTTCTGTGAGGAAGGCAAGTAAAAGACCTCTAGTCAGAAACTTAGGTGTGACAGTAGGGTGCCCCAAAGAGAGCAACCTAAGTAGGCATGTGTTAACCTTGTTCCAAGTGTTGGAATATCTTCCTTTTCATTCCCTTTCGCTATTCCCCCAGCCCAAACAGCATTCTGGAAACTCATTGTAAGTACTACCAGAAAAAATATGAAGGTCATAATGTCCATCATCCTACAGACTGAGAAAAATAACATGCAACATCTAAGCTTGTATATGAGGTATATGCTTCAATACTGCCTAGATGACATTTACCAAATGATTCAATTTGATATATTATGCCCATGCATGTTATACAAACATAATTTCCTGGTTGTTTCCTTTCTGTGAGAAGAAAATGCTGATTGGCAGTTCTGAATTTGCAGTAGAATTCACAATAGGCTCTCCAACTGATGTGCTGTACCTTATTGAGTCAGAGAGACTCTGTGTCCTACACTGCAGAAAAGGCATGAGCAGTCTAATTACACAGTATTTTATTACTCACTGGAGCAGATCAGAATTTTTAAAAAGTTGGCTGTTAATTTTGTGTGCAAATGAGGAGAGTAGAAGAGCAGATGATCACAGTTTAGTATTTCTATTTGTAGAGCCAAGATTTTTGCATACAATCCTGTCTCTTACCAGTCACACTCTTAACAGGATTGAAAAAATCAGACTCCATGTGTCAAAATTTTGCTGACATATTACTGCTAGAATTCTTGCAGACCTTGTAGAGTATTTAGATATGACTCAGAGATTAATTATCTGTTAGATTCTTTTAGTGACTACAGTTTTAGTGACACTCCTAGTGAAGAACCAACCTGCTATTAGCCAGAGATGGAGAAATCCAAATCCAAATATTTAAGACACATACTAACCACCATACTCACCAAAAGCACATGCATTAACATAGTCATCAAAAGTAAATGTGAAAATGGTCACCACATGTATATGCAAACTGAAGAAGGTGGGATGCAGATAGAAAAAAACCCATCCATTGACATAATTGCTGGAATGCTTGTTTTCTTGTTTTTTCTGTATGCTTACCGTTCACAAGGGACTCCTCACATATCAGCTGAAGTTCAATTACATTTTTTCCCCAGTTACTCCCATTTATTGATCTGCCTGTGAATGTGGAATAAATTTATGTTACTGGCCAAAACATTTCTCTTTACGACTCCCTGTCCACTCAGGATTAAATTATATTGTAAGTATTGCTTGCCTGGTGTGATTGCTGACATGGAAGCAAGAGCCAGACATTTTCTTGAGAGTTTTACCCAAGGCACAGTATCTTTCATATTACATGCCAAAACAGATTATGAAAATAATATGAGGCCTCATTTTCTTCTGAACACCTTTAATAAAATATGTGGATAGATGCATTTTAGAATATATATACTTTTATTGCTGTCTATATTTTCATTAATGTGATATAACATAGCAGAAAGGCCACACAAAATGACTGTAAAATATTAAGATCTTTGGGATAAACCAATGTGCTGCATGAGGAGCACATGGACGTTTGATTCTCAGCATAAATATACCTTCCATTTGTTTGTCTGAGAATCAGACAAAGGAATTTCCCTGGGAGCATCCCATAGCATGAGAGTAAATGAATATGCAAAAGCTGAGGATCTTTGGTGTTAAGTATGGAAATGGGAACCTGTTTACCATAAAGCATAAAATAGGAACACAACTACAAGTAGTACTGCTAATTAGCCTAATTTACGTCCCCTCACTTCAAAGAGTAACATAGCATCTCTGAAAAGATTGCTGTGATCTGAGGTGTAAGTACCAATATGGTCTAAATGTGTGTTTATATTTGTGCTCATGTTTAAATTTCTTCCTGACTCAGAGCTTTACATACATGATGTTGTGCATTTACATTGCTTTCCACCTGTGTACCAGACCTTCAGTTTCTGGACCTGACAAAAACTGAGGATTCAGAAGTGTCTCACTGAATGGTATCTTAGAAGAGCCATGTTCACCAATGAAAGGAAAAAATTCAACATCTCTCACTCCTTAGTTTCTGAACAGACAAGGGTATTAGACTTAAGGTGCCGTGGTCTTTATGACACTTAATTAAGGTGTCTCTGTTGGTGTTAGGGTTAGGGCTGTCTGTTAAGGTCCCTGTTGGTAACTACACGTGATGTAGTTGCATTGCCTTACTTCTGTATGTTGCTAATGCAAATTGCAAGAGCATGCTAGTTCCTCATATACATCTTACTTGCATGTTTTTATAGTTAAGCTGCACACCTTGACATAGATATCACTGCCATTCTGTCAGTTATCTTAACAGTTATAGACCTTACAGCTTACATTTTGTGTTATACTGGGCGTATGGCAGTTTGACTTGCTCTGAATCTTGAACTGCTACAACATAATCAGATTATTCAACAAAAGAGAAAATTTGTATGTTGACTCTTCATACTGATCCTATAAAATACATTTCAATTATTAAGGTTTCTAAGTAGCTAATGGCCATAAACCATTGGTATTATATTAGGCATTTTGAGTTATCAACTATCCATTTTTACTACCTTCTACATTCTCCTGTATTATCCCCTTACTCTCTCTACACCTATCCATGTATTATTTAATGAAAGCTTTTGGCATGTGACTGTTTTTCACAGCTTCCTGTAAAAATGTAAGAAACCTAATTCTGCAGTCTTGTGAGATAAAATTTGGGGGGGCTATGTGGTATATCAGTTATGAGAGAAGTTTTCACATGTATCTAAGGGAAAGAATATTTTTCTTGAAAATGGGTTTCATGAATAAATTTGGAACGCATGAGTAGAAAATATAGTTAAATAAAATTTGTAAAAGTCTAGGTAATTTATGCATTCAGGTTTCATTATTTTACATGCATTTTTACTTAAATTACATAAGAATTTATTACGCTTTTTTCTAGCCACTAATTTTTCTAACAAATTGTTGTGTGTTAGGGACACCGTGTTAGCAGTATGGATGAACATATTTGTATCCTTCTTACCCAGGGCATCGTCAAGAAAACAAAACCAAATGTAACAAGAATGTTGAAAGTAATAAACATTCTTTAGCCTTACCATGCTGTATCTATTTAACATCTCATTTATTCCTGTGTCATCATGTGGTTTTGGTCTGCTGTCCATACAATTGTTATTTCCACTGTTTATTAATACACAGTATGTTAATCAATTTTCTTGCCTTATTTCATGAATAATTAAATGTTCCTAGTTTGGCCAAAAACTAATAATACAATAATTGGCTTCCTCTCAGTTGTTCATCGCATGATCAGATAGTCTTGTCTCCAGCTGTTAATTGCTCTAAACATTTATTGATAGGTTCAGCCAACACAATTATGGAAAATGAAGCATATTTTTGGAAAAATACTGGTGGAATCTGAGGCTGTAGGGTGCTTTTTTTTTTTTTTCCTAGATATATATTAGCATATTAAAGCAGGACTGAGGTGTGAGACTGGTTTAGGAATTGTGTTGGAGGTTTTTCTCTGCAGAAGAATCATCCACTAAATATTTAAGAGAAGGACCACTCCATTTTGCAGTACAGAGCATATTATACCTATTCTTTCCTTCCTGGAAGGTGCACTGTGGTACAGTCGTTTTTTTCTAGTTCATTACACTTTCAGTACTGTAGCAGCAGTAATATAGTTAAGGCAAAATGAAACTATATTCTAGTTAATACCCATGGGTCTTCATCACTATGATAAAATAAATGTTTTCAATGCTGTTGCAGGACAAAAAAAAACCACGTCTTATACACCAATACACCAATCTAGGAGGTGGGAGTAAACAGTTTTTACTCTGAATTTCAATTTCTCTCAGGTTTTGGAGCCTTTACTATCACTCCTTTTTGTTATACAAGCCGTATGCTTCTGTTTCGTTTGGTTTTTCTATCACTCTTTGGTCCTTGCTACTTCTACTTTTCCTCCTCTTTTAAATCTGCTGCTCCTACAAAGCTTTATCCTCCTTTTTTGTTACTCTATGATCTTTTGTTTTCACATGCAGGTTTTCTCTGTTATTCTCTGAATCTGTTCCTTGGGCAGATCCTTCTATCTATTTTCTGCTTTTTTCTCCAGTACTTCATCACGAAAGATTCATTGACAGCTCAGGCTCTAAAGGGTTGTAGAACTAAATGTTATCTTTTCCCCTAAATATTTCCACCATCCTACTTTCCATCCAAGCTCATATAGCAGTGCTTCGCCAATCTTCCTCCACAATTTATGGAAAGCCTGTCCCTTTCTCTCTCTACAGACAAATGCCATTTTCATAAGCTTTTTCACTTTTTAGGACTTTGTGCTTATTCTCCTTGGCATCCGTGTTGCCAGTCCCGAAACGCAGCTGGTAACACTGCTCTCCTCATTGGTCAAACCATACTTGTACCTTTCAAGCTCATCTTTATCTTCAAGATGTTCCACACTATTCTGTCCAGGCCTATACATCAGATCAAGTGTTTCCTCAGCCCAGCAATTCTGCTCTGTCTATATATTAAGAATACACGTTCTTAATAATTCCATGACATCCCCCATGCCTGTCATGACTTCATTCTGTAAATTTTCCATTCTTTTGGTTCTTTGTCTACAAATGCTCTTTTTTTCACAGTACACAAAAAATGAAAAATTCATAGTCATTCAGATCATGAAAAAATGAAAACAAATCGCTCGTTCTGGCCATGTCCTACTTTACTGTACTTCTCCATTGCTTTCTTGTATCTTTGGCACAAGATTTTACTATTTTTATCTTATATAGCTTACTAATCTATTGTTAGCCCTATAATTTATCAATCATCTTGAGTACTGCTGCATGATTGTAAATGGATGTAAATAAACATTAACTGCCTGAATCCTTGTTTTCATAAGCCTTCAAAGCATGAAAGATATTCGTAGATACCAGAGATTGGACTGTTTTTATTTGGTTCTTATATCCTTTAGTGATATTATTCTTGACAGGATGTTCTCAGTCAAGTCACATTTTCAATGATCTAATATATACTACTACATTCCTTTGGATGTTTCCCTCTTACACAGTCTAATAGATCACATTTTTAAAGGAGTAGGCAGGGATGTAAAATACTCTTTAGAAGTGCTTAGGATTGTCACTACAGTATCATTGAGAAATCCACCTCTATGAATATATTAATTTTGTACTTTTAAAAGAGCCTGTGGCCATTCTTCTCCTCAGATAAGCCAGTGAACTCATCTATTTGGAATATTTCAAGTGCCTTTTGTGGTATTTTGAAAACTCTTTTTTTGCGGAATTCAGGGTTTCCTGAGAATTGAACATTTTCTGCATTGCAGGGATCCAGTGAGGGGGAGTGAAATGCAGGACATCCACAGTCACTTTGAAGCATATTGAAAAATCTCCTCTTTCACTCACCACAGATTCAGAAGAAAATATAAAATATGTTCTGGTGAAATGTAGAGCATACTTTTCCAGACTTACATTAGCTTAGTGCTATTTTAGAAAACTTCATTGTTGCCAATTTGCCAGTAGGTACAATGTCTACAACCTGTTAAAACATGAACTTGATCTGAGAGAACACTGGAGGAACATAGTGGAAAAGTGTTTGATATGCGTGTCTATCCATACCCCAAGAGAGATGTCAAGGGTGACATTTCCAAAAGTATTATGTGACCACCCATGCAGGAAAGGAATAAAGTAGCTGAGTGACACCCATTTCAGGCATGTGGTATATAAAAGGGCATCTGCTAAGGAGTCCTCTGCCCATCAGGAGCTGAGACAGCATCATCAGAATGTTTTGAAACCCCATAATTTACACATTAGTAGCTCAGATTTAGCAGTAGCAGTTGTATCCAGACTATTACTAGTGGTGAGAACTGAAATGAGGACTTCTGGCCTGAAACAGAGTGTTATTATATCACTTGTAATGAAGATTTCCGGTTTCAACGTGTATTCAATAGTCTATAACATTGTGAGTCACTTCAGGACCAAATAACTGCAATCAGATATTAAGTGTTGAAATCCCTTATGCTGTTATAACAATGTGCAAGTTTGGGCTATAACAATTCCCCTAGCAGTAGAAGGAGTAGGTAGAGATATATAAACACTGCTTAGTACCATGAAAAATTATGGAAAATTAAACCAGGCCATGCATTATCAGAATAAGATTATTTTTGTGAATAGGGGTGAGTAAACAGTAAATACAACAACCCAAAATACATAGGTTATTAAACAGTTGGTTTGACTTCATTTTAGCAGAGTTAGTGTAATGTATTATTGGTTTATTCTTAATTTGAAAAGAGCTAACAGAAATAATGTTTTGATATTGTCTTGAGATGCTTACAGTCTAGGCAGACACATGGTGGTCATATAAAACCGCACTTGAATCATGAACAAATGTGCACTGAAGACAGAGAAAAGTTTCCCATTAATTGCACTTCACTGTGTTTGCCCCAAAATAACCCAGAAAGACCTCCATTAAAGACATGATATTTTAAATGCTCTTATTGGGAGCTGAAAACATGCAGATGAGCAATTCACACCTCCTGGGAGGGCCCTGTCCATGAATGTTGTCAGGACTGAGGTTTTAGGGTATATGTGGTGACACTTACCTTGCTGTGGATTCGTGAACAATTGTGAATTTTATAGTGGAAAAAGTTTCTTTTATCTGTTTTCCAGCTGGTGGAACAAGGCAATTTTCCTTGTGTATTATTTAGGTATCCCCTGTCTCTATGTTGGATGTAGAAAAGATTAAGTAATTAAAAGATTCAGAGAATCTTTATTCCAATTATTTTTACAATAAGAAACGATGAATGCTAAATGTGCACTTACTTGTTTTTTTTCTCTTGGCTTGAATATCTTATGGCTTCTGTTGTATTTCATTCTTTTAGGCCTTTCTCTGACATCTGCCCGTTGCATAGCCATACGTATTAGATGACTTTGGGACTTGCTTTACATCAACGATGAAGGGATTATCTAGCAGCCGTAGTCATCATCACGGGGTTACCTGTGACCCTCCGTGCGACAGTCTGCCACACCACCCGGACAGGAAGCCATATTTGTTAAACCCAGTGGACCCCCATCCTGCAGACCACCCTTACTACACTCAAAGGAACTCTTTTCAGGCAGAGTGCATGGTGCCCTATAATGATCAGATTGCCAGCAGTACGTTTCCCCGGCGGCATTACAATTCCCACCATGAACTCAAAGACGAGTGTGCTCTGGTTCCTCACGGAACTGCCAACAAGACCAACCGCATTCCTGCCAACCTTTTGGACCAATTTGAGCGGCAGCTGCCTCTGAATCGGGATGGCTACCACACTCTGCAGTACAAGCGGACTGCCATGGAACACCGCAGTGACAGCCCAGGGAGGATCCGGCATCTGGTTCATTCTGTCCAGAAGCTCTTTACCAAGTCTCATTCACTGGAGGGACCATCCAAGGGGAGCGTCAACGGGGGCAAAGCGAGCCCCGAGGAGTCGCAGACGATGAGGTATGGGAAGCGCAGCAAGAGTAAAGAAAGGCGATCAGAAGGTAAGCCCAGATCCAATGCATCAGGATGGTGGAGTTCAGATGACAACTTGGACAATGATGTTTGCGTTTATCATGGTCCCAGTGGGGTCATGACCATGGGAAGATGTCCTGATCGTTCTTCTTCCCAATACTTTATGGAAGCCTATAACACTATTAGCGAACATACTGTGAAGTCATCCAGAAGCAATAATGATGTCAAATGCTCTACCTGTGCAAACCTGCCTGTGAATTTGGATTCCCAGTTAATGAAGAAAAGCTCTTGGTCCTCTACATTAACCGTGAGCAGAGCCCGTGAAGTTTACCAGAAAGCATCAGTTAACATGGACCAGACAGTGGTGAAGGCAGAGACGTGTCAACAGGAACGGTCATGTCAGTACCTCCAGGTACAGTGTGGAGAACTGATTGCTGTTAACTGTGCTCTGCCTTGTCTCAGGTGTTTGTGGGGGATGGAGGTTTGTTCTGATATTTCAACTTTCCTGAGAGGTCACTGATCACCAAACAAGGGGTAATGCTGCCAAAATTAAAAATAAACCTGCTTTTTCTTTTTTTCTTTCTTTATTCCAGCATTCAGTATTTCAAAGAAACAGTTCATATTGGAACAGGCTTAATTTTTTACAGGGGGAAAAATAAGACCTTTCTATACACTTATTGAATTTATAAGGCAGTCACAGTAGGGGTATAGGGAATTCGTTGTTGTAGTGCTTGCACTTAGCATTACAATGTCAATTAACCGAATGTTACCAGGATACAAATTCTTTGATTTCTGTAATCTCAAGATTTGCCTTCATTTACTGCTTATTTTATTATGAAAGCTTTTGAGACCCTTTTGAGAAACTTTGGGGTACCTCAATACTTTCTCCAGCAGGAAAACAGCCTACTTTCCTTTTTGCCACAGAATATAAATTCTCATAAAACAGTTATTGTAACATGTCCAGATTTGTTTATCTGGCTATTCCTCTTTCTCATGGCTTTGAGTCAAAAACAAGAAATCAAAAGGTTGAAATTATTGCTTGTTCTGATTATACATTTTAGGAGTACATCACCTACTCCCTCACAAGCTGTTTGCAGTTAATACAGCGTCACTATTTTTCACCAGTATTGTATCTTTAAATGTCAAGAATCAGATGTCTGCTCTTGGAGCTATCATACTGCCAGTGAATGTTTGTGGCAGGAACATGGATCAGAAAATATTAAAACTGTTTCATTCTTAGGAGGGCTGTGGATAGCTTTTATGCACTTTAAACGAAGCACTTATGGCACATCTAAGTGTGTGTGTAAGATGGAACAACGTTGCGCAGAGAAGAGAGAAGACCATGAGGAAAAAAGAGGTTTGCTAAGATGATTCGGTTTCATTTTATTGTAGTGGGACTCTTGTCTATTTGTATAGAAACTGTAGCGAGTTTTCTCATATGGGTGCTTTAATGAGACAAGTCAGCTTCCACATTCTGTTGTTTAAGTCAGTACGCAGGGAAAGCGTAGGACTGAGGCATCCGCGTTTAAAAATTGATCTTAAAAGGCTTTATTGAATGGCATGCAAAATATTTTTGAATGCCAGCCTCTGGGATTCTGAGTTTTAAATGTAAAGAAATGGATCTGTGTATTTTCTATTAATTGAGGGGAGAGTGGGGTAGGGGGAGAAGGGGCAATATGAATGCTCAGTGTGTGTTTACAGCTCTGCCTATGGACTGGGGAGGAGAGGGGTTTCAAAATAGCCTCAGGCTGCAACCTTTTATGGGGTTTTTTTTGGCATTAATCTCTTTCGTCTGAATTTTGTGAGTTAGAAGAATTAGTCACTTTAGGATTGACTGTTGTGGTTACTTTGGACCCTGAGATTCCTTTTGTTGATGTTTTTGTTTACTCCTTCAATCTTCCTCTCAGGTTTAGATAAAATAGCTGACAATTCGGTATGTGACCAGATGGCTAGAAAAGAGCGAAAAACTGTGCCAGCATCAGCTTTAAATGAACACCTCCATAGGGACTTTTAGATAATGTTTAACTGACAGGAATAGACTCTTGAAGTGGAATTAGAGGACATTCTCTGTGTCTGTATGAAAATATGTCCAACAATTGTCAAGGGCAGGAATTAGAATAATTACATTGTCACTTAGAATAAGTAAAATTTCACTGTTTCCTATGCTCAGTGGTAGTTTTATTTTGGTTTTCATTTAATTTTGTTCCATTTGTTCTAATTGTTTGCTTGTTTGTAAAAGCCAGGGAAATATAACTGGTCTGAAACTGGTTTTTGAAAAAAGGAAAATGTTAACAAGGCTTCAATTAACATTGGAAATAATATTCAAACAGAGTAGGGTAGATTAGAGGAAGCAGGTCAGGATTATTCTTCTCTCTTGGCATCTTGAAAGGATGACAAATGGATATAGATATTAAAAAGTCAGTCTACTTTGAATGCATTCCATTGCCTTGGTCTTCACTGTGTCACTTATCTCTTTTTTCACTAGAAGCCCTTTGGGGCTTGGACTTTGTTCCCTTTTGTGCTTCCACAGTGCTCAGCACAATGGAGTGCAGAACCTAATTGAGGTCTTTTGGCTGTCCTGCAATATTAATATGTATTAACAGCAGCAGAGTATATCTCTGTTTGTGGGCTGCAGACAGTATATCTCTTATTTTCCTGGTGACCTTCTCATCATTGTACCAAAAGGTTAGAGCAATTAGAAATGCACTAGATGAGATGAAAGCCACAAATTTATGACATATGTCCAGTTTTATACTGGACAACTCTGATAATTTATTTTCATTATTATGATGCTTGCTTGTTTCTATATTTAGCTTGTGAAATGTTAAAAAGATGATTACAACTCACTTGTAGTTTAAGCTGTCATTTATGGTGCAGGACATAAATTTACTAATCTCTGAAAGAGGCAACTATTTTGTTCATGCAACTTTTCTTGTGGTAGCATCTGAATTCAATGGAGTACTGACTTTTTTTCAACTCATGTTACTCAGGATAATTTTCTTTATCCTGATAGATCTGAGTATATCAGAGATCACAGATGACATTGACTTCACATTTGCTTGTAAGTGCTTTTATCAGAAAAGTATCTGGATGAATTCTCAGTGGAAAGTGGAAATAACAAACAATTATCTCACTTGGTGTGATATTTTCCACATAACCATTCTGTGGAAGGAGTTGGCAGTAGTTCGTGTTACAGATGGGCTTATTTCTCATAACTTGAAATTTGGATTGAATGCAGAGTCCTCCTGCATTGCACAGTCTTTCTTTACCCCAGCAGGCTCCACTTCCACCCTAGTTGCTGAGGTGCAGTGTCCATCCTTGGAGGTCTAGCTTGGCTCAATACGGTGCATCTTCAGAAAGAGACATTAACTCACAGAGTAGTCTAAAGACTGTCCAGCAAATCTTTTTCTCTCACCTGAGTCTCAGGAATGGAGTTTTATTTTTCTTTTCTCTTTATTCCTCCCTTCAAGCATGAGGACCTGGATAGTAGGAAGATAAGGTCCATTTTTTTGACCTGCTTCTTTTTTCAGGAAAGTGCTTTTATTTGATCCAGGTTTACAGTTGGACTAATTTGAAGGAAGGTGAGAAGGAACTGTTTACATTTTCTCAAAATACGTCTTCAAAATGGTTTCCTTCCCTTCAGAGAATAATTTTTAATGCAGTGGACAGCCTCTACTTCTCTGGTAACTTCTTCTCTGGAAAAATTAAAATTAAGCAAAACCATTTCAGCAGAAATGTAAGCAGCAGTCTTTTTCTGCAAACAATAGGGTCTAAATACATGGGTAGATATTTTTGATGCTCTTGTTTTCTACGAATTCATGATTGTTGAAGTTAATAGAGTATCAAAGACACTGCAGAGTTGGTCTATGATTATAGTTTTGCCATTCAGTGTTCCCTATAATTGCTATTCCTGTTGCCTTTGGTTCATTCATTATGAAATAAAGAAAAATACAAAGGATGACATTTTCATATTATTCCTCTTTTCTTCTTGTGTGGGTCAGTCATATGTTTTCTTTTGATCCCATTTGATGAAACTGAAGTTAGTTGTGTCAGAAACTTGGTTGTGGGAAATGAAATTTTACTTCCGAAATCTGAAGGTGGGGATGAGAGTGGAATCATCCAAATTATCCATTTGCATCTCTTGTCCTTGGTGGGAGACTGTGAGAAATATTATAAAAATATATAAGCCAAATTTCTGGGTGTAATAAGCATTTTCTGCTGACAAAGGGCTCTAGTTTGTACTGGGTCAGCTTCCTGAGTGAAGGTTGTCTGTAATGTGCATTATTATATCATGTGTAATGCGTGAAACTCATGATTAGACTTGTTTTCCAGTTTCAGGACAAGGCACTTCCATAGTTTTGTAGGAGATACAGCTCCCTCTTTCTGTTCTA
>VZTM01033922.1:0-12288 GCA_013400555.1 Jacana jacana | reverse complement strand
GATGAGTTAGGAGATAGGAGTGAAGGGAACAAGAAAGACAAACTTATTGGTAGACAGAATTGAAGAGAAAAGAAGACAGCTATTTTTGCAAAAATAAACAGTCGTAAAGACAGCTGCAGATGAAACCCTTCTTACTCAAGCAATTGCTGGAGTTATTATTTCTATTGAATGAAAAAGCCCCATGACAATCCTAGGTAAACATGTGCAATGTGCTATGTAAAGTGGTTTGAACCTCTTATGCATGGAATTTAGATGTCCAGATGGGAGATGTTGGATATAATGCCTTTATTTAACAGCTAACACATCTTGTGAATATGGTGTGATTTCAGCTTCCTGCTGTTAGCTCACAGTACTCCCTCTACAGACTTGGCTTGAGCGCATTCTGCTATCACATCGTTTTGTGTTGCAACATCAGCACAGGCTTTGAATAGTTCTGTACTTGGCATTCTCAGAAGATATCTCTTAATACATTTTTATCAAGTATCTCTCCATCAAAATCAGACATAATTAGGTACTGGCTTCCTTACTTTGGGTATAAAAATAAATCTGCCATTTTAAGCAATTGTTTGAATATGTAAGCTCCATATAAAGTGTTCAGTACATGAAAAAAATTCACTGGAAGGTCCCTGTACATATGGTCCAAGCCATGTTTTAGGGCAAGTGACTTGTCCTTAGTGGAACCTATCAAGGGCAGCTTTTAAACAAAGGCAAAAAAATAAATAAAATCTGTTAATTCAGCAAGTCTGTTTCTAACATTTAAGACTGGCCCCTAAAGCAAGGGCAGGAACACTGCATTAGCAAGTCTTGAGTAAAATCTTCTCTCTCCATTGTAACTCTTCCTCCAGGTCTTTCCACTGGTAAATTCTAGTTTGAGGTGAACTGGGAAGTCTGTAAATGTTAACTGCAAGGGTAGGAAACTCTGAAGAACTTAGAGGTGATAAAGCAAACAGGATATTTTATTGTATTACTCATACAAGTACAACAATGTTTACCACATAAAAAAAAAAAAATTGAACAGTATCTGCTAGAGGAAGGAACTTTAAAGTTAAAGCAGAATTCTATTTCTCTTTTCAACAATGTATCTGACAAAAGTTTTCTTCAGTGTTTTAAATCTTCAGTTTTGAAAGTCTTGCAATATGTACCAAATTAAAATTCCAAAATTAAAATAATAATTCCAAATTAAAAGAAGAACGGGTTTGAGAAATTGTTCAGGACATGTGAATTGTTTGAGACATGGCTAAAAGTTCAAAAGTTATTTACATTATTTGGTGGAAAATGGGAGTACAGAATTGAGCAGTAGCTCCTAAATACAAATTTCACCTCTATTTAAACCTTTGACCCTGTGTGATTCCCTTACCTTTCACCAGTCTCAGTTCCCCAATAAACAGGAAGAAATGAGATGCTGTATCTTAAATGATAATCACTTTTATACATACTATAGAAGTGTCATGACATGGAGTTAGTTTTTCAATAAAAGCCTATGATTTTTTTTTAAACTGCACGCTTATTTTTTTGTATACTGTTTACCAGTAGTTGCCACATAATATGTCACCAAATGAAAGAGTAACTGTTATTTCTGCAAGAAAACCTTCTCAGTTTGTGTAATAAATACAGGCAAAGTAGTTATCTAACATTCAACAAATCATTTGTATGTTTCTTTCCCCTGGAAAGTTTTCCTACTTTTTCGTTTCCTAGCTTTTATGACCTTATTTTATGTAGTACATTTGTATTATTAAATTATAATTTATTCTAATAATAAGGGAAAGAATTCAGCATAGTTTAGGGCTAATATTCAATTAGCATATTGTAATTAATAATGACCTTTCTTACCTTACTGTGAGGTCAATGTTTTTATTTAGCTCATTTTATGTGAACTTTTCTTGCTAAGGAAATGTGTGTGCATTATTAATATCTGCAGATAGTATCTCTTGTAGAACAGCAATCCATGCCAGGAAATGCCTGTCAAAGAGAGTCAAAGCTGCTCTTGGATACAAACCAGTATTTAAATATACAGTATATTAATAGCTACATCTGACAACAATTCTCTTGGAATTAGTGTCACTGTCAGCAGGGTGAGAACAAAATATGAGTGAAGGGAGAGGTTCTGCTTCATCCAAACTGCAATCTGATACTATTCCAGCAGGGCAAGAGTTATCATCAAAGTCAAACTTCACCCTTTTTGGGGAAGGAATCTTCCTTTGTACCTTTGGATAGTCTAAGCTATGCTGAGAGATGATGTCTATGCTTTACAAATGTGTTAGACTTCACAGATGGGCCAGCTACCTGGAATGGCTTCAGTCCAACGTGAGAGAGGAGTGAATCGGAGCAGATACAATACATCAGGTTCCCTGTCTGCCTTATGTGCATGGTGTTGGGCTACATGGCAGGCAAAAGTGTGAGACCCTCAGATATGATGCATCTGGGTAAAAGACATTAGTCCCACTGTGTAAGCAAGATTTTAATTTCACAATGAAGTAACTTCACATTCCCTACTGAGTGAAAGAAATACAGGTAATTTTGACGTGTCTTCAGATTCTACATTCTCATCCAGCGCCCAGGGACATTTAGTTTCCTGTATTTCCACATTTACAATTTTTTTCCAAGCTAGAATGAAACAGGAAGACTTTGTATGTAATTCCATGTATCGCTGGAACATTTTGACAGATTTAATGAGAACCACCTTTTACTGAGTGCTATATCTTCAGTTTCTTTGTGAGGAGCTCTGGGGTAAATATAATTTTTATGAAGAGAACAGAGAATACAACATTGTTTTTTTTTTATTTCCTGATCTTAAAACTGATAGGAATTTGGTATTGAATGTTTGTAATAATACCACAGTATGCACAGTTCGTTGCTTGAAGGTGAGATAAAAAAGCTGTGGAATTTTGGGTTTTTTTTTTAATTGTGGACAATATAGAAACTTGGGCCAAAATAAGCTCATTCAAACCCTTTGAGAAAGGGGGTGCCGTGTAAAACTGACTCTAATGGTGCATAAGAGTTATGAGGAACCATCTCCTTCCTACGTTTGTCAGTTCATTGTGGGAAGAGGGTACCACCACAGCTTACCTGCTGAACCCTTCTTTTCATCACAAAGGCTATGGTTGTGTTTTTCTGTGGGTGGGTCTCCTGGCTGGTTTTGTTCTTTTATAAGTATGATTGAGCTCCAGAACATATCTCACTTTTGCACATTTTTCTAAAATGTTAAGAGAGGGATACCACTGCTTATTTGTAAGAGCAGGATTTACATATATGGCCCAGTGTGACAAATCTTTCAGAAAATGGCCTTATAAACAAGCCTCTTGTTTATTCTACAGTTCTGTGTGCAGTAACACTGCATATAGTCCCACACTGGAGCATTATCTGTAAGACCATACTTTGAGCATTACGTGTTTAGGAAAAATTGTCAGCAGCTTGTCCTGTGTTAAGACTGAGATCTTCTGCAGGCTTTTTCAAGGTGACTTGTCTCCTATTAATATACTTACTTCATCAGACCAATGGAGTCTTGCCTATCCTATTTCTGAAAGTGGTACATAGCTTGCTGAGTCAGGAAATGGAAAGAGGAGCTCTCTCCCTATGATATTGGCAGCAAATTATGGAACATCACCTCTGGTGTAGTAAAACAGCCATGGTAAACACTTAGCATTTTCCAATCCTTTTATTTTAAAGATGTGAGTAGTTTTAAAGTAGACTTTTGATGTGTATATTCCTATTTACGATCTGCTGGATCAAGCACTGGCTAGAAGGATGGTCCCAGAGAGTGGTGCTCAACAGAGTTAGATCCAGCTGGCGGCCANAGCAGAAGTAGGGAGGTGATTGTCCCCCTGTACTCAGCACTGGTGATGCCACACCTTGAGTATTGTGTCCAGTTCTGGGCACCTCAGCACAAGAGAGATCGCAAGGTCCTGGAGCGAGTGCAAAGGAGGGCAACGAAGCTGGTGAAGGGCCTGAAGAATCAATCTTACAAGGAGTGATTGAAGGAGCTGGGACTGTTTAGTTTGCGGAAGAGGAGGCTGAGGGGAGACCTCATCACTCCCTACAACTACTTGAAAGGACATTGTAGAGAGGTTGGTGCTGGTCTCTTCTTACAGGTAATTAGTGATAGAGTGGGAGGGAATGGCTGCAAGTTGCAGCAGGGTAGGTATAGGCCGAATATTAGGAAAAAATTTTCACAGAAAGAGTGGTCAGGCACTGGAATAGGCTGCTCAGGGAGGTGGTGGAATCGCCATCCCTGATTCTGTTTGAGAGTAGATTAGATGTGGTGCTGGGGGATACGGTGTAGGGGAGAACTTAGTAGAGTAGGGTTGATGGTTAGATTCGATGATCCCAAGGGTCTCTTCCAACCAAAATGATTCTATGATTCCATGGCCCTGTGTTCTGCGTGCATGTGCAGAATTCTTGGCTGTGCATATAACTATTGCATTAACGATCAAATGATCAAATGTACCAGGTACTAATGTGTATACTTGTAAAAATACAAACAAAACTTTGAAAACTCTATTTCTGTTCACTAGGTGTCTAGACAGTGATGTAGTGAGCAAAATAGGTTCAGAAACATAAGAACTAACTTGAATCACACACACACACCTTATTTTGCAGATGAGTAATACTAACTTCCTTTCATTTTCCATTTTCAGATTCCAGTTACCAGACAGACAAAAAACAGTCATGTCAAAATGTGGTTTGAAAAGGGCTATTCTTGTGGTATTTGTAATCAGGATGGTACCAGATAACATCAAAAATCTAAAAATAAAGCTTAAGTTAATGACATCAACAGCCTTTATGTCAAAGTTAAAGATGTTTGGATACATTTCAAATAAGTATTTGTGGGTTGTTTGAGCTATTAAGTCTAACAAGCTTCATGGACCGGCTTATAATATTGTATTGTTATGGCTCTGTATTGTCTTAATCAGATATTAGATATAATTGGCCAGACCAGTTTTTTAGCAGCAAAGCTATTAGCTTCTAAGCTAGAATTAATATTATTATACTTCTCATATGTTTTAGATTTAATCTTCATCTTTTATTTTCCTCTCTTTTCTTTTATTTGCAAATTAATATAGGCAAAAGAAGAGAAGAATGCAAATACTTAAGTGCTTAAGCTACATAGAAGAAGTTGCAGGCTTGTGCCAAAAAAAGGTCATCTGACATATGCTTTTATATATTTAATTTTATTTGACAGGTGTTTGCTCTTGCAACAAATCTACAATAGTTTTCAAAATAATGTGTGAATCTTGGAAACATATTTGCCTAGTTGTTTTCTCTGGCCCACTTAGATCCCACTTTGCATTGAATCATAGAACACCAAAATGTTTTGGGTTGGAAAGGAACTTAAAGATCTAGTTCCACCCCCCTGCCATGAGCAGGGACACCTCCCACTAGACCACATTCCTCAAAGCCCCATCCAATCTGGCCTTGAACACCTCCAAGGATAGGGCATCCACAACCTTGCTGAGCATCCTGTTCCAGTATCTAAATACCCTGACAGCAAATAGTTTTTTTCTAATGTCTAATCTAAATCTATCTCCTTTCCTTTAAAGCCATCACTGCATGTCTTATCACTATGCTCCCTGATAAAGAGTACCTCCCAATCTTTCCTGTAGGAACCCTGTAACTACTGAAAGGCTGCCATAAGGTCTCCCAGGAACCTTCTGTTCTCCAGGCTGAATAACACCAACTCTCTCAGCCTGTTCTCATAGGAGAGGTGCCTCAACTCTCTGATCATCTTCACAGACTTCCTCTGGACTCACTCCAAAAGGTCCATGTCCTTCTTATGTTGGGGGCTTCAAAGCTGGATGCAGTACTCAAGGTGGGATCTCACCAGAGCAGAATAGAGGAGCAGAATCACCTCCCTTGATCACACTTCTTTTGATGCAGCCCAGGATGAGGTCACTTTTCTGGGATGTAAACACTCTTTGCTGGCTTGTGTTGAGCTTCTCAACCACCAAACCCCTTAAGTCCTGCTCAGGGCTGCTCTCAACCCATTCTCCAATCTCCCAGCTGGTATTTGTGCCTGGAATTGCCCCAATCCAGGTACAGGAACTTGCAGCTGGCCTTGTTGAATTTAATGAGGTTCACATGGTCCCACCTCTCAAGCCTGTCAAGGTCCCTCTGGATGGCAACCCTTCCCTCCAGTGGGTTGACTCCAGCACAAGGCTTATTGTCACAGGCACACTTGCTAGGGTGCACTGATCCCATTGCCCATGTCTCCAACAAAGATATGGACAGTTAAACAGCACCAGTCCCAATACCAACTCCTGAGGAATGCCACTCACCTCTGGTCTCCACCTAGATATTGAGCCATTGACCACAACTCTTTGAGTGCAATCATTCAGCCAATTCCTTTTATTCACCAAGTGGTCCATCCATCAAATCCATGTCTCTCCAATTTAGAGACAAGGATGTCTTGCAAGCCAGTGTCAAATGCTTTGCACAAGTCCAGATAGGTGGTGTCAGTTGCTCTTCTTTTATCCACCAACACTGCAACCCTGTTGTACAAGGCCACCAAATTTGTCAGAGATGATTTGCCTTTAGTGAAGCCATGTTGGCTGTCATCAATCACCTCCTTATTTACCGTGTGCCTTAGTACAGCTTCCAAGAGGATTTGCTACATGATCTTACTAGGCGGAGGAAAGAGTCACTGGCCCGTAGTTTCCTGGATCTTTCTTCTTTCCCTTTTTAAAAATGGGGATGATGATTCCTGTTATCGAGTCGGTGGGAACTTCATGACACTGCCACGACTTCTGAAATATGATGGATAATGGCTTAATCATCTGGACACAGTTTAGAAATCATGTCAAAGTATTTCAACTCTTAATTCACATTTTCAATTACTACCAAACCTTTATGCAGCTACAGCTTGGCTCTGAGACTTCTTGTTTTCTTTTGAGCTAGCTGTTTTTCTTCCTCTGCTGTTTTATGCAGTTAAATGCTGTGATAGATCAATTGTGTAGCAAGGGGCTCTGAGTCTGTGGCAGAGCCTAGAAGTGTGTCTTTGTGTAATTTCAGATCAGAGTCCCATGAACTCGTCCGTCTTCATTTTCACAGCCTTCTGAAAAGTTAGTTTCCTATGAGCTTTCTCCTAAATTTTAAAGAAACAAGTACAGCCCTGCTGAATAATGTGTTTTTGTTTGGAATCAAGTAAGATCTATTATTTATAGGCTTGGGATTTGTTTATAAAAACTTCAGAGATGTGCCGAAGATAATTATTTGAAAATACAGTCAATAAGAACATATTAAAACCAACAACCATCCCTCAAAATATGACTAATTAAATAGATGACACTGTGCAGGTGCCAAGCACACTGAGCAGCCCCTTTTAAGCTGTGGGTCTAACAAAAAACTTTCTAAAGTGTGTCTATATATACATATTTATATATGCATATATACATAAAAAGACAATAATGAAGACATCAGCCATTAGCATTTTACTCCAATTCAGTAAGAAGAGACTATCTGCCTCTGCTCCCTTTCACAGCCTTGATTGGTTTTTGCTGCCCAGTGCTCCTTTGTCAATATGACATCTTGGGAAACAATCCTTTACACCAATCCTAAACTGATGTAAGATATTACTGGTTCAGAACAGTGACATTTTTCTTTCATGGAAATGAATACATGAGGACAAGAGAAAGGGCAAAGCTGTCCTAAGAACAGGCAGCATTCAAAAAAGCCACTCAGAAGCGTTCCAGCATTATTTCTACCTCATGCCTCTTTAAGCAGCCATCATGGAATCACAGAGATGGCACTTAGAAAGAGAATTTAAAATAAAACTTTTATTTCCCCTGGAATTACTGAAGAAATATTACATTATATTTCAGAGGAGCTTAACATGTTTAGGTTATTTTATTTTTTTAAATATGCAGGACTATTTCTGCTTGGAATACAGCATCTCTTTCAAGCTATGTGTTATTCAATTTCCTGGCTGTGATGCTGCAAAAATACGGTGTCTCTCCTTCTAACTCTCTGCAGACATTTATCTCAGTAATATGAGCTGGGGTTTTTATTTATTTCACCATGTCAAGAAACTTCTCCTTTTCCTCTAGTAGAGTATTCATTTTTAAGGTGATTATTTTCCATTTGAATGGTCTTGAAGCTCGTCCTTTTGGGAGAGGCCAGCGTGAAACCACAGGTCTCACTTAAACTTACTTTAAGAAAGTAAACAGTACATTGACTTTGCACTGGCCTTTGGCAGATGGGTAAATTTTACCTTCTGCTGCAACTCTTGATTTATAAAATGCATTTTTCAAATGTTGCAAGGCACTCAGGAAGTATAGTGACAGGACAATGGGTAACAGCTTTAAATTGGAAGAGAGGAGATTTAGGTTAGAAATTAGGAAGAAATTCTTTCCTGTGAAGGAAATTCTTTCATGGGAAGCTGTGGATGCCCCATCCCTGGAAGTGTTCAAGGGTTCCAGCCAGGCTGGATGGGGATTTGAGCAACCTGCTCTATGCAAGGTGTCCTTGCCCATGGCAGGGGGTGTGGAACTTGATAATCTTCAAGTTCCCTTCCAACTCTAACCATTCTATGATTCTTTAAAACCCAACAAGATCACTGAAGGATCACTAAATGATTCACCAGTGGGTTGTATTTTCTTTACAAAGCAGTGAACAGGCACGTTTCAGCAACCAGGTGTGGCTCTAGCCAGTCCTACACATGGGCACAACTCTGTCCCAGGTCATTTGGTGGAAGGAACATTTTTCGCATCACTTCCTTCCTCTTCCTGTTGCTGTGGTCCAGAGCAGGGAGGATAACTTCATTCCCCTGGGGAGTCTGAGGCAGGGATCCAGGTTGGCTTGTCTCATGCGGGTTTCAATTTGTTCTAGGTTGCCCTTTTTAAATTGGTAACTGACAGTCACGGATCCTTCTGATTTTCTTCATTGAACTACTGGAGCTCCAGAATAACTCTCTGACTTCCTCAGGCTGTTCTGGATTTAACAAACTGAGTAACTACTGAATCAGATTTGACATTAGGGTGAGAAATTGCCTGCTGCATGCTAACTGCATCTCATAACAACCTCCTTACAAGCCAGCTCCCTCTAGCTGTCAAGATGGTGTCATCTTGAATACTGAGAAGGAAGAAAGGGAATAAAAATAACAAGGCTTGAAAAAGAAACTTTCAGTGTGTTTTAATCCTCTCAAAGCTCAGTCTGTAACACAGTGCATGGGGACTTCTGTTCACAAATCCTGTTAGCAAACAGGATTTACGTATGTAGTTCCCAAGGCATCACTTTCAAAATTGTTCTCCTTATGATCATGCTCCAGCAAAATCAGTTCATAGTTTATAAAAACTACTCATGGAAAAAATTCTTTTGGGAATACCAGGAGTGCTTTGTGACTTTACAGTCTTTTTCAGATAGCTGTCTCAGAAGAGAGTTCTCCAGCTTCTAAGACTCTCTGCTACTTGCATCCTTTTTCTGAGTAAGCACTTCCCATTGCATTTCTCTGTGTTCATGCTGGCTCCTGAAACTAGCTTGTCCCACTCCATTCTCTTGAATAGAAATTTTTTTTTTTCTGTTTACACATTTTTTCAAATTCTGAATCAAATTTTCTTTTGTATTTATGAGAACTGGTAAAAATCAAGTTTTACCAAAAAGTAACTCTATGACTATAATGGGATTGCTTTGGAATCCTTACTGATTAAGGGGAACAAAAAATTAATTTTTGACACCACACAACTAAATTTAATTTTAAATTGCCAATAAATCAATCTTGATTTGTTATTTATGCTTCCTTCAGTAAGAACCACTCCCTTTAAAATTTTAAATAATTTCAACAATGTAAACAATTGTGGTTTCTTGGAAATTTGTTTATAGAGTGCTCTGCAGTACTTCTCTAAGTCAGTGCTTTCCTGTCAACTTAAAATATGCAGATAACTTTGTTCTTCTGACAAAGCCCCTTTTTCACTTTATTTGTTCATCTTTTTTACACATACTACTGTTTAATCCATTCCAGTTCAACTCATTCTGAAGAGAGAATACTGATGCCAAATAAATTGCATTAAAAAGTGTTGCCTCTTATAGGTCATGAGTTTGCACGGAGTGAAGAAGGCAAGATCTTGGAAGCTGTAAGTAGCACAGGAAGAGTGGAATTATTCCCTCAAATAGCACTCATACAACCCACTGGAGTCAAAATTTGCCAACAGTTACTAATTGTCAGGGAGTACTTAAGTGGTGAAAGATGTAAAAGGCTGCTGTGTTAGCAGACTGGAGATCTCAGTCTCAGGTCAACTACTGTCCTACTCTGTTACCTCTATTTCTGACTTGTAAGTAGTCATGTTAATAGACTGTTACTGACATCAGAGGTGGCAATAAACCAGGAATAATTAATCAGCATCATCCAGAACTTTCTGCCCCTGAGCTACCATCCATGGCTTGGCTACTCCAGTATTGAGGCTCAAGGGCTGGAACTGCCCACAGCCAGCTTCATCCTTCTTGCAAGGGCATACTGTAATCCTGGCTACAAATTCAAACACTGAGCGAGAAAACTGGGTAACTTTGGTTACAGTGGTGACTCGCTGCAACTTTTGATGAATGGGGACAGGTAAGGGATTGTACACATATGAGCTTTATAGATGCATTGGGATGGGTCTAAGCCACGACTATGACTCAAGTCTTGTTATGGAGCAACCACTCGTGTACTTGATTAGTCAGAGCAAGGGACACCTTAAAAAAGCTAATGTTATAAATGTATTGTGAAGATATAGTGTATTTTAGCTGAAACAAACCCAAGGCATTTTTAGGAAAACAAGCTGGAGCAGTAAATCGTAGAGGATCTCATAAATGTAAATATAATGCCCCAGGCTTCACATTTACTTATTTTCTTTCCTTCTTCTTTTTTCTTTTTCTTGTTTTTTTCATCTCCAAGCAACACTTCATATAAAGCTTCACAGCATATCATAAATTTTCTTCCAACTAATAATTAACTTACCTCTGGCTAATACATTTTGCAGAATGACAGCCCGGCACTAACAATACCTTAGGAAGATGTAGTAATGACTTGAGGATTGAGGTTGGGGATAAAGTTTATGAGTTTGACTATCCCTCCAAATTAAACATATTAAAACTTGCTTGTAGGGGAACAGGTATGAATATTTAAACAACTAAATGCATTGTTGAATCTATTTAGAGACGTGTTATGAAAACCAGGACATATATCAGGTGTTTGACCATTGATTATAGTCTCTGAGCTCACAGCTACCCAAGCCTGATTGATCATGAGCTCTTAAAAAAACAAATTTAAGGCCAATGCAGAATATTTTTATTGTCAATAATCCATAAAATATTTAAGAGGTTTTGTTGGCTAGGTTTACAAAGGCTTTCATGGAGTAAGGAGAAGTTTCTCATAAAAAGAGGAAGCATTGAAGGTGGCAGAATTTGACAATCAGACAGATTTTTGATTCATATTGGAGCTGCTGGTCTTGAATGATAAAAAGAGTTATTTTAAGATATAGAACACTTCCACTGTTCATTGTTTCAATGGAATAGAAAAAACCAATTCATTCATAAACAGTAGTTTGTCATAGAAAGTGTAAATAAGAAGGCTGAAAAGGAGGAACTTTAGGGTTACCATTTATATTCCAAGCACTGGAGCAGCATTAATCACCTCTTCATCTTGTTCTCATAGCTTCATACATATCTGAATACTTTTCTAAGCTTCCTCAGAAGATTCCTTTCTGTGAAAAATCAGAAGTGGAGAGAAAGTTTGATATGCCAAAAATGTTCCTTAGAAAACTTCCTTCTACAGCCTTTCTCATTACCCGTCCATTCCCAGGCAATTAATTTCCAGTGTTGATTTTATTTTCCTTTCAGAAATGTACTGTGAAGATAATTTCCTTAAACCTTTCTCTGAGTTCTCAGGAGCAAATGCCAACACATTTTCCCATTTGAGGATGGTTTGATTTGGTAAATGGTCCTCTAAAAGACACTCCATGTCTTCCATTCCCATCCCTGGCTGAAATGTGAGGATCTTTATCCATCCTCTAGAGACAGAGCAGAATTATCTGACACTGGATGTGCCTAAACTGGGGCCAGACTGCAACTTCTTGTTAACAGTGAGAAGACTGAAAACAAATCCCCAGACTCCTAATACCAAGTCTTACTTTGCTAGTTGCTTGGCCTATTACCTTGGCATGAACCTATTCTGCAGTGTATCTGAAAATCTTTCTTTGAGAAATGACTTAGGTTACAGTTGAAAAAAGACCCTGTGGGAAAATGACTCAAATTTCAGTGGGCTCTTTAATGATTTGAGCACATGTGCAAATTTTAGTTCTTCATTATTAAAAGTACCCAATC
>VZTM01033921.1:0-11873 GCA_013400555.1 Jacana jacana | reverse complement strand
CTTTTTATTTTAACATAATAGACTATTTTATTTTAACAACTGACAATTTCTTCTTAACTTCTATTATTGTGTGTCCTATTGGTGCAACACAAACTAGAAATTCACATAGCTTCTACTGTTAAGAAATATTAAATTGAAAGGTTCTAAACTAAAACTTCTTTTGAAATAATTCTCTCATTCAAAATGGACTGGAGGAGAACACAGGACAACAGAGAGTTCCAAGAGAGTGGCTATCATCTCAGTATACATCAAAGGTTGTTTGTTTGTTTGTTTTATCTATCTAGCTATTTTCTACCTATCCTCCTTCCTGTTTCAACACTTAGGTCATATCCTCACACAGGGAAAGTTTTGAAAAAACTACAGCTCAAGATCTTAGTTTAGGGAGTTTGCGGCTTTTGCTCTCCTAATAGTTGCAAGGTTTATAATCTCCCAGGTGATGCATGAGAAAAGCATGAAAACTCCACACAGGATTAAGTATTTATAGGAAAGGTTCTCTTAAACCTACCAAATTATAGGGTTACTCATGACAGGGGCCACATTTCTGAGCTGTACTTTGTGTCATCTTACTGCTTCTGAAGTAGGCATAAGTGTGAACACAGCTCTCCTTACCACTCCCTTACCATTCACCATGTGTTCCTCTGGAAGTACGAAAAAGTGAATTAGCTGAATTCTAGTGCAGCTTTTCGTCAGAAGTACTACCAGTTCTCTGAGGGAGCAGGAGACATTGCCCAGCTGCTCCTGAGTTTCAGCTTTGGCTCAATCTGGCACGTCTTCTCCAGACCAACAGCTTTGGTGAGGGCAATATACTTTAAAAAGTCATATTTGATCAAGTGAATGTACTCTCCAAAGACATAGTCATTTAAAGCACAGGAATATATTTGTGTATATTCCAGTAGCAGAAAATACCTCTCAGATTCAACCAACAGCACCTAAAAAAAGTGTGCATAAAATGCATTATTTAGGTATTCAAAATCAATGGGAATGCTCTGTATAGTCTCGTTTTCTCTCTTTTTTTTTTTTTTTTTGAGTAATAATGCGAAATAAGACTGTTTCATTCATTTTGAAGCAGAACACAGACCTCTGTTATTTCCTATCACAGGGACATTTCATTCACAGTCATATCACAGAGTCATTTGCTCTTCACAAGGCTCAAAAAAAGCCTCCAAATACCAAGCAATAAGCCCACCACAATTACAGTGAATTAGGTTCTCTTTTGCTTTCTGGACCCTTTGTGAAGCTTGCACACAGGTGCATCAGTTGGCAGTAGCATGGCTGGACTCCTGCCACAACATGTTCTTTCCCTGATTTGGGGATGATATCCAGCTGATAGAAGTTAACAGCTCTAACATGCATCAAGATACAGGGAAAAAAAAAAAGAAAAAAAAGAACAGTCATAATCATTCTCCTAATATTCTCTAATTGCGGTGCACTGACAAAATGAAATCCATTTCAGCAAAGAGCAGAACCTACTGCTTCATAAATTAAGAACCTTTGTCTTTCTCTTTTCTTTTAATTTTTACACAGAAGCAATTTGTGAAGAGTGAAAATCATTCTCCCCAGTGTGAGCTCTATAATATCAAAATTGCCACAGGCATTTTCAACTGTTTCTTCATTTGATGAAAAATACATTTTCTTACAGGTGTTCTGCAGAAATAAAGAAGAGCTATAATTACTGGAAACCGTTTGTGTAACCTACAGTATGGTAATTACCAGGCAGTTTTGGTTAACGGTGCTGTACCGGATCACTGGAGAAAGGGCCATTAGATGGCAGCCTCGGGTTTCCCCTCCCGGTCTAAGTCTACATGCCAACGTGAGTGTCCCAGAAGTTCTGGAGGCTGGAAAAAAGGATTTCCAATGGTACGTAGCAAAACTCATTTTAAGTTTTTAAAATACAATAAAAGCCTCCTAGTATATATTTTTGCATTCTGTGGAAAAAAACCACCATCACTTTCAAATTGAGAAATAGAGCCGTTTCTGAAGAAGTTAAAACTGTTCAGCTATATGCTTATAGCTGGCAATTTCAGTCTTCCAGTTTTCTCTAGAAAATGTAGTTGAACTTTGGTGAAGAAAAATACTTTTATTAGTAAATTAAATCTAAGCCTGTCAAAATTTAAAACCCCCGGCCATTTTTAGTGCCCAGAATCTCAATGCAATGCAGATGCACAGTATGGTTTGACTAAGTTTGTAATATGTGGGCAGGAGTAGATTATACTTTTGAAAGGCCTTGAGTACCTTTAATAATGCATAATTAGCCTTTTTCATTCTTAAAAATTTCCTTAAATTCATACCTTAAAGTCTGAATAAAATATCACTTGCAGCTAAGCAAGCTCTGCAGTAGTACCTAAATACAGCAAGATCCACATGGATATATTTACAACAAATTCCACGTGACTATATTACAAAAAGAGGGGTAAATTAGGATTTCATAACACCAATCTTCCTAAAATCTGAGATCAGTTTTACTATATGAACACATACCATTATCCTGATATTTATTTTAGCTATCTAATTTAGCAGCAATTTTTTTTAATTACATCTAAATCCAATTATCTAGTAGGTAACATATTCATATTATTTATGATTAAGCAGTGGCATTCCAAAGATATTAGGAAAAATGTTGTTTCTCATATATAACAGCTACATTATGTACACCTTAAATTTCATGTAAAATTCTGTGAAAAAAATCCAGTGAAATTTTTGCTATAATTTTCTTCATGATATCTGGTAACTCTGCAACGCTGCATTGCTTTCAAATTACTCAACTGAAGTACATTTGTCTGAAACATATGTCTAACCTTTTCAGCTATTTGAGGGTTGTTGGGTATGCTAATCTCCATCAGTTTAGTCAACTTAAAAATCCCCACTGATCCCTTCACATAAAAGGTTTAAAGACTTGGAGCTTAGGATCCTCCTCACTGTTAGCAGCAGAAGCTCATTCAAAGCATTCTTTTACTCTAGATGAAGCTAATCCCTTGTCAGAAAGTAAACAAGGAGTTTTGCATTTCATACAACAAAACAAACATGCACAGAACAATAACAGAACACACCAAAACAAAATTACAAATAACAATCCCAGAGGGCTTCACTGAGATTTCAGTTGAATACATAAGGACTCTGAAAACGCTGAACTGGCTTAGACACACAAAGCAGTGTGACACAAATACAGCACAAGGCTTAAATAATAGGCCACAACTCTCTTGAATACACATATGAAATAACAAAAACCAAGCATAAGGTGTGCATAATCAGATCTTCATAATAAAAGCATAATAATACACTATTTGTATTGCATAAACATGTGAGCAAAACCCCTTCAATTCCCTTAGGGATCACACTGGTTCTGGAATATATCTGATTTCCCAGACCTAAAATTCCTTGTTTCCTATACTTCTGGTCCACCAGCCAGAATTAACCTTTGTCTGTTGGTGCTTATTCACGCAAATGCACAACAGCTTAGCAACTTCTAGGACTTCAAATAAGCTGCCCTGAGCACTGCCATGCTCTCTAGTTTTGCAACATTAACAAGAACACCACCAAACAAAAGGAAAATCAACTCAAACAACAAAAAATTCCTAGATGTCTAGTCAGCTGTTACAGGACTCATCTTTAGCTTGTGCTCACAATGGAACTGTTTATTCCATGCACGTGCCATGACTGCAGCCTCCTACCCCTGTAACACTGGACCCATCCAGAAATAAAAATCTAACCCCTCTCCCAAATGCAGCAGCATTTGACCTAGGGCAACATTTACTTAACCTTAAACCAGCCAAATCTCACACTTGACCAACAGGTGAGAGCACTTAAATTAGTGTTTTCTAAATGTTTGAAAGGCACTTTAAAAGCCAGGCTCTTCTTGGAATCGGTCAAAGAGACCAATCTGAAGAAAGAAAGTGGCATGAGTTATTGATTTGTATTTAAGCACTGGCAAGAAAAAAACTGTCCAACTACTTAAGCCATTGTAGAGCAGAGTGAAAAGCTATGCCATGACAAACGTGGCCCAGGGCTCCCAGAAAGAGTCAACGCTGAGGACTCAGTCTTTTCTTCAAGTAGTCAAATGCCCTTCCTGGGTAATGGGAATAGAAAATTAATGGAACCAAAATCTCTTCCAAGCAACCTGGCAACTGACTACACACGAGGAAAGAAAATACGTTCAGGCTTGTTCTTTAAACAGCTCTTTTCTCTTTTTGAATCAAACCACTTCAGCGCTGGGAATTCTTGAGTCTATAGCATTGCAGCATGAACTACGTAGGTGTTATTCAATGAGCAGCAACATATGGAAGACATTGAGTAATTTATTTTCTTGAATAATCTGAGAGAAAAATACTTGCAGTTCAGGCTTCGTAAGAATTATGTCAATATGCAAGCAGTACTTTAATAATACTATGTGAATTTTAAGAAGGAATTTTTACTTTTGTTCTTCAAATCTTTTTGCTTTAATTTTTCTCAGTTTGAAGATACTTTAATTACTTTACCCTTGGCATTTTATTAAAGTAACAAAAACCCCTATGGTACCTCGATTAAAAATACGTGAATTTATCTTGTTTATCTAATATTTATTCTTTTGTGAAGGTTAATTTAATTTTCCTCCAGATGCTTTTTCAGTACATGTTCATGATTTCTCATGCTTAGCTCTGCCTTACTTTTTGTAGCCAGAATTAGGTTTTTTTTCATGAATTGTTTTGTATGCTGACAATGAGTTTAACTTGGATAGACTTTCTGCAAATTATGTGAAGTCAGTTAGATATGTATCTCAGGATTATTTAGGATATTATTCTGGGACTATCAAAAGCATTATTGCAAAAAATGGAATACTTTTAACAGCTTCTTCACACGCTAGGCTTATTTGTCTTTCACATTTTTATGGGTGCCAACCTTCAAGGTCTCTGACCTTGCAAATTACTAGACCATGTGCTTAATTTTAAGCACAAGGAATCTCATCAGCTTCACGAGGTCATCACATTCAAGTAAGTTAAGGATGTCTAATACACTTTGATGAACCTAAAGCTTCAATCTCTATAATTCACTAAGAAAATAGTGGCTTACTTTGTCCCATAAAAAAGTATGTGTTGACTAATAAACAGTAAATGTGACTTCAGTATATTGTCAATGATCCTGAAAGATACTTCAGCATTCTTTACTCAGCTGTTTTAAGCTGAGCACTAAAAAACACTAATGCAAGCATCATGGAAATATAGCTAACAATTATTTTCTCTCATTATTGCTTTTTTTCTTTTTTTTTGTACTTTTCCTTTGTCTTTATACGTGTTGTCCTCTTCATTAGCTTATTCATATCAAATAAACACTAAATGGTAAAACTAGATCACTAAAGCCATAAGGAATGTGCAAATTAGATTAAGCAGCAGTGGGTTAGTAAATTGCTTTAGAACTATATTCCTCTTCTTGGACACAGCTGCAACTGCTTGTAGAGATGGTTGGGTAGTTACAGGCACGTCTATTAAGAGATATATCTCAGAGTAAGTGACTCTTAGAGACTCTATGGACCACCAAGAAGCTGCGTCTAGACTAAACAATACTTTTTTTTTTTTTTAATCTGGCTATATATAGGAAGTCAGATAACTCTCTTCTGATGCCTTTGGTAGCATGTAGTTTTAGCTCTGGAATCAGTGGAGATCATTTTTTCCCATAAAAATGAATACTACGTGCATACTCTTTTATTGTAAAGCTAACTTCAAAAAACTTTCCAGGCCTCACCAACAGAGTACTGTGGGTTGATGGAGAGTATTACGCAGATTTCAGACAGCTTTCCCAGATCTAAGCCTTCTGGTAGTAGCAACCACTATTACGTCCTTCGAAATGGCACGAAAAATCACCATGTTACATTTGAAAATAAATTAGTATAGGCATCCTGATCTGAAGTACAAGTACAAACAACAGCATTTAAAAAGAAAAAAGGAAAAAAAAAGGCAGAATAACTTAACAAAAAGTGTGACTAATTCAGGAAAGCAACCTTATTCACTTGATGCCCCTTCAACACCTGTAAAACTGTAGGTTTTCAGACCAGCTGATAGCTGTTGTACCAATAGGATAAAATAAAATTAAAAAAACCCAAAACGTCATTGAGGTTGTGGTATGGTACAAAAAGCTCAAATCAGATGTAGAAAGGAAAGTTGTGCCTGGTGGCTTGCAAGGTGAAAGTTTCTGAGTTTTTACTTTCCTGAGAAGGCACTGGTATGTCCCAAAAGCTGAATTCTACTACCTGTGAGCAGCTAAATACTGGTGCTTCAGCTAAATGTTTTTGCTAAATTTTGATGTCCTCAAAATTAGTTTAATTTTAATCTTAAAAAAAATAATTTAGGTATTGAAAAAAAAAATATCTACACATTTAAGTTTTATGGGACAGCATTTCACACCTGGCAATGAAATAAAGTACCTGTCTAAGGAAATATCTAGTTAAAATGAAACATTTTATGCTTCCCTTTCAACTTGCTTTTCTACATGAAAAAAGGTAAGCCCAATTATTCAGTCCTGCCCTAAATTGAACTTTTTCATCTTAACGGTTCAGTAAACAAGTATGATAACCAAAGGCTTCACGTTGCATTCTGGACTGAGAAGTCTGCTAGACCTGGCAGCAACATTCTAACTGGCTTCCCTCCCCTTCTGTAATTACCGATTCCCCTGACAGCCAGTCCATGGGTTAGAACTTACGTGCATTTTAATTAGTTGTGAAATTTGATTTGGCATCTAAGTTACAAGCAGGGACCCATGTGATATACTTAATATTTTTCTTCATGTCCTGTCACTCACCTCAGTGGCCACTCTGGCCCAAACCACAATACTCCATAACCCATTTTTTCTCCTCTCCTCCTGGACATTATTTTCAAGATAATTTTGCCAATTGCAGTAGATATCCCTGATTATTTCAAATGCTAAGGGTACGAGAATAGGAAATTTGAGGATTGCAGAGAAGGTGTGCATGTAACAAGGCTGCTTAACTGAATTATGTTTGTATATCGTGTGGCTTAAAAAATAGCCAGGTATAAGGATCAAAAGCTGACCTTCAAGACAAAGCTGACCTTCAAGGTCTGTGTTTGCATAGATGTTACGTTCTTATAGCATTCCATTTTTCTGTTTTGTCATTTATATGATAGTTCGGGATGCCTGTTAGGGTACAGTTTAATAATTCTAACTGATCTAGGGGGCTCTATCACATGCTGGAAAGCTTATTTGAATGTGGATCCATACTTGGTTTCCTTTTTAACTTATGGATGAAACAATGACGCTGAAGTAATATAATGAAACTATAAATAGACAATCCTCTGAACTGAATTAATTTTTCAAAACTCAGTGTCGAAGAAGCAGCAGCCAAGGAACAGATACCCATGGAAGGTGACTGTATGAAACTAATCAAAAGACTATCTGAAAAAGGAAGACTCTCCAGTTGTACAGAACACGGGAAGCAAAAATTGGTTGCTGAGAAGAGAATCTGGAGAGCCATACTGTAAAAGAAAAAGATGCTGGAAGAAGAAAAGGTAGGAAGGATGCTGAATTTTTAAATCATGAGCCTCCAAGTCTAAAGAATGTCTAATTAGCAGCAATTAACTACTGTGAGAAAACACTTTTGACTCTAGTATTGTTCTGCTTAAATTATTGTTTTCTTGGGCTAGCAGAAGTTAGAGATGATCAGTGTTGGAATACCCGCAAGACTTCTGAGACTGTGTGCTCAGAGAGATGGACATTCAAGCTGGAGTGCTGAAGATCAAAGATTTCTGGATGAACAGGCCATGGGACAGCTTTGGTACCCAGATCAAAGGGGCTGGGCCATCGGAAAGCATGCATCCAGTTGGGCAAGGGCCAGGAGAGGGCTAAGGCACAATCAGCCTGGGGGAGGATGAACTGAATTTAGGCCAAACATCATAAAACTTGAAACTAGCAGCAATGTTGGGTGAATTAATAAGTCATTCCACTTCAGTGAAGCACCTTGATTTTAAGATATGCACAAAGGTGCATAATATAGGCATATGGACTCAAAATTAGGAAGCTCAGTAATATTTTTGATACAGAAACAGATGCATTTGTAACAACATGGAAGACATTTGCTGTATTGGTAATATCACATCAGTTGTGAAAATTATATAACTATTAGGTGTGTTGAGGACAAGAAGAGAAATGTGAATATGAAATAACAGGTATTAGATTATTTACAAATGATTCATAAGTTTTGCAATAAAGAAAAAATCAAAACAAACTAAGTACAAAGTGCATTTTAATAGTAATGTATCTTGAGAAGGCAAATAAGAGATTTGTGTTGTGAAACATGTTAAGGTCTTAGATGTTCTGATTTTGTAACCTTGGCGTTCTTTTCCTTAATACACAAAATTCAGATCTGTGATCCATGCACATTAATTATTTCTGCATATGAAGAGAATTTATATACAGAATTTGACTCTGGACACATTAAAAATTACTGATGGCTTTGATATGGTTTCTTCAGAATAAGAAGAGAAGCATTTAGGTCTAAAAAGAGTTAAATGAAATCCAGTAGTACTACCTGTAGGTATAATACACATAGATAACTACTGGTTTTCTTGCCAATATTATATTGGAGTAACTAAGCCATGTTGTATAAAGCTGTAAGGATTAATTAAGCCTTTACTATTTTTAATAGGATAAGATCAGTATAAATAGAAACATTTCAAGATCAAATTATACAGTCTTTTGCATAAGTGTTATAATGGGTTATTTAGGTAATGTACGGTGGAAAGTTAAACAGTCTAGAAGAAAAAGACTAGATTAATTCAAAAGTAAAATTCAGGAATAGTAAACTATTTCTCACAGTTACTTGAAGGAAGGAAAGAAGGAAGAAAGATGAAGTATCCAGAAATTGTATTAGGGGGTCAAGGCACTTGTGGAAGACAGAGGTGACACATTATAAACTGTTCCTAATGAGCGTATATTGTATACAAGCATAACAAAACTATAGCTGGTTTGATACCTCACAAAGGTAGATTTTGATCAATAAACTAACCCTCAAACTAACCTAATTAAAGTCAACATTGGTGCTGCTCTCTTTGGTGGGAGACAATGCCTGGTTACAAAATGCCTGAATCTTTTCTCCCTCCTCTTAAAAGGGAGCTCAAAATATTTTGTTTTGTTAGTATTACACTACCTACATGCTGTTGCTCATTAGCTTCTTCATACACATGGACAGTATACATGATAGTCCTTATCAGAACATGTATTTTTGGCAACAAAATGAAGTCATCTTAGTTTTAGTTCACCAAATGCTGGTTATGTATCAAAAGCAATTTTGTTTCAATAAGCTGATAATAACCCCTAAAAATCCTACATAGCAGTAAAAAGATTCCTCCACAGCTGCATCAGCCAGAACATATCTGTGAATGAGACCAAACTAAAGTATGAGTCTGTGTGTGTCTGTAGCAAGACTTCGGCAATGTTATAGCCAGTTACAGCACTGGTTTTAGCTGGGGTGTTAGAAGGAGGGTAAATCTGTATATACTGGACAGTCCCATATTTTCCTGCGTCCTCAAAAGATAATACTAAAAATTGATCCATGCTTATTTAAGTCTCAAGCCTGGTATTTGCTATGCATGGGCTCACAACTGAATTCATGCGCAATAAATTCAGGATCAGAATTATAATATGTAATTTTTAATTTCTAATCCTGTTATTTCTAGTTATCTATGGTAATTATATTTGCCTTAGTCACTTAGTATTAGATATGCTTTTCATTTAATTGGACACTGCCAACTCCCTTAGGCCTACAATAGACTTTGAATTCAATTCCTATGGCAGCAACACAATTGGATTTATTCATGTAATCCTACCATTTAAATCACCCACCTTAATTACCGTAAACTTACAGGTCATGATCTGCATTCATGAGATGCCAAGCCAGCCTGACATCCCTTGATCTACTCAGCAGTTTGATTATATACATGCACATGAAGGTGATGCTCAAAGACAACTGGTTTATATGCTGAAAACCACAAATAAAATTTAAAAAGTAGTTCATTGTATTTCAAAATCTGATAGATACACTTTGCTTACAGATTTTTTTTAAATGGACGATTTTTAAATTACGAGATATAGATCTACATTTTCTTTAAGTACAATTATATCAAGAAAAAAAGATCTTTCTTCTTTTAAAATGTCTCTTTTTCAGATTGTTTTAGAACTAATTATGGGCTAAAACGTAGCAATGCAAGTTTGGAGCCAAACACTGAATGTATAGACACTCTTTTCCAATAGGTAGCTCTGGAAACAGGAGCATTCTCTATTTATAAGCACAAGATTCAGTCTGGCTTTACCTATCTGAAATCAAATTTCCTCTCAGTTTGTTACTGAATTTTACATAATTATTAGCTATTACATACTAAGTATTACTCCATGATGCCAGATTATCCCACATTATTGTGCCCGCTATTTTTCTATATTTGGATGTTTATTCTGTCTCTTTAATGTACCTTAGAATTGACTGTCCCCTAGATATTTGTCTCTTTTATTGCATTTCTAAAGCTCAGGCTCTAGAAGCTAGTGTATTTTTCCCAGTATCTATTGATATTGAGAGCAATATGAGATAGATCTCCAAGTTCATCCAGAAAATGAGAACATTTTCTTTGATAAGTCTTTTGGTGCTTCATCCTCAAAATGATCGACAAATATGTATCTTCCTTCCAGAAAGTTGGAGTGACTTTAAAAAAAAGGACCACTGCAAGTTTTCTATAATGGTGTTTTGCCATTCTGTCTCTTGTCCCCAGAAAAGCCTATATGGAGGAGCATATAGGCTATATGCCTATATGGAGGAGCATATAGACTCTATGGAGGAGCATACTTCAGACCCTCTCCTCGGTGGTTATCTACAAGGAAAATGCCTTGTCTATGACTACCCAAGAAGTCATAAATAAATTTAAGGTTCCTTAGTGCATTTCCTAAGGAACCTGTCACAGCACAAGGTGGGTAACGGCAGTCCCTTCATGTGGGATTAGTTTCACTAAAAACTTGAAAAGGACAAAACCAAATTATCAGTTTTAAATTTGTCACAGAATGAGGATCACATGTGAAAAATAATGTTTTATAGACTTAAAGGATTGATAGTGTGCTTTTGACAGTCTTAACTACACTGGATTATTTATACCCCTGACTTTACCAGCTGCCCTTTAATAATACGCACTAATAAAAGCACTCATATTGTAACAGACCATGTGATCTTTCAGTTTCAGGGGGCACATTGCTGTTATTCTGCTTACACAATAGTTGACCTGTAATATAAAATATTGTTATAAAAATGTTAAAAAACAAAAAACCACTTCAGATTATATAAAAGCTCAATACAAACTTGTATTTAAAAACTATGTTGCTATTAAGGCAGTAATAAAGTAAAATTTAATTACTATGGAGTAATCCATGTCTTTTCTGTTCATCCCATATTGTATTCTTAAAGCTGACACTCACTATGGCTATCATACAAATAACTTAGCTGAACTCAGAGAAACCAAGCTGAAATCTAAAAAAATCAACCTGTCATGTGGGATCACAGCTTTCCCAACTTGTTACACACAGAATTTGGTGGGGTTTTTTTAAATTCAAATAAAATTCTCCCTGCAAATTTTACTGGTTAAACCTGCCGAGATACTGCATGATGTGACATGTTCCCAGTAAAATACATCAGATGAGATGTGTCCAGAGATACCTAATGAACTATGAATGATCATGGTGAAAAATGAAAAATGTCCCATCGCAAGGAGCGAAAACATGACCTGTGCTCTCAGCCTTACTTGAATTTACTTTATTGCTCTGTATGAAACCTATCTTGCAAAATAAATAACTGCATTTGCAATCCAAATTCAAAAGTCTCCTTAGGCAGCCTCCATTCTGTAGGATTGAATAAACCA
>VZTM01033917.1:308-16446 GCA_013400555.1 Jacana jacana | reverse complement strand
AACTCTTTTGCACACCGTACCACATGAATCCTAACAGCCACAGGGGTCTGCTGGTGTAATCTAATTTAGAAATTCTTTATGCAGTTAGAGTAAGGAAAATGGTTTAAGTAATGAAGGCTTAAGTAGTGAAGGTTTAAGTAATGAAGGTTTAAGTAATGGTATCTTTGGTTTATGTTTCAATCTCCCATCGCACCAAAATACTTGATCTCAATATGCACTCTTAAACACAAACACTGTGCCACGCTTACAGAATTGCACCTAAAAATAGACTGCTCTTATGAAGTTTAATTTATAGATTTCACTGAAATGTCTTAAATATTGCACCAAAAGTGGATCTATGATTAATATGCCTGCTTCAAGTTAAGTTCTGAGTTCTGTTTTCATAAATGCAAAACCTAAGATAAGGTAACTATATAGGGCACTGTTTTTGCTAACTACCTTTTTAGCAACTCAGGACAAACCCCCTGTGAACCAGTTAAGGTACAAAATTCAAAACTTAGAACATTTCTAAAATTCAGAAACTAGGTGCAATCTTCCAGATGTCTTTAATGTTTATACTACAAAACACCAACAGTAAAACCTAAGTAACAAACCTAACAAGAGCTGGCTAGAAATTAATCTCAACAAGAAAGTGTCAGGCACTACCTGCTATATCCATACCCCCTTCAAAGGGAGCTCAAATACTGCAAAGAAAAATACAGGAAAGAAATAAATAGTAAAGGAGAAAAAAGGTAGCAGTGGAAACTTGATTTTGGTGCATAAGTACGTTTTCTCCACTTCAAATCCATTTAGGTTTATTTCAAAGAGTTTGCCAGTAGGACAGGTACCTCAAATGCCACCCCAAGCTGCAAAGACTCCTTCAAATAATTCCTTTTCATTCCCCAGAGGAGAGGCAGGTTACAGCTCTTGGCCAATCATTCTTAAAAACTAAAATACCTGCATCGTTCCTTATAAATGCCCCAAGATAAATCCTTTCAAATTCTTAAGGAACCCGGAATTATTTCTTTTGATCTTCAAAAATCCAGCTCCTTCCAAGATGTCAAAGTATTCCAAAGAACTGAAGCTGGAAGGATTTTTGGAAGGATTCAAAAAACTGCACTACTAAAGCTGGTGGAAGTGATCATGTACAAATACCACTTGTCATTCTACTGCAGACTGTCAATGGATAAATTCCAGTCTGTGTCACTGATTTCATCTTGGAAGGAAAACAGAAAGAAAAATGACTGATACGGACACAGAGGGACAAAATAAAACTGTGGGATGTTGCACTTGGAAAGCATCAATCTAATTTACTGCACCATCACTAAAAGATCAACAGTTGAGGAAATGATATTTTCTAAGAAATACAAATCCTTAGCACAAACAGACCTCCAACTATTCTGTTTAATGAGTGCTACCCCATTTTGACATCCTTAGCCTCTTTCCATAAATCATTTCCCAGCATCCTATAGGAAAAAAAAAAAAAATAAAAATCCGTGTGTCATATTTGCAATCCCAGCTCACAGCTATAAGGTATGTAGCATTAGATGTGCATTAAGTGCCGTTTCATTTATTATATTAAACCAAGCAGAAAACACAGGTCAGGACAGGACTAAAACTCAAGCTGATTTTTTCAAGAACTCTGGAAGACTATCAAAGGACTATTACAATGTGCTTTCTTGGTTTTTATGGATGGAACTGGAGGTGAACAAATGCCTTTTCCTTTTTCATAATATTCATACAGTATTTAAAAACCATGTATAATCTACAGTTTAGCAAGGCTGTGGGAAACAGACTTACAAACTCAAAAAAAAAGGGCTAGAAAAACTAACTTGTACTTTTAATATCTAGAGACAATGGAAATAAGGGTAAATTTCAATTCATGAGGTTTTTCCACTGTATACCAAGAAGCATGGAAAGATCCCTAATTTATTTCTTCTTACAGCTTAGTGTAAAGGTAAATAGACTACCCATTAGGTTTAAAATTGTATTTCACCAATTCCATTGGATATCCAAGACCTTATCATCACAATATTGGTTAAAGTATGGCAGCAGTAAATGTCATGTCTGTCAAGCTGTACTGTTCTGAGCCAATCCATGTTAGATTTACTCTGAGTAAATGTCAGTGCTATCGAGAGCTCCTGAAAAAGCAGATTTTTCTTTACAGACAAGCATTTAACAATAAATTGTCTGGCTAGTACTACAGCAGCAAGCTAATGACTAGGTCTTGCTTCCTGGGATGATCTGAAGGATGTTATACAACTGATGTTTCAGCTCAAGGCAGTTTTCACAGTTCCACTGCCACTTTTCCACCAGTCCATGATGACATTTACCAAATGTCTGCATATCCTGGCCTGCATGTGCCTAGGATTTTCTAGCCATTCCAATATGCTCCTTGTAGGTACACTTTGCCAGTTACCTGAAGCAGGAAAATTCCACACAATAAGTTCAAGGTTTACATAACCCATCTTCTTATCCCGCTGCCTGTCTTGAGCAAACACAGGAACTGACTGGCTGTGCCAGGCACGCAGCGTTACTCGGAGCTGAAAAGAAACCAGAAAGCTAAACTGAAGTTGGGAACTGCCCTCCCAGCAGTGCTGCACAGGTTCTGCCTCTTCAAATGAGCTGCCTCTCCAAACACAATTCATAGAAAGTTACATTCATTACTCGATCCAACACAGCTAATGCATTTTTCTGTCACTGCCCAGTGGCAATTCTGATATACCAGACACATAGAAAGCTGAGACATCCAGTTCTTTGCTACTTGTTTTCTTACCTGTGAGTAAATGTTCTTGGGTTTATCAGGTTCTGACGATTTTCCAGCCTGCCTCTAATCCTTATCTTTACAGATTCAGTCTGAATTCCCAGCCTCTCCATGCCTACTTGGCAGGACTCATTATGCTTCATTTCACTAATGTCCAAAGATGCTCTCATCTGAATGGAAACCCCCTTCAGTTACTGATCTCCATTGCTCCTGGCCTGGGATATGTACCATGCAGCACTGACAAGTGACAGCCTGAAAACATCAAAGCCTTTAAAGTTACAGCAATTTCCAGAAATCAGAAGTTATTCACACAGTCATAGACTGACTTTGTGGAGGAAATATAATTTCTGTTAATCAAAATAAATCCTGAACAAAGAAATCCAAATTACCACCTGCACAACAGCCTTTTAAAGCCTCATTGTAGATACAAGTTTCATGCACTGACATCTACACAAGCTGGCTTTAGTCATGAACGTGTTTCAAAAATGATTTCATTTTTTCATTTTATCCCCAGTTTCTTAACTCCTTGAGACAAACAGAAGATGGCCACAAAAGGATAGAGGAAATAGCACAGTCAAAAAACTGAACAATGGAACCTTAAGCCATACCTGCATCCCAAATTCCATCAGTCATTTCCCCAGCAGGGATTAACAAAGAATCTGTATAAAGGGAAAACATCCAGCATTCATCTACCTCTAACTTGCTTCTAAATTACACTACTACCAAAGAAACCAAATAACTACTCCATATGGCTAGGATCCAGATGTTCCAGGCTGAGTGTGCAGATCTGCTCTAGGAACAGTAAGGTTCCCCTCTGTCCCTCACTCCCAGGTTGTTTAAACCCCAGGTTGTTTAAAGAAGCTTGACACCTCTCAGTGCTCCCACAGTAGGAGCAAAACTGCAGGTAACTGACAGTGCCAGAGCTGTCAGAGGTTGAGTTACACTAACAGCTAATGCATTAACTCCATCCTTTCTTTTGAGAAAGAACACACCTGCAGACTGCACTTGAGGATTGGCACATTATTTTCCATTGCTTCCCTTTCCCAGATATTCAAAGGACTAAAAAAGGAATCTCTCTCTAAAAAGGTCTTTGTGACTGTGTTCTTTGAGGAAGAGAAGATCCAACATCTTGGGGTTTAGAGGAGTGCGTGCTTTGAGGAAAGGACAACCCACGCCTCTGGGGTTTAGAAGAGTCACAACAAAAAATCCTCTTTTAGGTTATCAGAGCTTATTCCATCTAAGAGTTTGCTGGGAAGGCTTCTTGTTAGCACTGGCTGGCAGAGAACAGTCAAGCAAGGAAGGAATTTCACTAAGAGCTCAAACAGCAGCTTGGTGCCTTGTCTGGAAATTTGAACAGGAGGTAAAAAGTGAAAACAAAGACAAGTTGGGTAGGTTTAAAACAGATACAATTCCCTGTCATTATAGGAAGATGCACCATAAAACTGACATCCTCAGAAAAGTAGCCTGTCATCTTATGAAAGTTTACAATAGAAATCACTCTGGGCTCTAAAGCTGCTCCTTCCACCTTCACCTCTAAAAAAAAATAAATATAACAATTTTGTCATCAGAATGGTGCTAGGATTGTGGCATGAGCAAATCTGGTTTCTCTTTACGCTTTACAACTGCTGTGATACAGGATTTAACCATCTTCTCTGCCAGGATATTAAGTGCTGCCTTATGAAATCCCCCACTTTGACTGCTTTAGGTACCCCGCCACCCCCTACTTCAGCAGAGCCTTAGCACACAAGCTGTCCCCAATATAGTTTGAACAGATGAATAGGATTCCTGCCTTCAGCTGCTAAAGATCCTCTAAATCAAAGCTACACATTCCTACACAAAGTAGTTTTCCACCTAGACCTGGCCTTTCTGTAACCCTTGTGAAAGCATGGTGTACTTCTGTATATAGACTAGAAATCCTCATGTCACTCTATATGCCTCAGCCTGGACTACAGTAACTTGGAAAAGGTAACAGCATCTTTAATCCAAGGCAAAGTTTCCAAGTAAGTGTTCTATTTACATCCTGCTTTGTCTCTGAAAACCATAGATTTTACTTTCCCTGGTACCACTAGTACACAGGTGGCAACTTTATTAAGAAAAGAGAGTAGATGTTTTAACCACATGGTGATGCACAAATTGCAAACCTTTCAGCTTAATGGTGGATAAGACTGTGGATGTCTACAAGTTTACTTAACATCAGTTTGGACAGATTTCTTCATTCTAGAATATCTTTCCTTAGTATACTCTAGGAGAATGGATAACTCTAGAGGCATTGTTTCTGTAAGGCCACAGGTCATCTGCTGTATACATCCACCTCGTCAAGAAATGAATTTAAGCAGGTAAAACTTATTCTTAAAATTAATGGAATTAAAAACTGTAAAGCCTACATTATCTCCTTCTACATTGTATATATTTTATAATCACTTACAACGTATAGCTCACCTAGACATGGTCTTAGTCTTTTTTAGCCTTTGAAGCAAATCCTCCTAATCTTGACAATTTTACAGCTGCTTTCACAAAGTTTGCTACCCAGGTTCTCTAAAAATTCCCACACAGGTATCCTCACACATTCTCATACATTCAAATTGAGACAACACATAGAAATTAAAAAGACTTCCTATTTCCATTGACAGTTTGAAAAGACATTTTAGATAATGTCCCTGCTGCTTGTCAGAAAAAGCTGAAGAGGTAAACTTGAAGTTACTGTGTGCAATCCCATTTTTAGGTCTTTTATGTCATGAGATAGAGGGTATTTTTCAGGGAGAAAAATACACTAGAAATATTTGCATATAAAGATAGTGATTTAAAAACCAACAATAACGTTGCAACTCTGAAAGAATGAAATGCAGGAGCTCAGAAATGATGGGTGAAGGGTAGGGCTTTTTTGGGTTTTTTTTTAGAGAGGGATTTAACTTAAAGGAGATGTAAAGTTTCAGTTGCTAGATTCTATACAAAAATCTAAGGTCCTGAGTAACTGGCTATGCTTAATGGGTCTGAAGCAAAGGGTTTATAATACATTAAACAAAGACATGGCTGCTAGATGTCTAAATGTAATTATCCAGTATCTCAATTGATTCCCAGAAGACTCTGAATTTATATCATTTCTATGTGGAAGACAAGCCACCTCACAAGTTATAGCTGGGAAGCCTAGCAACCTTTTAGAGAGTATTAGCAACTACAGAAATTAAATTCATATGTGCTCTTTCCTCCAGTTATATGTTGCTGCCATGCATTTCTTAGACTAAGTTATTAAATTCAACTTCCAAACAAATCTTTCATTTGTTGCATTTATTAAAACATGGCTCAAGGATCTTTTTCATGGACAAACACAACTTTGCATTAGAAGCTGCTGCCTCCCTCAACAACGTGATAGGCTTTAGCAGCAATGATACAACTTCTCTCCAAATGAACATAATTTTTGTCCATGTTGTCACATCTGTCTATATTAACTACTGTAAAGGTTTTTACATTGTTGTCTTTAATTACACGATTTTCATAGAATCATAGAATCATAGAATCATTTAGGTTGGAAGAGACCCTTGGGATCATCAAGTCCAACCATCAGCCCTACTCTACAAGTTCTCCCCTACACTAGATCCCTCAACACCACATCTAATCTGCTCTTAAACACAGTCAGGGAGGGTGACTCCACCACCTCCCTGGGCAGCTGATTCCATTGACTGACCACTCTCTCCGTGAAAAATTTTTTCCTAATGTCTAGCCTAACCCTACCCTGCTGCAGCTTGCAGCCATTCCCTCTTGTTCTATCGCTAATTGCCTGTGAGAAGAGACCAGCACCAACCTCTCTACAGTGCCCTTTCAAGCAGTTGTAGAGAGTGATGAGGTCTCCCCTCAGCCTCCTCTTCCTCAGACTAAACAACCCCAACTCCCTCAATCGATCCTCATAAGCCTTGTTTTCCAGGCCTCTCACCAGCTTTGTTGCCCTCCTCTGTACTCGCTCCAGCACCTCGATATCTCTCTTGTGCTGAGGTGCCCAGAACTGGACACAATACTCAAGGTGTGGCCTCACCAGTGCTGAGTACAGGGGGACAATCACCTCCCTACTTCTGCTGGTCACACTATTCTTTATGCAAGCCAATTTTGAGTCATTTCAAGCATATGCAAGCCAATTTTGAGTCATTTCCAAAAAAGTTAAACTGAAACCAATTTAGACTGACTGGTCCTACCTGAATAATAGATTTCCCAGAAAGAATTAATATAGTATCTGCTAGTTTGAGTTTTGAAAATATTCAGTACACGTAGGTATTTAAAAGTTTGTGGTTTTTTGCTTTGAAAATAATTTCAAAGTATTTATTTAAAATTTAATTTAAATTTCAATTGTTTTTTTCTTTCTTGTAAGGTATGAGCACTAAGTTCAGAGTTTACAAAAGCTCATAACAGTTACTAAGTGGTATTCTTCTTTGTGTCAGTCCCAGTATTGCCAACCAGAAAGTTCAAACATCATGAGTCAGGACACATAAATAATTAAATTTACATGTAGAACAACTAAATATCTTGTTAAAGCCTGATCATTTTATTTGTTACCTGGCTTCTGAATGGTAATTTTTCTTTATTCTACTATTATTTCTTATTATCTCTAAAGGATGTCAAAGCTTCTACTAAACTTTTCATCAAGCCTTGAGATACTTTATTGTCATTAATACCAACTGTGTGAAGGTAATTAATAACATTCTTGGGTGATTAGAAAAAATAAGTAACATTATCAAAGGAAAGATCTTTAATGGATGACAGATGGGGATAAGCATCCAATAGTTGTGTTGTTACCTTGTTGTAGGTTGTTGGGGTTTTTTTAAGAATTGCTTTCTAAAAGACGCAATTTAGTATCTCATGGAAATGAGCAGAGCCAAAATTGACCCAGAGAATAGAGAGTTTGAGAAGAAACGGGAGTATTGGAGGCACTGTTGGATTCAGATAGCAGTAAGCACCTAGTGGTTTAGGAATCCTTTCTCAAGTATTCCTATTTCCCAGTAGATCAGCTCTGGTAGTGATAAATTGCAATATGTGGAAGATGAGGCATTCTCTTGAGAAAGAAAAAAAAATAATTAAAAAAAATCTCTGACCATTCATTTGTAAAAAGAACAAATGCACTGACCTGACTTAACCAGCTCAGGGCTTAGTAAGTCCCATTATCACTACCCACAGCTTGTTCAAGATCCAAATCTATGTTTACACTGGCCCAAAGTTTTCCTCTAACAGTTTTTGGGTTTTCTGATGCTCCACAAAGATTTCACAGAAACAACTGAAACAGTCTGAAGAGTCCATTTTGCTTGTATCCTGCTACTATAGATTTGAAGCTAACAAGCATCAATCTGCATAATAACTGAGAAAAATCTGCTATAAATACAGGGCTCACTCTTCAGCAAAGCTGCAAGTGCCTAATTTACTTTCAATGGAAGGGCAACCAGACAAATTTATGAGACATTACATGATTCAAAAAAACACATAACAGTCTCAGAAGTGGTTATTTTCAAACTTTCTCATGGATTTATGCTGCTGAACAGGAGACAGAGGCTTTTGGGACAGGATTACTTCAGCTCACTGGGAACAAAGTGCTGTTTCTAACATTACTCCGCTTATTCAAAGAGAAAGACTTGAATTTTCGAATTGCATCTTTGTTCATAGTTAATTGAATGTCATCCTAAAAACATTCAAGCTTTCTCCACTTGGAGAAATTAAGACTCTTAGGTCACTCTTCATTTGCAGCATAACAAAGTAGCCAGTTCACTCCTGCTTGTTCATGTGCTGAAAAAGCTTTTCATTGTGATATTTATTCCCACTTCTTTCTATATATTTTACAGCTCAATAATATCCTTATAATAATTTTTTTTCAATAACAACCACAAAATATCAAGCCCCTTCATTCTATGCTTATAACTGCTGCTCCATATAACATGCCTTCTAATCACTTATTCATAAATATATGCCAGCAAAAAGTAATCCTTTCTTCAATATAGCTGATACAAACTGTACAAAATGTGTATTCCAGATAAGGTAGCATAAATATTTCCCTCTCAGAATATTTTTAATCAGCATTACACTGACAGCCTACAGTGATTAGATCAAGTCAGCAGCCTTCTCATCCACTATTACCGATAGTGTTCATTCCTTACATACGTGACCTTTATTACCTATGTACATGTTATAGTACTGAATTTCTTATTTCTCCTACCTGTAAGGTCATGAAAACTTCTCTACATGACAGTATGACCACCTAGTCCTGACTACGTCCCAGACTTGTAACTGTGACCTGGAATGAGGAGGGGACAACTTGGTCTGAGAAAGCTTCACACAAGACAGCTTCCTTCTACTTTTAACACATACTTGTTTTCAAACAGTAACATGACCTCTTCATACAATAAACTACATTTGGATTTTGTTACTTTTCAAGTCTTGAATGATTTCTTTGTTCTTCTACTATATTGTAATAGAGATGAAAACTACAGCTGTTAGTTATTTTTTCATTGCTATTTCTTCTTTCATTTCCCACTCTTTCAAATGCGTGATAAACCAAATGTTATATTGGTGAGACCCCACTTGGAGTACAGCATCCAGCTCTTAATTAGAAAGTCTACAGAAACTGAGCTCAGGTGAGACTGCTTCGCCCAAAGAATACTGGAAAAAATATTCAGCCCAGGAATTTTAAAAAGGTAAATATCAGTTTTCTTTTTAGGGGCAAATGTTTAGGGCAAAACAACAGAGGATTTCTTTTAAAATTAGCTACTGCAAGAAACGTAAAAGGCTATTTAAATATGTATGGTTTTTAAAATGGTGTTAATAAAAGGAAGACAGTGCAAAATTACCTTCCTTCTCAGTTCTCTTAAGGAATCTTCTTCATATATAAAACATGACAAACATGACATTACCTTCATTCAGAGGAATAAATATAAGGTGTGTATTCGTGTAAACTTTCTAGCAATTCTGATCACTACATTTGTTACAATTACATACAGCATTTTGTGTTTTTAAGAGATCATTTTCTTCAGTACTTATTTCTAACACACTATATAAACTTGACAAGTTGCTTGATATTCCAACTATATTTTATAACTGAACAGAGTATGTATATACAGGAAGAGATAGAAACATGGTATGAAATATTTGCCCGTACTAAATGAAAAACAGTTTAAAACCATGGTGTTAAAATGGGGCAAAGTAATCATTTTCTATAGAAATCACAGCAAGACTAAAACTTTTCTGTGTGAATAGCAAAAGGAAGATTTAAAAAACAGACAATCTTACAGGTAAAACAACAGACCAAGCAGGCAGAGCTAATAGCCTTTCAATTACAAGCCCTTTCAGCAAGAGACCAATGGATTAGAATTAGCATTACTCCAAACAGCAAGCACTACCATAAAAAGCTCCCTGTCTGATTTCAGTCTTTAACAAACAATATCAACCTGGAAGAATATATCTCCTGAAGTATGTAAAGCCACTACTCACATGAATGCGTTCCTTACAATAGAAATGATATAACAGCTATGTCTATGGTTGTTTATATGTACACACACATATGCGGACAAACATGTACACCCTCCACAAACTTAAATGCTACCATATCAGAGCAGATGAAAGGTGTACTTTAGTAGCAGTGAAATATGTAACAGATCTACATTGATTTCAAATGTATATTTTGCAACAGATTTCCAACAAACACAAAAGCTGTTAGAAAACCCAAGATTCATTTGTACAGTTCCAGAAAATCATGGGGTAATGTAATTATCCAAACATGAAAATATGTGCACCACTTGCTTCCATACACAGCTAGCTAGTTAGTAACTAATCTTTAGAAGTGTAGAAATGGATGTGGTAGAAAAGAATAAGACCCCATTCATGGAAACTTTTTGCTACTTAGTTTTTCAGGATGATTTGCGCTACCCTTTAGAATTCCTATTTTGAATTGCCTCTCTTGGATAAGTTTGCCTCTAAAACTTGGTATGAACTAGAATTCCCAGGGCCTTGTACATGAAAAGTTCTTTAAGCCAAGATATTTCAAAGAAACCACTTCAAAGTCCGCGAAATACACAATTCCCCCCAAAAATACTGTTTTGCTCAAAGATATCTGAATGGCCCTAGATACAATAATCTATTTTTCAGATGTAAAGTAAGGCTACCTAGTCTGATAATCTTTGGTGCTCTTATTTCTTTTGTTGCTTAGTTCCTTCCAGCAAATAGCCTTTGTGTTGCTGAACATATACCATGCCTTAAAAAAATTGCCATAAATAAACCAGCCTGTGATAGTGAGCAAAGAGACAACTTCAATGCTTCAATGCACAGTGGCAGACAAACCACTAATTTCCAAAGATAATTTTATATGTATATAACAAAATAGCTGCTAACATCTTGACAAAGAATATGGGTCATAATAGATCTATTGGTTTACCAGTGATTCATCCTACTGTTTGTTTTCAAACTAATTCAGAGGTATCAGGAAATCACAACATATCCATTCAGTAAACCACTTTTTTTGTAATCTGAGCTATTTTTAGAACACTATTACATCACACTGCCATGAGGTGATACTCTCTCTACTGAGATTGCCAGTTGTAATGATTAAATAGAAAGAGCAACTTATCTGATTTAGTTCAATTGCCCTTCTTCAGCCTAGGTTTTAATTCAGGCTTCAATTACTCTTGGTCTAAAGACTCCAAACTACAGGCAACCTTATAGGTTTTCTTCCCCTGAAGTTTCTTCTTTGCTCACAGGACAGTCAGAAAATCTATTGCAATTTCTGAACTCTCAGGAATTCTTTTATTCCTGTGAAGACCATCAGTTCTTCCAAAGGGAGTAAAGATATTTGCCTGTATTTTGTGTTATCTATAAATATTTGCTTATTATAGACTCATCCTTTAATCACAGAATCTTCATGGTTGGAGGGGACCTTTGAGATCATCAAGTCCAACCATCAAAAAACCAAACCAAAACAAAACGCACACTGACACCACCACCATCACACACTGACAACACTGCACCCCAAAAAAAACCCACCATAATAACAACCACCACTCCCAACAACCTGAGGCACTAGGGCATGTGCTCAAGTGCCACATCTACACGTTTCTTAAATACCTCCAGGGATGGTGACTCCACAACCTCCTTGGGCAGGCTGTTCCAGTGCCTGACCACTCTTTCAGTAAAGTAATTCTTCCTAATATCAAATATAAACCTTCCCTGATGCAACTTCAGATCATTTTCTCTGGTCCTGTCATTATTCCCTTGGGAGAAGAGGCCAACACCCACTTGTCTACAACCTCCTTTCAGGTACCTGTAGAGGGCAATGAGGTCACCCCTCAGCCTCCTCTTCTCCAACCTAAACATGACCAGTTCCCTCAGCCTCTCCTCATATGACTTGTTCTCTAGACCCCTCACCAGCTTGGTAGTTCTTCTCTGGACACAATCCAGAACTTCAATGTCCTTCTCGTAGTGAGGGGCCCACAGCTGAACACAGTACTCAAGGTGAGGCCTCACCAGTGCTGAGTACAGGGGCACGATCACTTCCCTGCTCCTGCTGGCCATGCTATTCCTGATACAAGCCAGGACGCTGCTGGCTCATGTTAAACCAGCTGTTCACCAACTCTTCAAGGTCCTATTCTGCTGGGCAACTCTCCAGCCAGTCTTCCTCAAGCCTGTAGTGTTTCCTGGCGATCTTGTGACCAAAGTACAGTACCCTGGCACTTATTGAACCTCATCCCATTGGCCTTGGCCCATTGATCCAACCTGTCTAGGTCTCTCTATAGAGCCTTCCTACCCTCAAGCAGATAAACACTCCCAGCTAGTTTGGTGTCATCTACAAACTTACTGAGGGTGCACTCAATCCCCTCATACAGATCATCAATAAAGACATTAAACAATACCGGCCCCAAAACTGGTGCCAAAACACCATTCCCCATGAGAGACGGGAGAAGTGAAGATACAGACCATCAGTGTAGTTCCATGCCACAGCCTCAGACCTGACAGCCCTTGCAAAATAGAGAGGTTTTTGACATCTTCCAAACTTATGCCTTTACTTCTATGATTCTTTGTCTCTACTGGGCTTTTGCTAAGCAGCTCTCAAGCCATATTTAAAATCACAATTACCATCTATTACTGCAGTGAGATTAACTGCTTAGTTTAGCAAGAATCATTCTTTCTTTGGCTCTGTAAATTAATTATTGATGCATATTTTATTGAAACTCATAACGCTAGAAAAATGTATGAGTGTTTAATTACAGTATGCATTTTTATCCAAATATTCACGTATAACACATTAAACACTAACTTCAACCTATTGAGGCTGGAAATTAAACATAGTAAGCCATTATTTTTAAAGCTGTTTGTGGATATATTGTGACTTCAGGCATTGTAGACTTCTTTGCTTGAAAAGGTCATATCATTCTTCAGAAAAACAGAACAAAAGCCTTGAGATTCCTTTTATTCCTTTGTATATCACTATCGTAAAGCAGGTCTGAAGTGAGAAACTAACCAAGGTTTCAGAACTCCAGTGGAGACTTCTTCCAGTTAATCTGACCTCTTTTCCTACAGTAATAACTCAAAAAATTTTAAGACTTCAGACATGCCCTTGATTTGTTTTAAAGGGCACATTCTGCTTTTGAAAACAACATCAGTTCAGATAACTCCTAAAGCTTTCTGCAATAACAGCATTCAAGAAAAAAACAAACATCAGGAATTTTATACCTAAAGTATTAACTCTTAAGCTTCTTTGGCTGTTTTAAGAATCTTATTTTAATTATACCCGACAAGTAAAATTAAAGTTCACTAACTGATGGAACTTTAATATTGACTGCTACACTTTAATATTGGTCAGGAAAAGCAGACACTTTTAACTGTGATACTAAGCAGAGTCTCAGAGATATTTAGCCCGTTAAATCTGTCTGGGGAAGGTAAAACCCAAAGGAAAGAGAAGCCCACCTCTCCTTCAGATCTAATTGTTACAGTATCACATATTCTTACTGTAAGAAACTTTTCAGAGGGATTTATAATCTCCAGTGTGTAGGAAGGCAGGGAGGAGGGGGGAGCAGATTTTTTGCTGTATTTCAATTCATTTTAGACAACTTTCTAACCACACCCATACAAGGTCCTTTTCTACGAAACTGATTTCCAGCTGGTCAGCCTGAGTCTATGCTCACGCATGAGATTACTCCTCCCCAGGGGAAAGACCTCACACTTCTCTGTTAAACTTCATATGGATCCTGCCAGCCAACATCTAGTGTGTCCAGGCAACCATCTGATCTATCAGCCACCTTTCCCAGCTTTCTATCACCTGTGAGGTTGCAGAGGGTGGATGCTGTATCCTCCACCCAGGTGACTAATGAAAGCGTTTAACACTTTTGTTCTCGGTATTGATACTGGAATATGGCTCTAGTGACTAGCCTCCAGATGGACATCACCCTGCCCACAACAATCTTTTGTGCTGATAATTTCAGTCTGTTCACTGTTCACTTATCTAGTATATACTTCATCAATCTGTCCATAAGGAAATTATGGGAATGAAAGTAGTGCTAAATGTATTGTTAAAGCCAAAAATCAAAAACATCCACTGCTCTCTCCTCATCTTCTGAGCTAGTAATTTTATTGGAGAAGGCTGTTGGGTTGGTCAAGTAAAATGGCTGCTGTTAATCTTTTCTGCATTAGGATGTTCTAAGTCCTGCTTTCAAGTGCTAAATGTGTGAACCAGTTGTAACACAAAACATTTACAACTTCTCTGGACTCAGCTGGGAGAGCCCAAAAAGTGAACCCTGCAATAATGTCTACTATGTGAACAGCCTTCAGAATTCTGCATTGAGGAAATTTCTATCTTCATACGTGTGACTCCTATACATCGCATTCCAGCGTGTCTCCTATCTGAAAGCAGCCATCCTTCCATCATAGATACAACATCTTTTCTTAGTATCGGGAGTCAGCTAGACAAGTACTTTATTTACACAGCTGTGTGTCAGTGGATGAGAGTTCACAGTATTCAAAGTACTCCATAAAATTCTCATTCAGATGACAGAGATGTATCTTCTGAAAAGAAATATACTTCAAGAGATGGCCCCTGTGATTCACTTATGAAAAAAGATCTATGTGGCTAACCGATTGCTGCCTTAGTAATACACCAGAAAAGAAAAATCGGTATTTCAGTGCTACATGATCTCAAATAAAGTGTCTAAAGCAACTTTCAGAAGCACAATGACTCATCTGCAGAACAGTCAGAAGTTAGCTTATAGTCAAGAGGTTAACATGGCAAATGCATGATACCATGCCTGAACCAGGGTGAGGATATGAGAATGAAAAAAAACACACTTATCCAAAACCAAACAGATAAAAAAATAATTAAAAAATTAAAGGCAAAACAAATAAAAGAAGTTGTAATCTCTGTTACTTCTTTTGGAAGACTGTTTACCAAGTGCTTACTATTTTCCAAGAGGCAAAATCACTAGCCCATGTGTGGTTTGACTTTTTTCTCAACCACATCCTTTGTTTTTCTGCATAAAGTACACACTAGAGCGCTCATTGCTGCACTTCTCAACAATTTTTCAATTTTACTACTGGCATAGTGTAGTCCTTGGTGTTAATCTTTCATCTAAACTAACCCTGCAATTATTTCAGTGACATCTGAGTACTGAATGAAAAATAATTTTTATTTGAAATTGGGCCATAAAAAGTATAAAAACCCCAACTTCCCTGTAGGAATATCATACTTTGTAGTTTTCCAGGAATGTAAATACAGCAGAAATCCTGCCTTAGTGATTTTAATGTAAATATTTTTAAATAGAGAGAACAAAGAAAGTGTCTTTTTTTCTTACCCTTTTTGGTCAAGGAGAGCTATTCAGTAAGATATAGGTAGACCTTTAAGCAGGAGAAGCGATATACATTCATACATAAACTGTAAATTCACATTCTAAACTCTGGAGTCTTTTTATGTCTTCCCAATTCAAAAATCAGAATTTCCAAATACTATGAACAATCTTCCCGCTTTCATTCTTGATATAATTGTAACCGTTTAAGTGAGGTCTAAATGCCTACCTATCGGGAGGATACCTGCACTGATACAGTAAGGTTAACAGCTCTGCAGTATAATAAAGCTCCAATTTATTCACCTGCAAAAGCAATACGCTCAAGAGTGCCTTATTCTAATAACAAGCCTGAAAATGACAACTCTAAAAATGGCCTAATCTTAGCAAAATGTTCTTCCCAGTGTAAAAGACTTCTCTATTCTAATACAGAAGTTCTGGTCAAACAAAAAAGAAACCCCATCCATCTGCCACTTCATTCATCTCAAACACTTTCATACCTTTGCTTTTGGCCTGGTAAGTCAGGAAACTCTGCTCTCATGTTCCAAATAGGTGTCATAATTAGCACCTCGTATTTAGTTTCTGTATCTTTCTTGACCTATGTCTC
>VZTM01033915.1:278-12587 GCA_013400555.1 Jacana jacana | reverse complement strand
CACCCCTCCCTGCAATTTAATTTCTTGGAATTACAGGATGGGAATATTTTCTTGGGTGCAAAGAAGCAAAAAATGAAGTTTGCTCAGAAGTCTAACAGATGTTCATTTCTACAGATGGAAACTTCCAGCTATGAAAGTCATTCTAATCTTCCCAATTAAAAGAAATTATTTTAACTGTTGTGAATGGCAGGTCTTCCATAATAAACAGATGTTATTTGTATGGCAAAGACAGTCGGTTCTTATCTACTGGAAGGAAAGTCCTTATCTATCAATATTCTATAAACTCTTATACTTTCACATAATACTTTCTTATTCATTTGGTTCTACATTCTTCTTTCAATTTTTACCACCTTACTGGAGAATGAAGCAGAAAAAATGAAAGTGGTAAGAAAAAGTCACATTTTAAATATTAAAATAAATACATAAATGACCAGATTATTACTATATGTCATTTTGCTTGCTTGCTTTGGTTTACAGTGGATAGGATTTGCCTCTGCAATGCTTTTTCAAATTGCAAAGGATCCATTAATTCATATATTATTCATGATGCCGTAAGCTTTAAAAAAAAAAAAAAAAACAAAACACAACAAAACCAACAAACCCACTCCCTCTCCCCCCCAAAAGCTAAAAAACTAATTATTTTCTCCCTTAATTTTCTACTTTGATACAAACACCCTTCGAGTACTTGTACTTCCTGACTCTGGTCTTAGTATATATTTTTCAACTGAAACTATACTGAATATATTTTTTTTGAAAACTGAAACTTTATTAATGAGAATATACATGCACCTATGTGAAGCTTCAGGTTGGGAGACAAAGTAGAGTGACTGATGACTCAGAGACATGAGACAGGATGGACAGAATAATCACCCTCAGCTCCCAAACAGTACAGAAAGACATGCTCAAAATCAGTATGTGGTTATCATACTAAAGAACACAAGAGACATGAGAAGGACTCGGCTTTTCCCTTGGACCAGTGCAGAAATTCCCTCCCAGGAGGTCTTGCAGTGCTACAGTATTGCAACATTGTTTTCTATAAAATGAAATCAGGTTCATTATATACACTGGGTGTTTATGCTTTAATAACTGACAACCACATTCAGACTGGACAGTCTGCAAGTAGATATTCTTACATCCTAAAACTCCCAGCTGTTGTCAACAGTTCACCTAAAGCTCTTCTCTTCTAATCAGAATACACAAAGGCAAAAGTACAGTGGTATATTAGCACTGTAAAAGAGCATCTAATTCGTAGAAAAGTGAGGTGGAGAAAAAGAAAAGGCCAAGATAGCTCTTCTTTGGCATCATAAACACATACAATAATATAAGCAATTATCAAACATATTGATTTATCTATGTACTAAAATACTTTAATAGTGACTGTGAAAGCTACACTAAGGAGAATTTGGAACAAAACAAATTACCATTCAGCCTCCAGAGAAGATTTTGACAAAAGATCAGCAGCTCTTTAGATTACCATTAATATCGAAGGTTATCAAAGACTTGTTTCTCCTAATTCTTCAATGAAGCGAATAATCAAGTTTCTTAATTTTACATACATAAACAGATTACGGTTTTTTTCCCTATACACATCAGTAAATTATGAAAATGTATCAATTAATTATAAGTAACTGAAACTATTTTTTGTGCAAAAAAACAGGTGTCAGTCAATGATGTATTAAAACTCAAAATTAAAACATGATCATCAATTAGTTTTTTCCATTATAAGTCAGCAAAGTGAAGCACAAAGAAACTGAAGTCTGTTATGTTACACGCACTATTGTCAAAAGCAGAAAGCCCTTCTTATTACAGTTTGCTCTCACTGTGGACAAAAGATATCGACCTTTTGAACTCATGTCAAATATTAACTGGGAATACACTTTACTTGGTAAGAAAATTAACATTTTTTCTTTTTTATGAGCTGAAGATAATTACATATAAAGAGTAGCATTTCAAAAGTGATAGGAAAATGACAGACTAAAGAAAAAGATGGTTAGTTGATTGATTTGTTATTTTGCTATGCTTTTTGCTATATGCAAAAAAATAATTGCGGTGGCTGTTGTTACACACATATGAACACAAAAGCAAGGGAATCAGAAGTTAAGTCAGCCAATCTTCATCACAAAGGCACACTCCCTGTCAACAGTACAAGAACCATGCATACATGCACAGAATGTGCATCACAACTTTAAATGTTCCCATTGTAATTCCTCTCTGGACACATGCTTTCGTTATATTAATTCATTAGTTCATTATTATTATATTATTATTTCATTATGATTTAATTATCCATGCTCTAATATTTGTGCTTTTTATATGGTAGTTGTGCCACAGGGAAAGGAAAATATTGCAGTAAAACAATGATAAGAGTCTTTAAAAGACTGATGACATCGGACTGTCAGCCCATTGGTTTCACCTAAACCTTATCTGACAACTAACTGGTAACTCCCTTTAGAAGTTACTTCTTCTCTGAAATGAAGCAGCAAGGAAGAGGAACACTGCCTGGATAGAACCAGTTTCTCCAGAGGAGATGGACAGACCATGGTGTTTGTGCCTGCATATTTTAGGGTGTAAACCCTACTGAAGGCTGCAAGAGGCTTAGCATATGCCTACTCCTCACTCCTCCCACTCTTGTCCCCACCTGCTTTTCCAGGTCTTCAGTATCTTTGGAAGTTCTCCCTGGAGACCCCCTGGCTTTTCAGGTCTATATAGGCAGCAAATCTCATCTTGCAGGTTAGTTTTAATAGTGGGAAATCCTCAGCTGCATCCTCCTCCTATTGATATGGATGGCAAACACCAAGCGGCTCACACAAATCTAGCTTCCCAATTGTTCCTGTATTACATAGAATAAATATGTATTTCAGGAGTTTATATTGTTCTGAGCCAAAATCTCCCAAGATTTCCATGTTTATTGTTGTTAATCTGACAGGAACACATTGCAAAAAGTTATTAGAGCAGAAAGCCAGGTTCCTATATTCATTAGTGCTCTGCCTACATTCATACACATTTTCAGTCATGTAAATTGAGCTTATACAAAATATATGGACAATTTTACTGAGCATTTTTGAAAATGCAGACTTTTATACAATAACATAATCTGTGGGATCCAGCACTGGCTAGAAGGACGGTCGCAAAGAGTGGTGCTCAACAGAGTTAAATCCAGCTGGTGGCCGGTCACAAGTGCTGTTCCCCAGGGCTCAGTATTGGGCCCAATTCCGTTTCATGTCTTTATTGATGATCTTGACAAGGATACAGAAAGTACTATCAGTAAGCTTGCAGATGACACTAAGATAGGTGGGAGTATTGATCTGCATGAGGGCAGGGAAGCTTTACAGAGGGACTTGGATAGATTGGACCAATATTAAGAGCATGGGCTTCAAGAAGGTCAAGTGCCAGGTCCTGCACTTGGGCCACGACAACCCCATGCATCGCTACAGGCTTGGGGAAGTGTGGCTGGAGAGCTGCCTGGCAGAAAAGGACCTGGGGGTACTGGTTGACAAGTGGCCTAATATGAGCCAGCAGTGTGCCCAGGTGGCCACGATGGCCAATGGTAACCTGGCTTGTATAAGAAATAGTGTGACCGGCAGAAACAGGGAGGTGATTGTCCCCCTGTACTCAGCACTGGTGAGGCCACACCTTGAGTATTGTGTCCAGTTCTGGGCACCTCAGCACAAGAGAGATCCCAAGGGGCTGGAGTGAGTGCAGAGGAGGGCAACGGGCATAAATCTTACAAGGATCAATTGAGGGAGCTGGGACTGTTCAGTTTGAGGAAGAGGAGGCTGAGGAGAGACGTCATTGCTGTCTATGACTACTTGAAAGGACATTGTAGAGAGGTTGGTGCTGGTCTCTTCTCACAGGTAATTAGCAATAGGAGAGGGAATGGCTTCAAGCTGCAGCAGGGTACAGGCTAGACATTAGGAAAGAATTTTTCACAGCAAGAGTGGTCAGTCAGTGGAATCAGCTGCCCAGGGAGGTGGTGGAGTCACCCTCCCTGACTGTGTTTCAGAGTAGATTAGATGTGGTGTTGAGGGATCTGGTGTAGGGGAGAACTCTGTAGAGTAGGGCTGATGGTTGGACTTGATGATCCCAAGAGTCTCTTCCAACCTAAATGATTCTGTGATTCTAATATGTATCATCAGTTATTCAGACACAAAATAATAATGTTAGTTATTGTGAACAGCAGGAAAATAGCTTTCATTCTCTATTTTATGCACAAATAAATCAAAATGACAACTATGTTGCTCTAACCTATAAAATTTAATAATGTTACTTATCAAATATACAAGGGTTTCCTTTTAGTAAACGTGATTTTTTTTTTTTTCTGCAGAGTTGTCTGTGATGGAATCCAGTGTTACACAAGATATCCTGTACAAAGAATTTATGTCTATCTCATGTATGGTTTTATCTATTACTTACACCACTTTGCTAAATCTGAGATTAATTTTCAAATTACTTCAAGGAAAGTAATTTCAAATATTTGCCTATAGTGGAAGTGGGGAAAAAACCTTTTTAGAAAGTTACATTTTAAAGCACAATAATAATTAATGTATAAAGTACTCAAAAGTTGTTAATGGAAAAACTACATTAAAAAATGTAATGTAACTTTTCGAGCAAGTGCAGCTACTGGTCTTAAATTGACCAAACTAGATGATGACTTGAGTAAGGCTATCAGATCTTTTCAGTATTAAATCAGCTGTTGCATGTAGCAACTGAGAGTTAAAAATTCAAAATGAAAATAATTATAAGAATATTTTCTCTTTGCATCTAAAAAGGAGGAGGACAGAGGGTTTATCCATTGAATTAAAAGTAACTATATTTTTCAAGTTTATTGTATATATAATTCCAATTATTTGTTCAAGTTCTTTTGTTGTATCAGTGTGAAATGTGACTCAAAACCATTTCATTTTTGAATACTTGGAATGTTCTTGTTTTAATTCCTGCTGTTTAGTTGTCTCAGTATAACTAAAACAACGAAATTTGGGGTCCATCAGTTCATGTGATTAAGCATGTTACTCAAGTTCAGGCTCTAAAGCAGTTTATTCCACTTGCTTTCTTTAACCTTGATTTGTCACAGTCTTGGTCATAAATAGTGTAACTGGGAAACTTCACCAAATTTTGATTTTACTTCTATACTGGTTTTATTCAATTGCTAAATTATTTCTATTTAATATGAAATAAATATATGAAATATATTGAGTTTTACAAATATTATGAGTTTTATTAATACATAATATTACATAACATTTACTTACCAATATACTTAGAGCCGCTCCTATACAAGTAGGTCTCAAGCCTACACAGCGTTCTGATAATAAGGTAGAGCCACGTGCAGTAAACTACTTCCTCCTTCAACAGCTTATGCAACATTTTATCTATCTCACTGAGAAACTGTGAGGCCACATATCTAGGGACTGTTACCTTGAAGTTTCCAAAATAGCTGGATCTCATGAATGAATTTCATTGCAAGTATGCATTGCCTGTGATTAAAACAGAGAAGATGACAACCATGGGCTGTTGTTCCTCTGTACAGGTGTACGACAAAGTTAATCCAACAAATCTTTTTTCAGTAAAAGGCCAGGGTTTTACAAGATTGTTACCTGTACAGGATCTACAGGTGTGGCCTTCATTCCTTAAGTCTAAGATTTACCAGGTAACATGAATTTTTTATTGGAATGGAGTGCAAACAATAATTAAAGGTAGGTCCACAATCCACCTGTCTTCGGCAGCGAAGATTACCAGAAATAAAGGAAATTCTCCCCTGCAGCCTATGTATAAATACGAAGATTATGCTCAAATATATACATTCCTTTCCTATCAAGGAATTATGCACTTCAACTTAGAAACTTGAAGAACAAGCTGGGATAATCTAAGAAAGGAGCATATAGAGAACCATTTGATTCTTTCCTGGGAGCTACTATAGTAGACATGCACAAACAATATTACTGAAATGCTTCCAAGGTGTCTATCTGTGATTCTATGTGTCTCTGAAAGGCAGAGAAAGGTTTCTTCATCCCAGCTGTTGTAGAAGCCTCCAGTATACATATAACCCATTTTGAATGTTAACTGGGAACTGAAATGTGAAAACAAATTAGAAAAAGATTAGTCAATCACTCCCATCTAGCCTATCTAAGACAGTAGCATCAATACCTAATAATGTTCAATGTCACAGAATGTTCCTGCTGTATCTGTTGTGATTGAATTCAGAATTTGGTTTTGCTTTTGAAAACCTGCCTAAGGAATGATATGTACAGTAACTGTAATATTCATAAAGATGGATATCAAGCAGTACAAAAAGAGAAAAAAATCATAATGTCACATTATGAATTTAGCACTACTGTTGCGTTTATCTTCTATAGATCATGCTTCTTTCCTCCATGAAAACCCTCAACAGTTAGTTAGAAAAAGATCTTTTTCCAAAAATATACACAGCAGCAGCAGCACTTACTGTATGGAAGTGAAAAGGCTAATTTAAAAAAGCACGTAGAACAAAGGTATCATAACCAACAACATAAGACTCAAACCCCAGTATCTTACCTGTAATCACTGTTTTTCAAATTTTGCCAAATATCACTGCCAAATGAACCCTTATAGATCAAACAAACTACATCTGCCAAGTTGAGTGGCAGCACATAAAAGTATACAAATAACCTTCATGCCAGGTAGATAATCTAGAATACTTGCCCATTACCATTCTTGCTGGTACTAACTAGATTTCTGTTTGGAGAATGATTAGGCCAGTACAGTCATTAATTCAATCTGCCATCCAGACTGTCTCCAGTGGAAAGAACTAAAAAGGTGATTACAAATGACAGAAGTTCAGTCTGTGGCTAAGGAAAGGCAGAATCCCAGACACAGAAACACAAAAGTCTTCAATACGCAGAATATCCCAGTACAATAGCCATGATGAGTCTCACAGAGTCAATGTGGCCTTATCCTTTGAATAACCATAGGACAACAGAGGAATTGCAATTGGAGGAAATAGAAAAGGTCCCATAAAAGCGTATTTTGACAGAGTTAGGACTTAAAGGAACTCTAAAGAAACTTCTGAGGTAAGAAACTACAGAACCTGTGTGTGAGGACATTGGGATTGTGAAGTACCCAAAACCAGACTAAAACAGTACCGAGAAAGATAGAAACTATACAAAATTTCATACAGGTAAGTGTTAGGTTATGTGATAAACAGCTCCCCTGTACATCCACAAAGGGGCAGAAAGAGACAACATGAGGTGGGAGAACCAAGTAATACTCTGGCCTAACTGCTTGCAAGCTCATCACAGAAGAGCCATCAGTTCATAAAGGCCCATCTCTACATGTCCAGCAGGGCACAGCAGCACAACAGCAGGCAGGAATTCAAACTATGGGCTCTGAGAAAGGGCATGTTGGACCAGGGCTGTCCTGCAAGAGTCTCCACCCCATTGTCCAGGGTGACATTCATCAGGATGAGGAAAGGATGGAGATTGCAGACTGGGAGAGGTTCCTGTCTAGGGGCATGGAACGCATGGGACTGAGCAAGAGTTCTTATGGGATGTTTAGTGGAGGAATGAAAGGCAGGGAAAAGAATGGATTTAGGTGATTTGCATAAGTGTGAGAAAATAGAGGGATAGGGGAACAAACAGGGAAACAAAAAGGGCCAATCACATGTATATTGTTGGCTCTACAGTACAATTGTCTGGCCATGCCCTTCATTCAATCTCATTAAATTCTACTTCTATTCCCCTAAGTGAGGGACTATATTCTGTGTCCATGTGTGTATATGAGGTTCCAACTGCCAGTAACGGGGTCAGATGATGGGTTAGTGAGCCCATGTGTTTGTGTTGCCAGAAAGGAGAGCAAATGAGGTCTGAGTACCAGAAACTGGAGTGGGACCAAGGGTCAGAGAACCTGTGGACCCATGGAGCCTGCAACTGTAGGGAGTGTGAGTATGCAAGAGAGTGTGTGATTGCTAGTGAAGATCAGGTGTGACAAGTCAGCACGTAGGTGAATTAGCCTGGTATCCAGTTGTGTGTCTGCATGACTGAGGTCGAGACAATGCAAGGAACGGGCTGTCACAAGAGACCAGGCTAACAGTTAAATTTTGTAGACCAAAAGATGAGCAGTAGGATTCTGTAGAAGCCACAAAAAACTATTTTTGGTGTGGTTTTGCCAACTTTAAATACCTGTAATAAAAACACTAGAGAAATAAGTGGTCTTGTATGGCAGACTTAGGCCACCAGGAGGTGTGTTCTAGGAGTGCAGATTAGACAGTCTGTGCATGTGTAAGTACATTCAAATTTAGATACATTCTGTTTAGGAAAAAAATGTACCTAGAAAAAAGTGTTGAATCAGTCTCTCCAGTTAAGTACTATCCAAACCTCAGCAAAAGTCACATGAACTAGTTTAGCTGAATTAGAACTCAACTTACTTGAAGCTGGAATCAATTTCATTTGAAGGTATGTCATTTTATTCTCATAGAGTTAACAGTTGTAGCAATTTAAAGGTTATAAAAATCAGATAATATGTGAAAACATAAAGGACAAACACTTTGACTTCTTGATGATGTCATGCAAAGGAACATGCAATAAATTACTCATGCTTTATTAAAAGAAGGTCATATATATAAGGTCACTTTGCATTTGACCTTTATCTACCCAGCTTGGCTTCATCATTCTTTATGGACTACTCATCTGGAAGTATACTAGCTGCGTAATACTGCAGCTGTATACAGCAAGCAGTATGTTCCTCCTGACTGATACTGGTTAGCTTTGCCTTATCTTTACAGTCAAGACCTATTTGCCTGGAGTGTCTAAAAGAGAGAAAGCTTTCTTCAGTTATGACAGCAGGGTTCCTCTGTATTTCAGTTGTCTATAGGGGCAGACTGGGGTTTTGCTTAGTTCGTAGTGAACCTTAGTAACTCCAGGCTGTCAGTGATGAGTCAGACAGATCCTTGGATCCACTCCAGAGTTCTGTCCTTGAGAATCCAGCCACCCTGATAGGAAAAAAGGTTAACTCTTATTTGGCATCATCCTGCACAAGAACACTGTGCAAACAGCTACTAACTAAATTATGAAAATACTCAGTCCAAAACCAGGTCAGCAAACAGAATCTTTAAGAAGTAAAATCATTCACATTTAAGCAATGTGAACCATGTTTTAAAACTGCTGTAAATGATAACTCCAGGTATGATCTTATGTGATCTGAGCAATCTGCCGGGATGCCATATGGCTCATGATGAAGATTGGTGCATCAGATTAACTGTTCCTACGGATGGCAACTCTACACCTTGTGCATCATGAGTTTGGGCTGCCTACATATATGAGGTAAATGGCTTCTACACATTTGTTATAAATCACAGCTGTAGGATTTGCATAAGATCTATAAATTGATCAAGATCAACCAGGAACAGGGCTCCACTGTGTTCCATGAAATTAGGCCATATGACAGAGAATGAAAAGGCTTGACATTAGGAAAAAATTCTTGACAGAAAGAGTGGTCAGTCACTGGAATGGGCTGCCCAGGGAGGTGGTGGAGTCACCATCCCTGACTGTGTTTAAGAGTAGATTGGATGTGGTGTTGAGGGATATGGTGTAGGGGAGAACTTTGTAGAGTAGGGCTGATGGTTGGACTCGATGATACCAAGGGTCTCTTCCAACCAAAATGATTCTATGATTCTATAAAAACAGTCAGATATACATGACTATAGCTTTTTTCAGTATATATATATATATGCACACACACACACATATATATATATCTGTGTGTATGTATATCCACATATTCAACTCCCCTTATTAATAAATGCTGGGTTCTTTCAACTCTTCCCAAATAACTGCTATTTAGTGAATTATATAAGCAATCATTATATCATTATTTTTCTGTAAGCACAGCAATGAAAGTGGATCTTCTGAAGGGTTTTGAAAGCCCTTGCTTACCTCATGATTGTAAGACACACTGACACGGATCTTCCCATGAACACTGAACTACTGAACTACAGTATATATCAGCAGTATTTTGTTTGGAAGAACAGAACACATTCTCAGAAAGTAGATAGACCACTCCCACTCTTTTGTAAAAATCAGATGACGCTAAAATCCAAGAAAACACTAATATTTCTCATCTCAGAAACAATATTAATCCAGTTCCCATTTCTCTTTCTCTCAAGAATACAGAGATATGACGCATTTTGCTAGGAGACACATACCTCTAGATATTCTTCTTAACGCAATTGACCTTGCATCTTTAGTAAGAAAAGTTATAGAGGTTTTCCCAGAACATATTTTTGGAGGTCCAACACAGTATACCCATCCATCATAAACTCATCACGTTTGCAATTTTAAACACATTCTTATCATGGACAGGCAAAGTCAATGTTTATTATAAAAGGAGATTTTTAAAAATTCTAAATTATTAATTATGCATCCTGGAACACTTACTGACACTTGTTTAAGTGGAATAAAAATTCTTGAAGCTCTGGCACTGGATGAAGCACTGGGAAGAGTGACAATATATATCACAAAGTTTTAAAAAATGGGTGTTGTTAGAATGACCTTGTTCCAGAATTAAGAATTTTTTTATCCTAGAAAACAACCTGAGATGAGACTCAATGAGATTCTTCGTTACCACTCTAGGACCCACAGAACAGAATATATATGCACTAGAGTTTGCAATTTAGCTAGCTTCAATACCTTGTTCTTCCTAATCTGGGTTTTTCAAATGTAAAGTAATTCTATCAGACACCAGCAAAATAAACATCAGGAAAAAAAACGTGACTTCACTTCCTCTTGATTCTTGAAGGCCATCCCACACCTCTTTCTCAGTTTGTACTGAGATTTGTGAAGGAGGTTCAGAAATCAATTTACAGTAGAGTCTCAATCCCTGCATCAATGAAATAAATTACTCCCTATTTTGACAAGAATGTAACAGACGTAAGAGTCTCATGTCTCATGTTTACACCTACATGGTATTGTATCAACTATCCATAGGTTTTCACATATTCTCAGTCCAAAGCTTCCATATGTTCACCTCATAACGGCAGCACCAATGTCCAACCCTTTTGGACAACCTAACGTAAACTTAACCTAAATTCAGAACAGTGAAAAAGTGCAGCTCCACCAACAAACTTCCAAAATATGAATCCTGAGATATTAAGGATCTTGAAATCTATCAACAACCTATAGTGTACGTAAAACACATAGACAATACTTGTGCTTTCTAGTAGATTACTTCCTCTGTTACTCAGACTCCATAGCCCTAAGCAGACAACAAGCAGGCCAGAGAATATCAGAAGCCTGCAACAGTACATTTTTGCAAGATACAAGGTAATTGAATATAAGCTTGGTAAAAATTAATTCAAAATACTACTATAAAACCTTCTTATGCATAACATAAAATATTAAACAATTTGAGTCTGTTCTCTGGAGTAATATAGTTTCAAAACAGAGGTCTTTGCTAGAATGCTAGCAATGAGCATCTGCTCCGTTGAAGTGCTACACACATTCCTTCCAACAGCATTATATTAACACTGTTAACAAAAGCATAGCCTGGGAAAGACATGTGAAATATAAAGATATGTCAAATATATGATAGAAATTATACTTACTGCACAGAAAAAAAAAATAGCACCTATTCAGATTACATCAATATTTCCTTACTTCTTTTAACTGGATTAGCACAAAGAGTTGAATAGTGTGAAATTAGCTATTGTAAGAAGTACAACTGGGCAAAACCAACCCACTGATCACATTTTCTCAGAGGCTTAAACATTGCATTACAGAACGGTGGCTGTATCAGTCATCAGACATACTACACAACCTAAAATGGAATCTTTGCCACATCCAATCTTTTACACATAGCTCTATTGTAACGTGACATGTTTACATGTTGTTGGCACAGTATAGAAAAACTGGGTAAGAAAAATATTGGATGAAACTGTGTTCTCCAATACAAAATCTAAACCAGGAAATGTTATTAAGTAAGGAGAATTTGAACCTAAATCCTACATCCTATGCTCAAGTTAACCAGAATGATTGCAGGACAAAAGAAAGCTGTTCAACAATAAAATCAGAGAATTAATGCTGTTATTTCTCCTCTCAGTAACATGTCATGTCTGAAATAAATAATACCAAAGCAGAAGTGTGCTACTGAGCACGCATTTCATTTGCTGTGCTTTGCCAACAGAGGTCAGAATTACCTCAGGAGCATCCAAAGCATTAGTATGACCATGACTGTAATTATCAGCACGAAATTACTTTCACAGAAGCAATAACATATTTTAAGTAAAGAGGCTAAAGTTTCACAATTTCACATATTACATAGGTCTTCCAAAGCTTTTGGGTT
>VZTM01033909.1:495-25924 GCA_013400555.1 Jacana jacana | reverse complement strand
AATTCATGATTTGGTCTGGGATGTTATATGGAGCTTTGTCTAATTCTGAATGCTGCATCTCATCTCATTACTTTTACATCCATCCTAGGTATTTCATGTCTGAAATAGGCTGCTACAGAGGGAGCAGAGGATGAATCCTGTATCTCGGAGATAATGATGGGCAGATATCTGTTTTCTCTAATGTTACCGAAGTGATATGGCAACTTGAGGCTCAGTACAGTGATGGTGGATAACAATATTGAGGGATACTCGATAGTCATGAGTTGGACAAATGTTAAGATTTTAGTAGGGGTTTGTATAAAGAGTAGATGCAGAATTCCCTTTGCATTTTCATAAACTGAGAACAATTATGTATGTGACTATTTAATGAGTGGGAGGACCAGAATGCATTTGGAAGTGAGGGGGAGAGAAAACAAATGTAAATAACATCAAACTTTATATTGCTGATTGCCTGGTATTGAGACCTAACAGTATGTGATGCCATATTTGTTTCTCATCTAATTAAAGATGAATCAAAACAAAAAAACCCATTATCTCAGTAATCCAAAAACATTCATTTTACACGCCACTATTACTCTCCTTTGAAGTGGAGTTTTGCTATTAGTTTTCTTTATGGTGAAGTTTTACCAGAAGTTTAAGTTGAATCTAAGATCACGCTACTGCCAAGGGGCTGACCCGTGTCCATACCGGCTAAAACCCAGCCACGTGTTGTCTTACCCCATGCAATTTGGGTAGACTTTATCCCCCCAAAATAACACTCACTTACTGAGTTATGATTAATTCTCAGGTCTCTGAGTGGGTCCATCTTGTACTCCCTTGCACACGAGAGCCAGCAACTCCCAGTGGCAGATAATCCACACCTGGGAAAAGGTGTGGATTAGGTTAATCTGATTTTGCAAATGACTCTTCAGAAAAGAATTGCATGAAAGTGGGATACCTCTGCTTCTGCTGTAGTCTTATGCTTAGCTATGAGGTCCAATCTAATATGCAATAAACATGTGCAAATATAGTGCATGGTGAAGGCTATATTGGCCTAAGTCTGATCATGCTGCTTTAAAGGGAAACTGTCTACCACCCACGTTTGTGAACACAGATAGTTTACATACTATAACTTCTGTGATGCACAAAGATACTAATAGGCATCAGTTTCACAAAAACCCCACAACTGAACAATTCAGAAAAGACACTCTGGGTTGCTTTTATCTTCATGCCATCTTATGCCATCTCAATGCGGATTTGTAAACTGAAACAAGCTGAAGTGTATAATCATCACTTCCTGCTAAAATACACGTTTTGCAAGATGTATATTCTCTGCACCAGGAAAGAAATCAAATAAAATATGGACAGCACCAGATAATACTTTCTTTTGACCTTTGCTGCCAAAGAAGGAGATTGCAGGCAGAAATTTGTTTTCTAGCTTCTATAGAAAATGTTGCAAATTTAGGGATATGTTTCTGTTTAGCAGATCCCATAGCTGCTATTGGCAGCTACAGGAGGTTACTCTTCCCCTTTAACTCTGCATTTTTTTTTCCATATCAGTTGCTTTCTCTATCTGTTAGATGCTAGGAAGAAGAATGTCTCCAGAGACAGGGACAATTTTCTTTCTTGACTGTTTCTGTTTAAAAACATTTTCCTACAGCAAAGGCAGGAGGAGATTTAGGAGCCAGGAATTGCAATACACAGAACAATACAAGTCCAGATCTTATATGATCTACTTTTATTTACACTACAATATTTCACACCTAGGATGGTTTGTTGCTTGACATAGTTCTGCTACCTTGAAGCACAGCTATGTTCTGCTAGGGGTGTTTGCTCTCTGTTTAAGTACATGTTGAAAGGAAAGGTCTTGTAACCTCTAGAGGTCATACCCACTGCCGAAAGTAAATGAGGGCACCTATATACAAGGACTTTCCAGGAATTAGATTAAGCAATGAATTTATATGCAAAGGGCTTATATGACCAGCATTTGTGCTTGAATCAGTTCATACCTATCTTTCCATTTAGTGACCTGGTGAAGCATTTTAATCTCCCGAGAAGTTTTATAAACTCTCTGTTAAGTAGCGTGGTTGTTTAGCAGTGACGCAGTATACACACACGCATGCAGATGTTACCAGAGATTAATTCAGTAAAGGTGTATGGCCACTACAAGATGGTGTCAATGTGTCCTCAGCAACTGTTGTTTCATAAGTAGCCATCACGACTAGAAAATTACCTTCCTCTTATTGCTCTCTGCATTTCTTCAGGTGGGTGTAGCTGGCACAGATTGTTTCTTTTTGGCTGGGATATTGGCATATTGAATGGAGGTATCATAGAAATTTGTTTTAGAGAGGTATACTTGTGAGTAATTTTCATTTTTACTAATATCTCAGGACAGCATAGCACACATGAAAATGAGCTGAGATGTCCTGGTTTGGGTGGGATGGCTTCAGTGCTTTGAGAATTGGGACAGATCTGAGCAAGACATTCTGGTTTTCAGCCATTTTCAGTTCACTTTGGATATAAGCAGGTTACTGTTTGAAATGTCATTCCCAATAACACATTGAGAGCTTTTTATACATGTATAAAAACCTTCTTGCTGTTCTGGAATTGCTGGGGCTTGAAATACAGGGAGGGATGCGCCTTCCTGTTACTGCAAAATAATTAACAGACTTTATTATAAGAATCTGAGGCATTTCACAGTTAATCATAGTTAATTACTAACAAGGAATGTACACAGATAATAAAGCAGGCTTTTTGTTAGAACCATCTATTAATTTTTACCTGGCTGAGCAAGCCAAAAGTCTGCACTGCCTTATTGGTATCCTGGCTGATCCAGTCACCACTACAATATAACACCTGAGAGTCTGTTGGGATGTTCATGCCTTGAACATTTGTCATCTTTAGAGTAAATTCTGTTTGGTGGGGCTGGAGGTTCCCTCTGTCTGACCCTGTGAGCAATGAGGGGATGTGGAGAGAAATGAACTAAAGAATTACTGTTGCTCTAGCAAGCCAAAGCTACGGTGAAAAATAATGCAGAAGGGGTTGCTGGAGCTGCCTGATAACTCATACAGATTCATGGGGAAACCAAAGCCAATGAATTTAATCTCTTGGTTCGTGGGTGGTGAGGAGCAGAGCCAGGACAGCATGCAATGTCATGCAATGTGGCAGGAGAAGGAAGAAGAGAAAAGATAGTAATCCGGAAGCTGTTTTTATTTCCAAAAAATAGGTTGGGGTTTTATTGGTTTTGGTTTGGTTTTGCTTTTTAAACAGGGTTTACATTTTGTGAGCGTCCAGGCAGGCTGAGAGGATAGGTTATGTTATTATGTCCTATCTGCCAGAACTGAATGGACAAATTCAGTTGGATGGGTTAAGGTAATTCTATAAGCCATGTTGCTGTGTTGCTCTCTTTCCTGTGTAGCTCTGTATTTTGCCTGTATTTTGGAAGCACATTCTTCAGTCACACACATAAAGACTGCAGAGATAAAAGCTGATTTGTCTGAAAAAAGGGAGAAAATAAACTGCTACCAGTCTTAAATTTGCTAGTCACTGCACCTCACCCCCACCTCTCCTTCCTGGATGAAGGTCAGGTAGAAAATATTCTCCAGGCATGAAGGAGGGGGCAAAACTCCAGGCTGCCAAGATTCAAATATGCAGTGTCATCTTGAGTATATTCAGATGCTCAGAGGAGGCATGTCCCCCAAGTCTCCTCTGTTAAATTTCAAGAATTCAACTCAATTCCATTGCATTCATTGCACCCAGAATCACAAAGTAGCCAACCCCAAGGGCAAGATTTATATCAAAGGCTCTCTAGGAGATCTGAAGTGGATTAACTATTTAAAGAGAGACAGCTGCAAAAGTGAATAAAGCCTGTCTGGCTTATTGACCCTTGCTGCAGAGCTACCACTGGGCTGACAAGGAGTAAACCCATAATTTTTATACCTAGGAAAGAGAAATTCATAAAGCACTTAGCAGGGAGGCCAAAAAAGGCCATAGGTCCTGAATTTAGAGATTAAGGTGAGAGCTTGATGTTTCAGAGGAGGATCTACAAAAACCTCCCTGAGTAAGCACCAAGTAAATAGGTATGTTCATGAAGGAACTGGCTACCAACCAGAGCATGAAATTCTCAACATCTCCCCATGCCAAGGACTGCTGGGAATAATTAATGCCTAATGCCTGGTTCACTCCACCTGCTCCAAGGGTGACAGTGGAATGAGGAATACACTGGAATTTGCTTTCCCTGTTACCTCCTTGTACCATAAAGTCATTATATCAAATGATGTATCTCCACCTCTGGCTTGACTGTGAAGATGGTAGTCACTACTCCACTATGTGGTGAGAACAAGACTGCCCACAGATCCTTTGAAAATGGGGGTTGAGTAAGATATGGAGGGAATAAATCAGGTGGAAAGACATTTGGATTTAGCTTTCTCAGCCTGAAGCTAGTGCTCTGCTGCCCAGCTATGCTCATACTGAGAAACTTCTTATCCTGCATAGATGAATGCTGTTAAAAACCAGAGTGTCTCAGTCACTGAAGATTCCTTCAGAGGTACAAGAAAGAGTCATTTCCGGACAGGAACACATCCAAACTATTTTGAACATCTCCTTTAGACACCTGTGTCTGAGATACAAAAATCCCGTATTTGATATGAGGTATTTGATGTGTTTCTTAATTGGACTCCTTGAATATCATTCCAGATGATGTTCTTGAGAACTGAGACTAAAGATGCCTGGAAAAAAGCATGACCAATTTTGATCAGCCGTATTTTGATGGAAGTGACTCTAGGGATGAAATAGAACATTTTTCCACAAAAACATCCTTGTAATCTAAGTACTAGGGACTTTAAAAAAACGGAAATCACAGAATCACAGAATAACAAGGATTGGAAGGGACCTTGAAAGATCATCTAGTCCAATTCCCCTGCCGGAGCAAGAACACCTAGAGCAGGTCACAGAGGATCGTGGCCAGGCGAGTTTTGAATGTCTCCAGAGAAGGAGACTCCACAACCTCCCTGGGCAGCCCCTTCCAGTGTTCAGTCACTCGCACTGTGAAGAAGTATTTCCCTCATATTTAAGTGGAACCTCCTATATTCCAGCTTGCATCCATTACCCCTGGTCCTATCATTGGATGTCACTAACATTTAAAATGAAAGAAATATTTATAATTTTTTAAAAGGTTTTATTCTAAATTAAACTATTCTTAACTAAATTTAAATAAGGCATTGATGAAAACATAAAGGGGATTTCCTATATGTTTTTCTCCCAGGAAATTAATCTACTTTCCAAACTTCCCATCATGGGATAGATTCTATTCTTATCTATATCCACACAGATCTTTACTACAGGGATAGCTGCAGACATAGTTTAGCCCTCAGATTTAGAGTTAAGTCAGAGTCAGTATCAAAGACATGGTCAAAGTCTCCCTTCAATTACTTTCACACAAATCTCCCCCTTCACAGAATAAATGATTTTTATTGCTTTGTGGGTTTTGCCAAGCCCTGAACATTATTGTGCTGTGGGGTTTATGCTTTGAAATAGGTTACAGGATAAGAAATCATAAATATTCATTCTTCAGCAACATCCTCTGAACAGCTTCCTCACTACTGCTGTCTGGGGTCTGCCCATAATCACACGCTGTCAGGCTCCCTGCCCTTTAACCTTCTCGCTCAATCAGGACAGGAAATAAGGCAAAATAATGAAGCAGGGGCTTTTAAATGTTGATTTCTGTGCATGGGGCACACCATGTGGTATTGCTCTCAGGACAAAAAGGTCTGAAAGTGGTGTTTTCCACTGATGAAATGTCACAGGTAAATTATGGGAAAGCAGTTTGCTTGCTGTGGGTTCCTAGACCAAAGAATATGCTGAAACACTGCATAGCACACTGATAGGGAAAACACAGATATGTAATTGGTCTACACAAAAAGACCTTTCTTGGGTAGAATTTAAAGATCATTAGCTGACAGGATGCAGCAATTAATCTCTAGCCATGCTTTATATTTAAATATGGACAGAATGGTCTGAAGGACAAGGAAATGGTGTTTGAACATGCAGAAAAGCCTCTCATTGATCTCCTAACCTTTGGGGGATATATAGAATATGCGAGCCCAGAGAAAGTTCCTTTTGAAAGGGAATTGAAACCTCTTGGCTATACTGGAAGACTTTTTATACTTCTTTACCAATGTCAGCCCTCCTCCAGTTTAGTTGAGGGTTGACTGTCCATCAGTGGTGCTCCAAAGGAAGGCTGCAAAACACATATCCTATTTACAACACGCAGCTCTGAAACTTGCCTATGAACTACTGCAATCAAAATGCAAGACCCATGAAAGCAATACTCTTTGCCATTTGCAACATTTTTTGTTGCTGTGGGCTTGACTTCTTGAGGCATTTTGCCGAGCTGTATCTGGCATTAGTCTCCGTCGAACTTGAAACATGGGTTGCTGTGGAGCTACAGAAAGAAAAGGGGAAAAACATGAACTAATGCAAAACTCAGGAATATCCACAGAGTCTTTGAGATTAGAGAACTTCAGGGCACTTTTTCCCTTACTTTGAAATGTGACTTTTGCCATGTCACAGGAAGAAAGGGAAATCCAGGGGCCTCTTCTATGTAGAACTTCTAGATGGAATTGCCTTCAAAACAGAGGAGTGCATGGAGCTACTTATTCTTCCTCTCGATGTGCTGTGTGAGCTACCAGCGGATTTTATTTGCCTTCTTTCAACTTTTGTAAATCCAGACTGACCTTCAAGTCTTTCTTTTACTCTTCTGAGACGTGAAAATACCCCCTAACACTGTCTTCTCCAAAGCTGTGCATACACAATTATAATCCTGACAAGCACATTTAGTTCAAGGGAGGGCTCTTTGCCTCTGTCCCTCTGTGCTCCTCATTTCTTTCCCTGTATTTTTTTCATTTAAGACTGAATTTAAAAGAACCCAACAAAACAGTTCCCAACTATGAGAGCACTCTTCAATTGACTGCTGAAGTATCAGACATGATACCAAACCAAATATTTTATGATCTCACATTTTTTATCATTTAAAATTTCACACATTCCTTTGAAGTGTCCAAAGATGACTCACATACTAGCATACTCCATGGCCACATATCTCATGTCAATGCAATGTTTCCATTTCAGAGGAGTTATTAGTGTCTAAAAACCTGCATTGATTCACAATGTTCTTCTGCATAAATCAACTCTTTGATAAATGGTAAAGCAGAAAGAGAGAATCCACGTGGCTATTGAAGAAAACATCCAGTAATTCATTTGCTGTGTAGATTATAAGTGTTACAACAAATGGTGAAACCCCCTAATTTTAAGAGCAGTCCTTATGAGAGCAGACTCCATGGATTTGGTGTGATGATTCACATGAGAAGGAGTTTGCAGAAGAAGACTGTTGCTCGAGTTATTACTAGATTCATAATTCCCCAGCATTCTTCCTGTTAGCTCTACATGCAAAATCACATTGCAGATACACTGTAAACTGACTAGACGCACTAGAAAATAGAAATACATATTTAATTAAGAGGGTGATAGACAACCCTTTTTAGGTTGTCTTCTATTTGGTATGCTAACAGAATGCATGAGCTTTCTGAAGTTGTTAGTAGTGCTTGGTATACAGTCCTCACTGCTCAGCTGTAAAAGTGTGAACCCAAACCAAGGAATTGAATTTGATGTATTAGCAGGTATTTTGCCTCACAGTAAAAGTCAAGACTGTTGCATACCTGCTTTCTTTTATCTTGGCAATTGTACAATACCATTTTGTCTTAAGAAGTGCTGGTAGATTGAGTAGGATCTCAGTCTGCAGTGGTTTGCTGTTAAATCCTTACTCTGAAGATAAGAAACGTTCCCTGCATTTTTCATCTTTATTTTTTTTTAATTACAAAGTGTGCATGTTAATGAAGCCCTGCTGTTTGTGCTTTCCAGCCTGTCATCAAAAGCAAATGCCAGCAATAAGATTGCTCTGGAAAAGTTTCAAAAGTTAATGCTTTCATTTGGCCATAGTTTCCAGCAGACTTAACATCACCAGCCTTCCCCACCTGTGGGCTGAACTCACTGTATTTTAACATTTGACAGACAAGGCAGTTTCTGCCTCTTAATCAGTTGGTGTGGATGTATATTTTCCCAAATTCCTTTAAGGCCTTCTTTATGTTGTTACCGGCATTGACACTTTCTCTACAGCACACCTAAGCAGTTTGCCCTGCATTGCCTCAGGACTACATATTCTCTAATTAGCATCCTGTCTTGTGTCTTTATCTCTCTATATAGCCTTGGGAACACGAACAGTTTCAGAGTAACACTGCAGAATTTCTCATGAATCATAGAATCAATCAGGTTGGAAGAGAACCTTGGGATCATCGAGTCCAACCATCAGCCCTACTCTACCAAGTTCTCCCCTACACCGTACCCCTCAACACCATAGGACCCTCATTCTCCTCTAAAACTAATAACAATAAGTATCACAGTAAACCAATAATGATCTATGACTAATTACATCATCAAGAGTATGACTAGCATCCCAAAACTTCTTCAGAATAATTTTGGAGAAAGAAATAAACTGGTAATGTGTCTTCAAAATTGCATAGTTCAGTTTCTAAAAAAAGGAAATGTGCAAATAATTGCTCCATGTGCTGGGATGAATTAAAAGAAGCAATTGCACGTCGGAATCAGCAATCAATAAACTGCTCTTATCTTTAAGAAATGCATATTTTATATACACGTAAGAATATGCCAGATCACTGTAGAAGTGCAGTAAAAAAAATAAACAATGCTGTTCTTTTGCACAAAGCTTATTTCAGAGGATTTGAGTTTTAAAAGTCTTTATCTAGACTGATTAAATGTGAGCACAGAAGTTCAAAGTCAGTAGGAACATTTTGGGTGTAAAATATGTGTAATTTATACTTTTCAGATTTTAATTTCCTATTGATCATCCTTAAATAATAAAAACCCTGTCTTCTTAAAAGAATTGTTGCTGTGCTACTACGAATATGATGGGGAAAGAAAAGGAATCATTAGAAAAAGACCATTTAGAATCATAGAATGGTTAGAGTCGGAAGAGACCTTAAAGATCATCAAGTTCCAACACCCCTGCCATGGGCAGGGACACCCCCCACTAGAGCAGGTTGCTCAAAACCCCATCCAGCCTGGCCTTGAACACTTTCAGGGATGGGGCTCCCACAACTTCTTTGGCCCACCTGTTCCAGTGTCTCACCACCCACACAGTAAAGAATTTCTTTCTAGTATCTAATCTAAATCTCCCCTCTTTCAATTTAAAACCATTGTTCCTTGTCCTATCGCTACACTCCCTGACAAAGAGTCCCTCTCCAGTTCTCCTGTAGGCTTCCTTCAGATACTGGAAGGCTGCTATAAGATCTCCCTGGAGCCTCCTCTTTTCCAGGCTGAACAACCCGAGCTCTCTTAGCTGGTGCTCCATCCCTCTGGTCATCTTTGTGGCCCTCCACTGGACCTGTTCCACATAGATCCAGTTTCTGCATTACTGGTGCCATTAAAGATAAAGCAGTGCTGTAAAGAAGCTCCAGCACTGATAAAGTGCACACAGAGTGATACACCAAATTTGAGCTCTAGAAGTACTTTCACTTCCACTTCTTCCTTTGACCACACCACAAAATGTAATAGTGAAGGTTTTCAGGATGTACATGTTGCTTTTGAAGCACAGTTTTGCTTTCCCAAGTCGCAGTACTGAAACTCTGGTATGAAGACCAGACAGTTTAACTATTCCATTTCAGCCTTCCAAACCTTAATCTCAAACTCTGCTATGCCGTTGCCATCCTGGAAGAACACTATTTCCTCTGCCTAAAAGTGCAGATTATTTTGGAAGGGTGCAAAAATCCATCCATGTGTTTATGTTGTGGTAAGGCAACAAGTGGCAGGTTTGTCCTGAGATCAATCTGATGCCCTATGGACTCCAGATAGTCCTACTTCTGATGGATCTTTCCTGTGAAAGGTGCACACTACTTCTATATTGGGATGTACATGAATAGATAATTGCCTATTTGTAATGAATCAGTTCCCAAGACTGCTGGCTGCCAATAGCTACATGTGCGAGCACATAAACTGAGAAGAAAACTCTGCCTAAAGATCGTAGTCCTCGAGGGCAGAGAGAGGGAAAGAACTACATTTGGCAAGTGACCATGCCCTAGTAAACACATTACAGAAAAGCACTTAAATGGCATGTGGTAATGAGTGCAGGACAAAGAAAGAGCTAGAGTGACACGGTTATTTATCACTGGCTTTTGGGATAAATGTTGCTGTGAAATCTCCACAGTCCTGGCATTCATAACATGGTTTCAAAGAGGTTTGTTACACTAAACAAATGATAGGTTTTAGAAGATATCCCAAATAAAACTACTTTATTTTTCTTTCTTTGTATGCTATCTAATCTTGTTCTATTTCTTTATTTTAGATGAGCTTGTGTTCCACCAGGCTATTGAATGAGTCCTCTCAGTCCTCCTGTCTCTAAGCCCAGATATTCTTAATGACGTTTTACATCGTTAGGTCAGGAGGCCATTCATAAACCTAATAGCAGCACGTTTCTTTTTTCTTTTATTTTCAGTGCATCTCAGATTTCCTTTCAGACTTCATAGTATTTCAGAATTCTCTCTCTTGTTGCTTTCCCATATTATGAAAGAAACACAGAATTAAAAGTGGACTTAGAATAATTTTACTGCTTAAGTAAATGTAAATTTTAAGTGCTGCGTTTATATACTGCTTCTCTGACAGCTTTTCTAGCTTCTAAAATACAGAAGACAATAGGATCAGTAGAGTACTCAAATATATCTAATCTAACCACTTACTATTTACAAATATTTGCAAAATATTCAGCTAGCAAATTCTCTTGGATGTCATTTGGGACTCTTTCCATATCACTGTTAAACTACAAGCTTCATTCTAAATGGGGGCCTACTTACTTACTGTGTTGATTTTTCGCATTAATAGTAGGTTAAAGTACAGTGTGGAAAAAGCAGTGCTTTTCTTTGGGTACCCAAACCTGCAATGAGTTTGAGGTAACCTTATTAAAAGTGGGTAAAAGCAATCATGAAGTGAGCATGTGGTGACATTGAGCAACAGAGAGCTATAACAGAGGATCATAAAAGAACGAAAGTGTAACCCACTGGCCTAGAGAAAGAGACCAAAAGCAGAAAGATGGATGATGAAAGGGAGGATCCTCCATGGTCTTGAAAAAGAGTGTACTGTGGAGAAAAGGAAATCTGCCAAACACAAAGCTATAAAATATTCTGCCTTTGTTCTGTTCCCCTCTAGTATCCTTTGACTCAGTTCAAAATAGTTCATAAAGACACTTTCTTGCTGTATCTAGTTCTTCATATATCGCGTAATTCCTGTATTATACACTCCATATATTCCTTAAAATGAGTATGTATTTGCATCAGAACTTGTGAAGTGCTTTTATGTCCTTTTACTTCAGTTACTTCACTTCCCAAGCCATGGCAAGCCAGTATGGCTGGGAGATGACATTTTTGGAAGGGTGATTTTTTGAACAAGGAGAAGATGTGCATGGTCAATACGGTCTTGTAGTTTCTTGTTCCCATAGGAGGATGATAAAATACTGTCTTGACTCTAATTTACTGTGTAAAACTTGTAGATGCCAGGTCCCCAAAAAACAGAAAACAATACAACTTCATGCTTGGGTAACTGTGGAACAATTTTTCACATAACATTGGGGATAAAGGAATTAGGTAAATTCATGGAGGGAAAACTCAGTGGGAAGAATTAAAAAGTTAATATTTTTGATCAGGAATTTCCTAAGACATAAATCACTGGACAGTGGCAAAATACTCTGAAAAGGAGTTACTTTATTTTTATCGTGTTCCTGTATTACTCTCTTGGTGTTCGCTATTGCCACCAGGGAGCTGATGTCGGGAGTTGAGCTGTATGGTATAGCTATTTTCAGGTGCTAGAAAGTATAAGAGTAATGTCTTGCTTTTGGGTGAAGACATAGCTTCTGTTGAACTGGAAACTCCATGGCAGATGCCAGTAATCCTGACATTTTGAGGGAAGTATTGGCTCCCATATCACAGGTCCAGCTGAGCTCAATGGGAATTGGAAGCCTTGTATTTCCTACAAATATTTTCTTTCTGATTTTGGAAGGAAAAATGCCCCTCAGCAATAACCCTTGAAATATTTCCATCCTCACCCCACAAAATATTTTCCATTCTTCATTTTAATTCCCTCTGTGTTGCTTCAGATCAACTTCATAGCAAGGTAGGTATTTTTGTTATGCTAAGACAGCTGGTGGCCCAGCTAATCTTGCGTACTGACTCTCATTGCTCTGGGCCACAGAGGAATTTGAAAGAAACCCATCAGCACCCAGTGACAGAGAAATATATACTCTGGAAAAACTTCTACTTAGCTTCTCCTCTTTGTTATAAATAAGGCCACCCCTGAAATAGGAGGATTTGATCCTTCTTCAAATTGTTTAGGCATATTTTATAACTTTTTATTGTAGGCTGTGCATCTTTGTTAACTGTATATTCAGAGCAGCTTTCAGATTTTACTAAGAGCTTAACTTTTTATTGTTTTCTTTTCACTTCTTGTCTCTTTTAATCTGTTCTGGAATGTTTGCTTCCTTTGAAGAGCAGTATCTACCTCTTTTTTTTCATTCTTACTTGCCTCATCCCTCCTAAGAAAGAGCTCACATAAACAAAATAAGAGACAGATGATATTAGAAATTATGTTTAAGGGAAAATCTTCCAAATGAAGAAATATACCATCAAATAAACCCCAAATTGTCCCCAAGTGAAGAACCATAGGAACAGTCTGAAGCAGGCAATATTATTCAAGGGAAAAGCAGTTTTTCAGCTTCTATGGAATTACTATTTAAAACATGAGTGAATTTACTTAATGCTTATAGTAAAAGTTCCTACATTATTCAGATATTTTATGTGTTGAATTGTAAACAAAAATGTATTTCATTTTGTTATAAAATATTTCTAAGACTAAAGAGCTTTCTTTTTGTGCTGCATTTTTCTCTGCTTTTAATAAACAGAGATCAGTTTTCTGAACAGGCTCTCTCTGTCAGACACATTTTTGACCAGTGACGTCATTCTGTACAATGTGTAACTCACATTAGAATTCATAAGTATTACCCATGCAAATTCTCATTGCAGGGAAAAGAGACTAGATCATATTTCTCCAATTTTTCATTCTTGAAAAAAGGCCTAGACAGAGTGGAGCTCGAAAAGCTTATTCTTTGGTCAACGTTGCCATATTTCATAGTATAAATGCTGGAGGGGCATATCGGAGAGGTAATAAATTTATTCAGAGTACTCAAGCTTTTGAGAATGCATAAAATAAGAGGAAATTGAGCAAAGAGCTTGATTTGTTCAGAAAAAGGATCAAAGGTAAACCTTATTAACTTAATAATACACTTGCTAAGAATGCACTCAAGGAACAGAAAAAAAGAGGACTATATGGACATGGGATTCAGATTCACTCTGTAAGATGATATAGAAAAATGAGAAAATGTTTAGAATGAACCCAAAAGAAAAACCACTATTGGTGAATTTATTATGTGATCAAAGTATGTGTTCAGATGCACAGAAAAAAGCCTTCTCTCCAAGGGAGCTCTCTCTTATTCCCTGTCTCAATGCCATCAACTCTCATAAACATAGATGCCATTTTATTATGCATATGAATAACATAATCTTCCAGTTGGGCACTTGTTTCTTAAAATCAAAATCTGAGTTAGTGTGTATGTTGACTGTGACTTAGAAATCGTTTTACTCCATGCATCACAATCACTGACTCTTCTAAATATAGCAAATATAGATTTTATTATGTAATGGGATAACATTTCCTAGCTGGATGCTTATGTCTTAAAACTCGAATCTGCATTTTCACGTTTGAAGGCTGACAGCTGCAGAGGCTCTAGGAAGTATCATACCCTTGATGCTGCGGCTTTGCACTAAATACTAGTACTGACAAGCTTTCGTGTTTGCGCTCCATCTGTAATGCTGCCAGCTCAGTCAGCTGCTGTAGCGGAGCGGCAGTAGCAGCCTGCTGCAAAGCTTCTTTAAAGCCACTACAGATTCTAGGGGCACGGGTGAGGGGGTGGCAGGAAAATGTGCTATGTTTTTCTATGTGTGTGTATATATATAAATATATGTATATATGGAGTATATAGTGGAGAATTTTGAGAGGACCCTGCTGAACAGCTGGTGTAAAGTGTATGTAATCTTCTTCCGTAGAACTGATGCAGCTCAAACTCTGCAAGGAAAAGAACTTAATGAATCAACACATAATTTTGTCCCCAATTTGCAGCTGAAATAAGCATGGTTCCGAGGATGTGGAACACCACCTTCAACTAAATGCCTGTCTCTGCAGTTCTAGTGGCTCAGAATCTGAAAACACAGGGGAAATGATTACTTATTTGATTCATAGGCTTGGAAGCCTTGTAAGAAGATGGGAGTGAAACACAACACTCCCTGGAACATTCTGGTTTGAACCTGTTGTTTATCAGTTTGGCTGGCAATCCGCTAAGAGAGAAACAGAGGCTTCCCTGCCTCTTGCATTAGCCTTCTCCTCCCATGTTCATTAACTTACCTTGGTCATAAAGACTCGTTCCCATCTCTAGCTCTGTGGTGTTCTTTGTCACCATCTAAGAGCACTAAAAGGTCTGCCAGGTTTCCTTCTCTCCTCTTCCCACCTCATCCTATTCAACCAGAGACTGTTGAAGGATCTATGAAGAAATTAAATAAAGGCCTCCATATTTTTTCTTCCATAAAGCAGCACATCTGCTGCACATCAGCAGACCTTCTGAAAAACTCAGGACAGACTCTGTGTTGCCTGGATTTGCTGTAGATGCTTATTTCCTCCAGTGGGTAGGGCCCAACCCAAGGACACCTCTGCAGAAGCCATAGTAACTCAGGGGCACTAAGGCACTTGGCCAGAGCAGAAGCAGACACTATTTCTTTACATCCAGTGGAATTCAAATCCATTAAAAAGACACTGGCTTTGAAGGTGTGAATCATAGCTCTGCCAGTTTGGAGGACAGCATTCACATTTTCTCCCAGGGAATCTACAGAATGCAAACCAGCAAACTTCTACCTTCACCTCCTGTTTGTCTCTTGCCCTTTGGCATGGACAGAAAAAGCAGAAACATCTCAAAATCACAGAAAGTGATGTTCGGGCTACTGAGATAAACTTTCTGTAATTCTTGCTGTCATATTTTTCACACATTCCTGATGCTAGGTTTTGACCCACATTCAGGTTTTGACAGATTAGATGACATATAACTAATGGACCATGAAATTCTTGCAGGAGTAATTAAAAATATATTAACTCAGTAAAAAATAGATTCATGGAGTGACATTTGATACTGACGCCTGTCAGCCTGCAAAACAGGAAAACCCTGCTTCCCTACCATCTTGTCTCTTTTCTTCCAACCTGGAATAAAGAAATCCAGATTTACAGATCTCAACTTCATCACTTCTACAGCTGGATAGCAAAGGTTCTTTTAGCAAATACACCCTGCTCCTTTGTGTATATGTGTGAATCATCTGTAACATGCTATTATTTCTATAAATGTGCTTCATATTTGTAGTTAGAAAGCAAATCCCATGTGCCAACCAGTTCAAACCTTATCTGTCAATCACAAGCTTTCCTCTAAGCATCCTGGAGTTTGCTAATGGGGTTATTGCAAGTAGTAATGTGGCATCATTTATCCTGCTAGTTTGAATGGCTGAGGGTTAAATAAAGGACATTGTTCAGACTATCAGTTTTGTTTAATATACCTTGCTGTGTTAACAATGAATTTGAAAGGCTTAGAAAATGGTTGTCTCTGTTACTAATATCTGTGGCAATGTCATTAAGTCCTAATATAAAGAACCAGGCAGGAAATTTCCAAGAGAGAAAGGAGGTTTTTTTCTATTTCCTGTGGATCTTTCTTTTCACTAATGTTTTTGTACATCACTTTTTATGCTTTTATTTTTTTCTGAATTTTCACATTCATTATCATATTTTCTTACTTCCTTCCAGGTGTGTTACTCATTCCAACACCCTCCTGACAGCACATTTCACCAGTTTCCTATCTGACTGTCTAATTTCTTACACAGATTCCTTTTACAGGCATTCTGCCACTGAGACCCAGCAGTTCTGCACTGTTGCGTTTGGTTTTTTCCATTCAGTTCTTGTGTTTGTTCTGATCAAAACCAGTCAAATGACATTTCTAAATGATGTTTTTAAAGCAAGTCACTTAGTCTGAACAGAGTGTTTGTACCACCACGCATTTGGTAACATATTTGCAAGTAACATGTTGCTCTTTTGCCAAAATTCTGCTAGGAAGTGATTCTTAAATGATCAGAGAACTGTATAAGATAAACATTTCCTTCAAATGGACTATCTAATATTGGAGCTATTTCATTAACTGGAGTAAGAGGCTGAGTAAGAACATGTGGATTTTGTAATATGAAGTCCATATATACTTTTGCACCGAAAAAAATAATCTGATTTATTTTGCGAACACAAGACTTGAGCAGCAGAAGTGTTTGTCATGTGTGCTTTCTCTTACCACCCCACATAAATATCTGTGACAACTAAGTACATGTTTTTATTATGTTTTTCAAAATGGAAATGACTGTGGAGGTTATTGGTCTGTTCTTCAGTCATGAACTTCTTGGCATGGTAGCGTGGTTATTTTGTAATTCACTCCTCTCTCTGACTGGAGATTTTCAGAGCCATCAATTCCATCTTCCATCAGGACTTATTTACACTGTGACATCCCTTCAAGACTTGATCCTCACCCTTGTTTTACATTCAATGTGCTTAGGTTCACCTCATGAGGACTCCCCTTAATTTGGCATGCAGTTCCATGGGCTGGGTGTCACTCTGTGGTGATGTTAGTAAGAAAGACTCTTGTGTTGCAAAGTAGCTATTGTGGAGCATGAGGCATCACGTTATCATATCCCAGTGTCTGCCAATACATTTTTCTCTTCATTGAGAACTTCAATAGGTTTAGGTGTATGTCTTTCTCAGCATTTATACACCTTCAGAAAAAAAACCACCCAGAGTCTTTAGAAAATAGGTGTGGAAGATATTTCAAATACTAACCCAACCACCCAGTCTGTGAGGAGGATGGCTGAACCTGCATAATTTCTGGAAGAGGTATATCTAACTTTTCCTTAAGATCTTCCTTTGGAATTTAAATTCAGGTGAAGTGATAAATACAAACAAGGAAATGTAGATTCATCTAGCTTTCTGCTTCTCACTGCCTTCAGCAGTGACATTTGTTGCTGTAATCTATTGTCTGTAACTCTGTCCTCATAAACAGAAGGTGAGCAGCAGTGCCTACTCTACCTGAGTGATTTTTCCTTTGTGATTTCAACTAGCAGTACTCTAGCTATAGCTCCCTCCCTTTGTTTTCGTATAGACAACGGGCAGCTACAGCTCACTTATAGCCCAATTTTTCAAAATGTTATTAAGTCCCTAACCTATCCGCACCGAACAGCAATATTACTGTAACAATCATGAGTGCTTTAATTTGAATAAGGACTACACGGGCACTGTTGCCATAAAGGGAATAAAAATTTCATGACCGAGACTGGTCAGGAAGTTCAGGACAGAGCTAGTAACTTGGCTCTGTGCTATGGTATACTCTTACATGGTCATACGTACCCAACTGAAATGTTCAATATGACTCATTTATTTCCTTGTCTCTTTCACTGTAACAGACCCTTAGTTTTAACTGACTTTAGATGCCAATATTGAGCATTTCATTCTTTACTAGAAGTTGCCTTCTGCAGAGGGCACTTTTGTTTGTTTTTTCCAAATTCAAGGCTTGGATTTTTTGTTGGACTACAGAGAACTATAGTTCCTCCTCCCTCTCCCAAGCAGTAGCTATTTGGCTTTTCAGCTCTCTTTAGTTTGTGGCTGCATCCATCGCTGCTTTTGCCAACTTCCTCTGCCCTACTCTCATTTCAAGTCATTAGACACATGCAGTGTTACTAGGTGAGCACTTCTGGTTAGAATATCTTTGCAAATTGTTATTTATCGGCATCTCTTGGACCTGTCCCATTGTACACACAATCTTGGAAACTGACAACGTATTCAATTTTTTATATTGTAAAGCCACTCTGAAGACTTCATTTAAAAGAGTCTTTCTGTCTGCCCGTTCGTGGCTTTCAACCAGCCAATATCAGCAAATATTTCCTCCACTACTGTGATATAAAACTTGCTTTGTACTGCTCACCCTGTAGGTCAAAAAGGACTGGAAATGATCCAAAGGAACTGGGCAATTTCTAGGGAAAATATAATGACATATCTGAAGAAAAGTTATTAACTGATGTTCAGAAATACCAGCTCTTAGTTTCAGTGTTTCCACCAAAAAATGCTTTTGTCAGGGTTTTGTACTTGTTATTTTTGATGGATTAAAAAGGTTTTTATTAGGATGTTTCATTCTGAGACTTTTCCTCACTAGGATGAGACCTTTGAGGTATTGCACTGAGATATTGATCAGACTCTTATTACTATTCCATGTTATTTTCATCACCTGGGAGAGAATTTGTGCTGAAAGGAAAGATAAAACGAAAAATGAGTTGGGTCGAGTGATGAGTTGTGTGTGTTCTGCATTGAATGAAAGCAGTCCCAGAATGGCTTCCAAAGGGGTTCTGGTTCCAGCATCAGACTGGTACCAGATCAGGTACCGGTCATGTTATTGGGCAGCATGTTTTGTTGGGCAGCAAGACCTACCTGCAATATAAAAGAAAGTAAATATAAAATTCTTAAAACAAAATTAGAAAAATGAAATAATAAAAACAAAATATGGCAACTATTTAAAAAGCATTGTTAGAGACCCAAGACTGGACAAACCGAAGGAGATTCGAACTATTGTTTTCACAACTGTGTTACACTGTTTCTGACTGAAATGTCACTAATTATCTGGTATTTCATTTATTCTCTACAAGAGGTGTAGCTACTCAGTAGCTCTAGCTAGATGTTTAGCTTTAATTGTTCCCAATGACTTTAACAAAAGTTTAAGCACTAAGTACATCAGAGGATTCCTCCTGCAAATTCAGCTGTGGTATGCTTTCTCTTTGATATTCTGCAATCAACATGATTTATCTTCTTCAGTGGCTTATTATTTTAGAAGATCTACATTTTTTCATTAATCACTGTTAGAGCAAGACACTAATCATAAAAGAAACCGAGACTAATCTAAGAAAAATGGAAATAAGGAACTCTGTGATAAAGACCCAAAAATGTCTTGGAATGCAAATAAAACAAACATAAGAAAAAACTGCATAATCTCCTACAAGTATTATCCAGGCAGAGAAATCCAATTTTTCCCACATACCCTGTCTGACATGATGAGTTTTAAAACAGACCAAGAAACTACAGGATAGCTGGGCATTTAGACAACATGGTTCCAAAGCCTAGAAATAAACATGCTTATTTTAAATCAGTGCTTGTCAAACAATTGAATAAATGTCTTCATTAGAAACTAGAAGAAATATGAAATTTTCATTAACAGGGAAAATTGGTATGTATATTAGAAGTAAATGTGTTGATAGAACCACTGCCAGCTGAACCATCAAAATTGAACCAAGTCCCTGCCCTGGACACAGGCAGTGGAAATCTTCTCAAGCAGCCACCCTATAGTGTTAGACAATGTCACAGATGGCCCTTCCTTAAACCTGTCCTCATTTGTCACCACTCTGGTGAGCAGTCTGAAGCTCATATTCATGTCGCCTGTATTTAAATACTTAGCATTTAAATTAATATTGTAACCATAGGGACAGATACTTTCTGCAGCTATTTAGACATGAGAGGTCTGATATGGAGGTGTCTGTCACTCTCCAAGGGCTATAGGTCACATCTAGCTCCTGGTCTCACTGGTGTAATGGCTATCAATCTCAGCTGTTTATTGCTGAGTCTGATGTAGAAAAATTCTGCATACTAAAATTGGGTGTAAGCAAATGAAATAAGATACTGAGTAATGAGTTTTTCATTTATGTTGCTTGGTTGCTAGAATGCTACAACTTATACCTAATTATATCTCCATGAGATTTAGCTAAGTCAGTAGGTCAAATTCTAGCCCCAGGTGATCATTTCATACAACAAACCATGTTGTGGGTAAATAAAGTAGCACAAAGCAATATATTTGGTTTCACACAAATGCTTTGAACATTAAATGGTCTCTGATGACTCAAGGGCAAAAGGTTGTCTGCCTGGATGCCCTTTGAGAGTCTACTTTCTGAGTCTGGGCATTTTTTTCTGATAATATTTACTGTCTGCACAAAACATCCCTAGGTTCCTTAGTTTCACACAGTATTCAATGTGGCTTTGGAGCACGCACCTACCTTATTCTTGAGTGTGATTCATCTTCTTGCTTCTGTGCTTGGCTCACAAGTTCACCTATGATGCACACCTTGCACCAGAATGATCTTTGGATACTCCAGTTTGTCACATCCCAGCCTTGGGTCTACCCCAGCTTCAACCGAGCCAGGACCATGGCTGGGCACCAGTTAAACCTCTGTGAAATGCTAAAGGTAGTTAATGACCATATAACTGACCTTGCTCTGAAAGGTATTAGGAGTTGTCACATTGAATTTAGTGATTGCAGCAGTTGTTGTACCTCAGAGATTCTTAAGCTCTGTCATTCAGTTGAAGTCATTACCTGACTTCAATAGCTTGTATTGAAGTCTGTCAGTGTGCATGAAACATTGGTGTTCTATATGGCATTTTGACCTGCATAGATATGCCAAGAAAGCAATGCAAAAGTAAACAAATATGAATTAAGAAACACTTGAAATTCAATATGAAAATACCTTTCAATCATACCTTGAGCAACACAAAGAAACTTGCCCTTACGTTTAAAAAGAAAAACTCCCATCAATTTTAGCTAAAAACATTTGTAAAAGGATTTTTAAAAATTATTAGGCTCTGCTTTAAATGTTTAATTCTATTAAAAAAAGGAAAAATAAGACCCTCCATCCCAAGCAACAGTATGTTTTTCAGAAAACTTTGCTTTGCAATCTTGGATTCACGAAGAGGTGGAGAAAAGAATGCTATTTACAATAATGGAAAAGTAATATTGTCAGTCCTTGGGTAAAAGAGTTATTATTGTAGCTTCAACCACCCTCTCCAGCCACGTAAACAGAGATAGTAAAGGTACAAAAAATAATCTGCTCAGGATTTTCTCAGCAAGCTCATGCTGTGCAGGGGATCCTGCCATTAGCTTTATCCAGACATTCATCTGGATCTTTATCCAGGCTCACAAAACTTCAGGTTGATAAAATTGCCTCAACACTAATGATTCAGGCCTAAGCTGCAGTCTCAGCATGTAGTGTAAGTGGAGAGTAGCTGGGTTTGTGATGTGACTGGAAGAAGTCCAAAGAAAACTGCTGTTCCTGAGTAGCCAGTTGCTGGCACTCAGTGCACTCCGGGTCTCTGTTGAACAAATAATACCCCAGCGAGGTGGTGGGTAAAGCTCTGTTGATGGAGACAACCCTTTCTGAATAAATACCGAACTCTGGGAGGCAGAATGTGTGCTAGTTAAAAATCCTGTAATAGTATTGGTAGTAGCAAAATGTTCATTTCCACATGCTGGCTATCCAACACTCACTCCTTTCATATCTCGAAAGTTTGGATCAACTGCTTGTATGACTTGGTTATTAGCTTGAGGCTAAAACTTACTCCTGTTTTAGAGATCTGCTATATTTTTGAGTGATGATTTATGAGTAGGCTTTAATGTAAGAACAGGTAAATTACTACCAGAGAAAAACAGAGTCCTTCCAAGAGTCCTTCCAAGAGTCCTTGCATTTTGGTCAGGACATTAACTCACTAAGTAACTATTTATTAGTTGTTGCTTTTTACCATTGCACAGAAGCCAGTTACCTGCCAGGGCAAGCAGCTGGGAACCGGGTGGTCCAGTAACAGGGAAAGGAGTGACAAGAGTATGGGTATGTGCAGAGGGGAAGGTAGTGTTGCAGGGAGGAGAAACTGAGCTGAACTGAACTGCTCTGGGGGTGCAGACTAGGACTAGAGGGAGGAAGAGACCATAACCGGAGTGATGGCTCAAGAAGGGGAAGAGGGAAGATGAGTGTACAGGAAGAGTTGGAAGGATAGCAGAAGAGGTCTCTGCTGAAAACAGCCTGGGAGTCATCTGTGATCACTAAAGAACATGGTCTCCCAGAGCCTGTAAAGGGACCTGTAACTCCACAAATTCTCCTATGGCCTGTGTATGTTGTGTTTTTTTTCCTGTTTTTTAAGTTTGTGGGGCTTTGGGGTATTTTTTAAGGGAACTAGGAGCATACACAGATATGTAAACACACACACAAATCTAAAGTTGCTGTAAAACAGCATCAAGATTAAGTGCTCAGAATTTAGGAAATGTTTTTGAGGTGTCTGTACAACAATCCCTAGGTGCACATGCAATATGATTACAGAGGGGTGGTAAATTTTCAGGATATAATTAACAAGGTAGCATCAGAAACTGCTGATCTTTCCAAACTGAAATGGTTTGTAGATCCCTATCAGACTGAGTGAAATGAAGTCAAACTGCACTCAGAGAGGTTTTGTACCCTTTTCATAGACAGGTTTACAGAAGACTGGGACCAAACATCTGAAAAATCTGTGACTTCCCAGCTACATATATTGTCTCTGTGCCCACCAACCAAGGTCTTCTCATGTCTGTCATTTCCTCATTTCTTGATGTCAGACTCAGAGGACCTGTGTCTCTTCATTAGGTTCATTAGGGCTCCCTGAGCCCTCATTCCCCAAACCTTTAGTTTCTTTGGGAGGGTGTAAGAGTACCTCTGCTATGTAAACACGAGTCTAACAGCTCCGTCTCCCAGTGCTGATGCTTCCAGAGATCTCCCATGGGATCAATGTATTTCCAAATGTCTTTAAAGCTTTAACATTAAATACTTTTCTTTCCTCTTGGTGTTTTTTTTATTGTTTTGTTTTGTTTTGTTTTTTTTATTCTTTGGAATTTTGAAAATTCAAATATTTTTAAAAGGAGCAGTTATTTTAAAGTCTGGCTCTTGACCATCTCCAGCTGTGACAATCTTAAATTACATTATGCTTCACTATTTATTCCAGCCGTATTCAGTGCACAGCATAGATGGTAGCTCCTTAATGAAATAATACTTGATATTTGTTTCATGTCTAGTCATTTAGTTTATGACCCTTTGGGTATTTACTGCATATTGCTGTGAGGAGAGAATTAGTATGCTCAGAGGCTTTTCATCACTGAATCTAAATGTTTCGCAGATACTAAGGAGTGACTTTTTATTATGTAAACATTCAAGAGTTGATATAAGCATGGCTGTGTCCCGTCCTTCATGTATTTGGCTTTCTAATCCTGTTTTAATGTATCTAGAGTGTGTGCTTCAGAGTCCAAGTACAGGATAAATGTATTCTTCATGCTCTGCAAAATTTCATTAGAAAAGGTGGCTACTCGGCATAAAATACTACATAGGTAATCAGGCAACCTGAAATTTATGGTAAGGTTTCTTCTGCATAAAGATACATCAAATAGTGCTGGAAGTCTGAGTATTTTCAAGCAAAGAACAATCAAAAGCACTAACTGGGCCCAGAATAAACGTACATTGTGCAAGAAAGACTCCACAATAGACATTACAAAAATGGTTTTGAAATTTTCCTTTTCCCCTTCTTATTCCCTTCATTGTACTGTAGTAAACAAACAGGTGTTAAGGTACAGGAGGGCCAACCCATAACTCAAAAGCTGATATGACTTTGATAAGATTGATTTACATCCCTGTATGTAGGTGAACTGTCAGGTACTATATCTTATAAGGTAGGTAATTCCCCTTGAAGGAACTTTCTACAGAACAATGCAAGGGAGACCAGATATGTAAAAAGACCTTTCTAACAAAATGACTGGAAACAGTGATTCTCACTGAAAGACTTTTTTTAAAAAAAAAAAACAGAACAAAGCAAAACCAGAACCAAACCCCAACAATTTCCGCCCCTCCTCAGCTCTCATAAGAATTGGCAAAATAATGTATATTTCAATTTCCATCGGGAAAAAAACACTCATATTAATATAAGAAGATATAGTGTCACCCAAGTAAGACAAAATTAAGAATGCCTGCCTATTCTTTTCATTCTTCCATTAGAATTAAATTCCACATTTAGGCAAGGGAAGGAGGAAGGTGAATACAAGAATCACCAGAAAACAGTCTAGGATACTCAAGGCAGAATCAAGTCTGCTCTTCACTGGTTCTTTAATCAGTCTTGAAGAAAGCCATGTTTCTCTTTTGGCAATAAAAATTACCAAGTTTCAAACTTTTGTCTCCAGTGGGGTGGTGTTTAGCCATGTGTCTATAACTGATGGGAAGATTGTGCCCATATATAGCAAAGTTGTGGACCTAAGCCTCAGCATCTCATTTTCCAATGTGATGAAATCTGCCACTGTCATTGGCTCCTTAATTTAGCACTACTGAATTTCATCATTCTTCTTTCCATTCATCAATCTGTGTCTTCTAATTCATCTTTGTGTTATGTGGTAAGGTTGATAATATCTACCCCAAACCATCCAGCCATTCAACTCTTGCAACATCTACTTATTCTCTTTACCTCTTCTCCTGTATGATTCCTTTCTTGCTTTTAGTTTTTGGTGCTTTCTAGATTATGGCTGCAACCTTTGGACACAAAATGAAACATGTTAGCATGGTATTCTTGTATCTATAGAAGTTTTTAGAATATTAAATAATAAATTATTTTCTTAATACAACCTTTCATATGTGTACATGTACTTACTGCTGCATATAAATGAGTTAACTAAAAGCATCTTCATTGAGTGAAGTCAAAACCCATCTCTACATATGATTAGTTCCCATTTTTCTCCTCTGTACATTATTTGCATCTGTCTTCACTGAGATTTTTTTACTATCTTTATCCATTTTCCTAGCTGTCTTAAGTCATTCTGATATTCTTCATTTTCCCCTATGGTTTTGTTTAGTTAGACTCAATTAGCCCAAATAATTGTGCATTCTCTGTGTTCCTTCCACCTCTTTATTCACCTGCTCTTCCAGGTCAGTGGTAATCATTTGCTATCATGATTCCTCCAACAGCCATGAGACACCTTAATTTTAACCTACTTCTCTTGCTCTCTCCTGAACTATCACTGATCTTTTTGTGTCACCTAGCATCTGTAGCATCTTTCCCGCTACCTCCCAAGCAGCATGTTCGTTAACTAGACTACTGAACACGCAATGTGCTTTGGTATGAATACGAGTGACTATGGCATTCATATTTGGCAGCAGCAGATCTCCAAGGCCCAAGATGTTCCTGAATTTAAGAGAGGATAAGGTGGGGACAAACACAGTGCAAGAAGAAGAGGCGTTACACAGCCCTGTGCAAAAGCAAATAAACAAACTCACCACACACACATCCCCCCCAGTTCGAGAGCAACATGTAAAAAGATTTAGTGGTTCTCCTTAGGCTAAGCTGCTTCCAA
>VZTM01033905.1:24316-42415 GCA_013400555.1 Jacana jacana | reverse complement strand
TTCATGAATCACAAGAAAAAGGGACACTGAACATTTCTAACTAGTAGCACACACTTCAACCAAACATTTTATGCAGATGTACATGTCAAGAACTATCTTATCATGGATTTAATGATATGCAGTCAAAATCATAATCTTGGAACTATAATGTAAGTTGCTACATGTTCTACATCCTTCCAGTTTTTAATATATGTTTAAAAAGGACCCCCGATTAAAATCATCAATTCATTAATTTGTAAACCCAGTTAAGAATGCTATAATTTTTCTATTTTGAAAGTTATTCTTTACTGTCTGTATTCTAAAGGTGGTTTTACTGTTGATGAGACCATAGAATAGAGGCAATCACTCTAAATCTCACTGGCACTGCTGATACTACACACCAGGCCCAAACCATACGTCCATGAAAACCTAACCAAACCATACAAACAATACATAGATATACAGAATAGATGAAAACCAAACCAAACCATACAAACAATACACAGATATGAAGAATATACAAACAGATAATATTACATAACTAATAGAAACTGGGTTTCAACATCTTACAAGCTGTTGGAAAGAGATGCACTAACAGAGATGACACGAGATCCACTTTTATACAGAAAACTATTCAGAAGACAGTGTACATCTAGACAAGACAGGCTCAAGTTGTAACAGTGGGACAATGCTGCACTTGACAAACTGCACCTGGGTTCATCATCCCACCTGTTGGTTTACAAAAATTCATTCACTTAAACTTTTTATGAGCTTTAGATCTTCCATTCTCCTTGAGAAGGGAAAATATTATGCAACACTCCATGCTTCTTAAATCATATACTGTATCCAAGGGGAAAGGATATCTGCAGCCATTTCAGTGGTAGCCTAAATTCTTAAACTGTTCAAGCCCTACTGCAACATGTCTCTTTAGTTTGGTTTCCTAAGGAAAGGAAGACTTACACTGCCACATCATCTGTCTAACAACCAACCATGCCTTCTCCCAGTTCCAACCAAATGCCAGAAAAAGGCAGAGGACCCAGAGCCTAACAAGAACATTGTCAGCTGGAGGAAGAAGTTGGTTCAACACCTCCTCACTGAAAGGAAGTTACAGCATGATCTCAGTAAGTTACCTGTATTTGCTGGACTAACTGCTGCCCCATACGTGTGGTCTGACCAGCCAGTCAGCACTTACTCACCAAAAGGTACCCTGATGAGCTTGCCTCTTTTCCAGCTGGAAGGGGACTGGGACTAATTTGAGAAAAATCAAGCAATCTGAGAACTAAAGGAAAAGCTGCCTATTTATCGTCACTGGAGAAGTGGGCTGGGCTTTTACAATACATCCACAGGCAACCAGAATATATTAGCTCCATTACTTATGGAAGAAATTACAATTTACAGGACTGACAACACTCAAAGATCCTGGTGAAGATCCAGAAGTACATTATGCTGGGCACATCCCCCATTTCACTTTAGCTAAATAGAAATGCAGGAGAAGAAATGGAGGAAACAAGATTAAGTCACTTGCGGAATGGCAAGAGAGATCAGTGCTGACTGCCAAAATATGCCTCCTTTTCCAACTGGGGATTATCTACTGACTCAAACTATAGCTCAAATGCTAGTACTATGTACCATGGGTGGCAATATAAAGTTACACTACCTCTTTTGTACAATATTAATATACAGCTATAGTGAGTGACTCTTTAATGTTATAAATTTTAATGATATTATATAATATGTACTATGTAAAACTTGCAGATCTCTTTGACCCTCATCATAATAATTCCACTTAACAAATTTAAGACACAAACCACAGCTGAGTTAGCAGCTTCAGCAAACTCAGAACACAATAACTCTTCGGGCTGGCTTAACAGAGACTTCTGTAATCAAAGACATAAAAAACATGGCAGCCCAAGAAAAAGTCAAAATTAGATTTAAATTGGATTTCTAAACCAAAGTACCCACCAGAGATATACCAGACATATTGCTATATAGTAAAGCATTTTAAAACTCCTTCCATGGCAGCAAACTTTTATTAACTTGAGGGAATGTTCCCACCCCATGAAAACAAGTCTTTATTTTAGAGAGTGTTCATTTCAAAGGTCCAGAATACAACATTCCTTTCCAGCTTACCCTCAAAAGTCAGTTCATACAAATAACCAATAACAGCCAGAAGTTAAAATTTAGCTGAGTCCTACTGAACGTGGCCTGTTACCACCACCCAGTCGCTAAAATTTGCAAGGTATGTAGCTAGTGAAGGCCAAAAGAGTCCAAGTAGGGCAATGACAGAAGAAAAAAATAGTTGTCTAATCTACTGAGTAGAATTGTTAATAATTTTGAAATCTACAAGTGCCAGAAGTTATTCAGTACCACATCACATCAGTTCATAGTAAACTTTTTTTAGTGTTTTGACACACATGGTACAAACCAGCATTTCTAAAATTCAATTCCTAGAAAAGCATAATTATTAACTAACTAAAAGCATGATTGGCTCTGTAAATTTGGGTGTTATTTTTTTCCCTAGTATAACTGTCTGCTGTTTGTTCGCTATTAAGCTTTTAATTATTTTTTTCTATGCCTTTTGATAGTTTTACATAGCCACAGGCCATGCTTCCAACTCCTAAATGACTTGCAGTGCAATTCGCTGTAGTGTGTACTGTACAAAGTTCTCTGGTATCCACAGGAACAGTTACCAACTGATGTGAACTTCCTTCCCTAAAGAGCTTGTTTTGAATAACAAACTACTCCAGGGGGAAATACATTATCTTGTCTAATCAAATGTTCAAGTGAGGCTCATTTCATTCCAGGGTTTTACTATGTGTTGTGGAAACATGTGTGACACTGACCTTTAATTAAATCTCAACCTTATAGGAAGACACTAAAAGCTTTGCAGCCCAGACTGCACATGAGTTTAAAGCTACATTTAAATGTTTTACAGATTTAATCAGACTTTCCTACTTTTTTGTGAATGTGCTCTTTAAGATATTTGCTTTCATGTAATCTGTATGAAGGGTTTTCGTAAGCATTAGTAATTATTCGTTCTTACTTTGTACAGCCAACTTTAAAGTACAGATGTTAAGCATACCACCTGACTTACAGTTTCTATTATCAACATGCTTCCTTTTATCCAAGTGTATTATTCAGTGTTTTTCGATTAGCTAACAATGTTCCCCACTGAGAAATATGTACTTTTGACAGAAAACAATTCAACAGGACAGCATCACATATATGCAGGGCAAAAGTTCATTTTTCACATCAAAGAGCTTATGTCAGGTAAAAATATAACTCAGCCTCTCGGGATGTCTCCCCAGGTGGCATGAAGCAGCAACAGCCAAGCCATACCCAAGAGGCCTTTTCCTGGGAAGACATTTTTGGGGAAGTCTCCTGCCCAGATCCCACCAAGGACAGAAAGGACAAGTCAAGGACAGGTGCAAAGAGGAGATATTGAGGCACCTTCCTCAGGGGCCCCTTTCCTTCACCTCGAGCAGCCCACGAAAGGAGTCCCTAGAGAGGAGAAGGGAAGATCTAGCACACCCATGGACAGTTGGGAAAGCAGAGAAGGAAAGTCTTGCTGACGCAGTGAATAACACTAATAAAGAAGGAAATATTCCGATGAATTATTCAAGTATGCAGTGCTGATTATGTGTATCCAGGAAAAAAAACCCTACATAATTCTTGTGGTTCCAGAGATACTGATACTGAAACTTTTGCTACTTCTTCCAGACAATATATGACCTTACAAATACAATAAGCACTATAATAAACAACATCTCAAAAACTGGTTCAATACTCAGGTATTACTATACTTTTGCTGTACTAGCCAAATACTATTTTTATAGTCAGCACTTCACACATGCACACAAGCTACAAAGGTCTTGGTAAATCAGAATAAATCCATTAAACCTTAAACAAATACTCTNTTTTTTTTTTTTTTTTTTTGCAATTGATGCAAAACAGTTGCATCTTGAAAATTCTTTGCTTGTAAACTGAAGAGTCACAAGTTTAAGGCAGAGAAGTTCTCAAATGCACCAAAGATTTATCTTTAAAAATGTCTAAATTCAAAAAAAATTTAAAATTGTTCCTAATGATTTAGTTTCAAGATTCTGTTCTTGTTTTCTGGAATACTTATTTTGAAGAAAAAAGTAACAATATTGGCTCCTATTGATATATCATTGCACTGACTTTGAACATATTTTTGTATATTTATATTTTAGATAATTTGTGTTAGACACAGATGGAGGGTAATTTTAATGCAGTCTGAAGATGCTTGAATTTTATCTTATTTTTTTTAACAAACCTGGTGACAAACATGCTCACGCCAATATTTTACTTCACACAATAAAAAAAAAAGTGAACTTCCTTTCCCTGTGTCTCTTTACATGCCCAGGAAACATCACTGGGATGTTTTCCTTGTGATAACAGAGCAGTCAGATTATACAGAAGTGAACATGGAAACAGAGGTAAAGAAGGGCAGCAATACACTTTAAAACAGATTATGAACACTGCTAGATGCAGAGGGGGGTTCAGCTTGCCCCCCCACAGTACTTGTTATTCAAGCATCCAGCTACGGTGGTGTCTGTGCTTTTGTAAAGGTGGATACATTCTCTTTCCATTTTTTCAGGTTACATAAATCCAGGTTGAAACACAAGAAAGAGATCTTATTTCTTCCTCTTCTTTTTTCTACCATGAGAAAAGATGTGAAATCATTTAATGGTTGAGCTAATGCAGATACTACAGGTCGTATTTAACATTTTTAGCAGGAGTTGAAAAGTTCAGCTGAAAAGCTTCACTGGACTTTATGAGGACAGAACATTACAGCATACTGTATTTGCTCTTGATTCATCTCCTAAACAACACGATTTAGCGTAGCTGAATTCTGTTTCTTAGGCTTTCTTAATGGCACTTAATTAGGCTTTCTTAATGGCACTTAATTAGGCTTTCTTAAATGCATACATTAGACACAAGCGTGCCTCTCCAGTAGCACCTCATAGCCTATGAAACTTCAGGAGTTTCACTGCTGAGTATGCATAAAGTGGCCTTACTGTTTTTGAAACTCCTATTGAGAGCAATCTCCCCTCTAGCCAGCCATAGGCTCTCTCATATTACCAAACAGTAACTTAGACAAGGATAGGCTGATAGAAATGGGCTGATGATTCTCCTCCTCTTGTAGAAGCCCCTCCTAGCTTACAGAAAGAAAACCATCATGCATTATAGCAAGTGAGGCAATGTGCTCTCTCACAAGTGTTATGGCACAACTGGAAATATTAAATAATGGCTAATAGGGAATCCTTATTGGCTCATAAGGTAAAACTTTCACCTGAACAACAGCTATGATTAATTTAGCTTTTTAGTTTAAAATATTAATTCATTTAAAAATGAATCAGCCTAGTGCTGATTGGGACATGTCAGAAAGTAATCCCTTCTGGAAATGACTTGCTAAACCTTGAATTAAGGCTTCTACAGGGTTCTAATTCTGAATTTCTAGCCCACTATCCTTTTTCCAACAGTGGATGCCCAACAAGAGATGGGCAAAAACAGGACAAGCAAATGTAACAACACTTCTCCCTAGACAGTCTTCCAAAACTTCTCAAGAACTTGAGCCAAACAGAGTTTATACATACTCAGGAGCCATCAGTTGACTTCTGTTCTGCACTCTTCCAATCTCCCCTGAAGGCTATGCAAACTTTATAAAATAGCTGACACAGCGTGCACTGGAACAATGCTCCATTCTTACTTTAACATCCACAGGAACTCTATTACCCTGGCTCATCCAATACCACGGGAACATGTAAACAAAATCTAAACATATATATATATCTATAGGTACCTTCTCCTGCCATGTCTTTTGTGGCCAAAAGACCACTCATTGGATTTTTGCATATCTATCTATCTATCTATCTATCTATCTATCTATCTATCTATCTATCTATCTATCTATTATCATATTTTCAGTAAAGAGCCAAAGTAGCTTGCAGTTACACAACAAAGCTGAGAGAGAAGAGTTCTTGTTAGATGAGACTCAAACAGCCATCAAGCCTTTTGTATGTTGGAGTTCATGTGAGTCTTTTTTGAAATGCATCACACTAAGCCTTAAAGCTCTAGTCTACAAAGTTTAGGAATAGCTGCAGTGAACATGGCTGTGTTTACTTACCCAAAAGGGCAAGGGTGAGCAAGACAGACCTGTTCTTACAGCACCTAACCTCTGCAAGAAATATCAGACTTCACATCAGAAGCAGAAACCCAACACGCTGCACACAGATTTCCAGTGGCTTTTGGTTTGACTGTAATCTGTGACTGTAGATACAGGGGTGGAGGGAGGAAGTAAGCCTGCTTGTTTAGATAGTTATCACCTTCCCATTATGTCCTACCGCTTGTTCCCATCTCCGTTTTCTTCTTCCCCATTTTGTGTCACCCGCCCTCAGCTCAAACCACGGAAATGATCCGCACTAAAAATAACCTCTCCCTTCACCTCATTTGGTCCAGCCAAACAAACAGCTTTACCAAGACACAGCTGAGGGCACAGTGCAGGGATAAAGATGGGAAAGCGGAGTGGAGAGTGACAGGGGAGGGCTGGCGGAAGAGGAGGACGATGGCTTAGCCTGGCAGTGCGGCTGGAACAAACGCACATGAAATGATAGAGTAAGCACTCCTTAGCATGCATTTGCAGGGCAGAAAAGAGATTCAAAGGCTGATGACTTGCTTAAAATATAAAACCCATGGAGAAAAATATTTAATGTAGGGAGAAGAGAACAGCAGCATGTGTGCATAAGCATCTCAACAAAGTAAATGAGTTAGAATGTCAGTTGGCTTGTAAAGTGCCCTGCAGTTTTGAAACCCACTCATCAAGGCCCAACGAGATCCCACCCTTAAGATCACCAAAAAAACCTGCCCAGAAATTCTATGCACTGACCCAACTCAGCCAGTCCCTAAGCACAGCAAACAAAGAATGCTCAGAACAAAGGAGCTCTCTTGCTAGAAGCCTGGAATTCCCCCAGCAGTCAAACTGACTGTCAGAGTCAGGATTTTCTCCTGATTACATCCTCAAATACCATAGAGCAGGTCTTCATAAGCTGATTAACAAACATTTTGTTTCAAATTTTCCTCTTGGTGTCTGGAAGCATGCAAAGCAATATGTTTTTACAAAAAAAAATAACCACCTAATTATACTATTTGCAATGATTTTGTGTGTGCATGTTTGTATTTTGGGAAGGGAAAAAGGAAATGAAAACTTTGATTTACTGCATATGTTTTATCTCTGTATTTCCCTCAGGATTCAACCCCCTTAAATTTAGGTATGTTCATACCTATCATGTAAACCATGGATCAGGAACGGTATTAGCATGGCATTTGACTGCACCTATAATATAGTAAGTGCACCACTCTTAATGATTACAGAACCAAAAAAAAAACCAGAAAGATATGCCTTTCAATCTGACCCCCCTTTAAGTCAACAACATTGCAAGGATGCATTTCAGCATTATTTCCCCTTAAATCCACTCCATCAGGAAAGCAGGGACTATCCCTAATAGGAAAATGAAATGGGATTTGCTTCTTCGTACAGAATTTGCTATCATGAGCAAGGAAACCTGATTTCCTATGATTTATGTCCCTAGTTCTTTAAACCTCTCACTAGCAAAATCACCAGCTTTGCCGTAACTCTCCTCTCAAGCCCCTCTTATGAACACAAACGCACAACACACATCTCTAAAAAGCCTGCAGACTGCCAAAGTGGTGGCACTTGCCATAGGACTCACACATATACTTCCTTGCTGTGGCAGCCAGGAGCCGTCACCAACACTTTGAAGTTACTCACCTGCCACCCTTCACCTGGAGAACTTTCCCTCTAATGTCACAAACTTGAGATAAACTTGTTTTATTCTCCAAATCCTCTTTTCAGTTCCACGTGCTTGAAGGCCTACAGCAAACACCTGATAAACTTGATTTTTCACCATACTGTGAGCCACCAGATGTCCTAGTTCTTGAACAGAATAGGATTTTGCACAGAAAGAGGAAGTCTTACACATAAACTCATATATATACATCAGTGCACACAGGTATGAAAACAAAAACTCCTGCTTGCTGCTTTTAATTGAAAGTACCTGGAGACACAAGCCTTTAGAGATAATACTCCTGACAGTGTTACTTCCCCCAGGCGTTTTTTTTTTCTGCTTTTAGGAAAGATATTAGGCTCTGTCTGACTAAGAGATATGGATAATTCTCCACCAAAAGAACAGAATCATCTGCATCTTGCCAGAATTTAGATTTAAAACAGTCATACATGGAAGCACAAGATGGTTTTACATACTCTGTATTATAGTCTGCTACACTGTCTGAATACCAGCCTGGAAAAACGTTCTAATTTAAGAGAAATTATCACATCTGTTTACACAACAAGGCCATGGCAAGTCAGGTAGGTAACCAATGAGGTCTCTAGATTCAAGACATGATTATGGAAGCTTTAATTTTGGTCTTAGATGCTTTCAAATGACATGCCCATAGGACCTTCACAAACAGAAATAGGTGGCAAATGTCACCAACTGTCAGGACCTTGCATCTTCCAAAGTTTTCCAGGTTTTCAGAAGCTTTTAACTTGAGCGTGAAGTGATGCATGTCACTGAAAATATGGCCTTATATGCTTGAAACTTGTCAGTCGTATTTCAATGTATTTGCAAGACTGTGATCCTTAAACTCACTGTTGTAGAATATCCTGAACGTGGACTACCATACAACACAGAAGAGACCAATTTTTGCATCTCTTCAAGTTAATTTCCTCCCTCTGAAAAGACAGGCATGAGAGTATGTAGTTACAACTTTTTAAATACTAAAAATTATATTTGGCTCCCTTTCCCCTTCAACTTGGAGTGTTCTCTTTTCAAAAGTAAACATAGCCAGTTTTCTTTGTCTCCTCTTACTCTTGATCCTCTCCTCTGGACTCCATTTTGTATCTTTTTTTTTTAAAGTTCAGTTCTCAAAACTAGACACCATACCCCAGCTGAGGACTCACCAGTGCCAAACAAAATGGCATAATCCCTTCATGTCTTTTTGTTCCACAGCCTTGTTAATGCTTCCCAGAACGAGTTAACTGATAGCCTGTTGGCCATTACTACAACAAAGACTTCTTCCTGCACTACAAGCAGTTTTTTTGCATCCAAATCCTCTTCCATTCCCTTCCCTAGAGACTTTCTGTTAATTCCCGAGAGGCTGCCAGAAGAGAATAACTGGCTGGCCTCTCAGAGGCCAGGCTTCAATGTACAGATTTAGTATTATCAAGATCCTATAGCAATTTCTTCTTAATTCTTTGTACTGTTAACAAAGCTGAAAAGTGAAACAGAACTGAACTATTCTCTTTGAAGTGTACCAGTCACAGTGGATAGAAAAAATATGAGGAACAGACGTAAAGGCTTAAAAACAAAGAAATGCCAGAAAATATTCTAAGAGTAATAAGATGCCTTCTCTAGTAGCCACTCCTTACTATTTTTGTTCCTTTAATCATAATCTACAGCTCCTTTTCCCATAAACCACAAGTGCTGAATCATGTAAGACCTAAACTGACATAAAAATAACAAAATTCTGCTACTTGCAGCGTTTCCCCAAGGGGGATCAAAAAGTTCAAAACATTTTCTTTCAATGACACACAGCAATAGGAACTGCAAGGAAAAAAAAAGTAGCATTTTGATATTTTAAAACGTTTTATTTCTTTAATGAGAAGGGTTTCACACAATGGTCTTCTTTTCTGCTAAATCAGGCAAACAGTAAAGAACGATTAAGGAATGATGAGCAGATTTGAAAGCACAAATGTCCTTCGTGGTACTGTAAACATTGCCTCTCCAATATCGGGCTGAAGACCAATTTCTTTTCCATTTTAAGAACAAAAATGAAGTGTTCTCCTTCTGCACAGAAGAAAATATTAGTCATGGCAGATAATTTAAAAATGCTTTTTCATAAGGGATACATGGCAGCATAGCAAATGAGAAGATATGTCATTACACATGAAAGAATAAAAAATTGAATGCAATGGATTTTTTTGAACAAACCAGTCAAAACGTATGACAGATCCGAAAATACCAGAGAAGAATAAGGATAATTGTCGTTAATAGTACCCTTTGGGCTCTGCTAAAGTTGGTAGAGACCTTCACACACATTCCTTGTTCAAGTTTTCTTGGAATTATAAAATAATCTCCTGTAATTGTTGAAAGATATCAACTCAATGTCCAAAAAAAAAAAAAGCAAATGATGTTAGGAATTATTAGAAAAAGAAAAGATAATGTTACTGTATAAAAGGCACACATTGAATACTGCATGCAGTTCTTGCTTCTCATTGCAAACAGGGTCTGGTAAAACTGGAAGATATATGGAGGGGCAGCAAGAATGAGCAAAGATACGGAACAAGCCCTGTGAGAGAACCAGTTAAATAGACTCTTTAAGTGGAAAGATAAATATTTGGAGGGATATGATATGCAATGAGAGAGCTATGTAGAAAAGATGAAATATTTCTAATATATAAACCAGGGAAGAACAGTGGGTATCAGGCTTGGAGGGAGGTAGGGGAGGAAGAAAAATCAATTGAGTGGTACTTCCTCAAACATACATATTTAACCTGCAGAACTCACTGCTGTAACTGAAAGTTCAGACAACTTGGAGGTAAAAAAATAGAATTCCTGGAAGAAAAATCCACTGAATTAATTAAATACAGAAATACCGCTCCAAGTCAAAAAATACCTCAACCATAAAATGTGGAGACCAGAACAATCAATGTGGAAAACATTACTCTGTGCTTGCCCCATTCTTAAACTCTTTTTTGCAGTTTCATCATCAGCCATGGTCAGAGATGAGATTTGGTGCTAAATGAACCTGTGATCTGAGCTGGTACAGGTGTTTTTATGGTTTTATTGAGCTGTGCAAATCAATTTAAGGTAAATTATCTAAGACTCTGTGAAACCTTTCCTTCTGCACAGAAAGCTATGCTGGTGCAGCCTACTGTTCAGAAAGCCTTTTAAAGTTATTATTATTAAAAAAAACCACAATATGAAAATGAATCACAGTGATTATTGAAAAGACCTACTGTTCACAGCTTAATAGCATCCAGAGAACTGTCACTTATCTGAAAAAGATTTTGCTTATTTCAAGATTTGTGCCAATCTCTAACCTACACAACTTTTCCCACCCCCAAGAAAATCCATAAAAGTGCTCAACGACCTCCCAGATATAAATTTAACAGGGAGAACTGATTCGCTTGTTTTGTTTCTCAACTGAAAGTATTTGGGATTTTGATATTAATATCACTGCATAACCGGAAGCTCAGCTGCATGAATGCTGTGCTAGCAGTATATGAGCAGTGCATTTAGGTCCACATATATCCATGTGTTTAAGCCTTCACAAGATCAGACCCTAGGGAATATAGCTGTTTAGGGTAAGTTCTCTATTTATGGAACATTATACTTTTTGCCAGGCTTTCATTCATCAGTAAGAAGAATCAAAATCTGCTCTGAAGAACTGAAGGCCAAGGACCAAATTTAATCCCTTATTTCTTCAGAATACAGAAGATTACTACAGAAAAACCTCTGTGGTTTGAATAGCTGGCTCTCAGAAATATTGAGCCAATCTTCCTCTACTGATGTGATTTTTAATCCATGTAATTATTTTTTAATGATTATTTCTGCTGTACGTATTCCCTGATTAATTACTCTTTTTGGTTCATAATATACTCACAGCGCTGTTAGCATGTTTAGGTTGCTGTTGTTAAAATCCAGAGAGAAATTCAGCTGACAACAACAGTGATTAGAAATGGGGGTGGAATTCTAGCAATTCCTAGCAATTTTAGGGGTGGAAAACCAAAGGTTTTACTGTTCAACTAAAATTATGTTACCCTAAATAAGCATGTCTGCTCTTCCCAAAAGGAACAGGCAATGCTGACATCCCGAGAAGGGAGGAGAACCTAAAGTTAAAGTTACCTGCCTGTGAGAACGAATGTTTTCACTCAAACTTTTAAGGCTACACGTCCTGCCATGAAGCTTCACTCTTCTGCAAAACCTGTAGGGAATCTGATAATTAATGACATGGCAAGTGGAGATTCACCTGACCTCTTCCTCTAGCCAGTGACGAACAGAAGCGACTCTGTATTTGTTGGATAGGTTTTTTTCCATTTGCATTTATCCTCCGCCTTTTCTTTTTGCCTGGGGTTGTGAACGCCTCACGGCACATAGCCTAAGCCAAAGGCACTCTGGAGCTGACTGACAACCAGGTCCTACAGCCATTCATGGTCAGCTGCAGGTCTGCAGGCAAGGGGTAGTTCCTTGACTGTACAGAGGGAAGTGAGGATACACTTTCCCCTATTTTACTTAACCATGCTTTCCCTTTTCTTGTTTTCCTACCTGACAGTTCTTAAATTTGATATTATTTAGCTCCAATGAAAGAAAGTATGTGGGTGTGTGTTAAGAAAAGAATGATCTGCACAGCTCTGTCACTTAACATCCTATGGAAGTGAGGGTGGACGTGATCAAAAAATGTTCTCCAAATTAACAGAGATAGAGGGCTTGCATATCTTTAGCCTATTTTATCTTCCTAAACAATTTTGCAGCTCAAAACAGTGGGATAATTATTTGCATTAAAATATGTTTAAGTCCTACTGACAGCCATAAGAAAACTCATGGAATGAATTGGCAGAAGTGTCAGAAAACGTTTACTTTTAAGAGATTTAAAAGGCAAAGTTCATGTCTAACATCAACATAACAGACAGAAATTCCAATATTATTCTTGCCTAAGGATAAATATCCTTTCCAAACATCCAGCATAGTTTTTTAAAACAAATACTGGTAGATTAATTACAAGAGTGCACTTTAAACCAACCAAAATTAATCTACTGATTTAAAGCAAGAAACCATAATCTGCATGCTTCAAATGATGGCTGGCGTGCTTACAGCCAGGGGTAGCTCTGCTCCAAGAAATTATTGCAAGAGTTTCCCAAGAAAAAGACAATATAAACCGTGTTGTACAAATTGCATTATCCTCCTGACTCTTTTTAAAGAGAAGGTCCTAGAACTTGACTACAACATTTGAATTGAATCTCTTTAACTTCAGAAAAGCAAATTAAATGAAATAGGCGGCAGAACAAACCCATAAACATTTTACAGAAACTTTCAGCAGTTAACTGCAAATGTGCATTGTTCTTGCCTTTCATCTGCTTTAGAGTCCTATTTACATTTATCGTAAAGAGCTTCTTAGATACTCAGGGGAAAAATGATTGTTCATAACACTTTTCGGTTTTCAACTTATTTACTTCACGCTATGCCAGGTATACACAAAGTCTTCTCCTCACACTGTTTAGCTCGTTCCCTGTTCCTCCGCTCAGGTTGTTACCTTCTGCAAACAAAATATCCTGTCTGTTGATGCAGACTCTATTGACATTAAAAAAAGATAAACCACTGTTGACATTAAGTCCAAGCAATGGGTGAATCTATGGAGGTGATGAAAAAAACCAAGCAAAGGTCTAAACTGACAACGCTCAATACTGTTTCAGAAACTGAAATTAAAAAGTCATCACGTGCTGAAGAAAGGGGACGCAGCTCTTGGCTGTTATCACAGAATCTCAGGGATTGGAAGGGACCTTGAAAGATCATCTAGTCCAATCCCCCTGCCGGAGCAGGATGAACGCTCAGATGAACGCTCAATTCTTTGAATCTCTAAATAATGACACTACTGTTATTTGAGCAGATGATATCCTCTGTTCCATAGGTCTCCACTGGCTTCAGTGACAATATGCACACATATGATCATTTATCCCTGACCTATACTTCCTTATCACAGCCACTGAAGTCAAAAGACTAGTAAACACGTTAATTTACAGAGCACTCAAAAATAGCAAAAGCAGTACATCAACCTGCTATCTCTGGCTTAAGAGATTAAAATAATTAATTGATAATGAGGACAATTGCAAAAGATACTGTGCTATGTTCACCTTTTCTCTGTGATAGAAAATCTGTTTTAATGTAGTTTATAAATAATGACAATTCATTAAATATTTCACTAACTTCCCTCTAAAACTGCCACTTGTAAGAGTCTGAAATGTCATCATCCTTGTACTAATTGGACATTGTGTCTTCATTAAAAGTGAGGCTACCCTTTGCATGCATTTATTTTCATTATTATTCACTTTGGTTAACACATAAGGGAACAAACAAGTGAAGTTCTTGCAAACATTTTTAAGTGCACATTAAGTCTTAATACACTACATACTAATTCTTAATTAAATCTTCTAGAGACTTCAGTGCAACGTAAGCGAGAACTCCTCTCCTGCTTCTGCCGTGAAGGAAGACTGCGAATCAGGGTTGGTTTGTTATTCTGGGCAGGCTACTACACCTCTGTCAGGCACCAACCTAGTGACCAAGGCTATTCCTGTAGCTGGTTTCCAAATCCTACCACCTGGGACAGATGATGACGGCTGCCACCTGCACATTGTAAAATCGCTTTTGGAAGATACCTCAGCAGTAGCCACAAGTTGCCAAATAATACAAAAAAGCAACCCTCCTCACACAACCACAGTTTAAAACAGATCAGTGAGCTTCATTTATCTGTGGCCAGGATAAAGATAATGACAACACAGGCATCAACCTATTGCTTTCACCTTTCTTCAAATTAAAATTAGGATATACACTGAAAAATACCTGATGAAAAAAAATATTCTAAAGTTCCTAAATAATCCTCTAATACATTTTTGGCTCTGGGAGGGAAATCAGTCACTCCTACTTAAAATGATAATTCAAGTTATTAGTCTTCCCGTTGCCATCAAATCAAATATCCAAGTTTAGATGTAAAAATATTTTTATCCTTGTAAAGTGTGATAGAAGCATACAAAGTTTTCAGCTAAAATTTTAGCGAAAAAAGACAGAATATGACATTTTTCATTACTAATTTACAGTATTTGACTGGATGCTGGCTTGACTTTCAAAAAACCTCCAACCAAGTTGTGTTCATAGGTACAAAACTCAAAGTAGTCTCAATAAACGTCAACAATCTTGGAGACTACAGAAGTAATGTAAGTTTTAGCTGGCAGTAATGATAAATGATAATATCTTTCCAGTTTTACAGCAAAAGTCTCTGCGTTGTGCAATGATAACAAATAAGGCAGACTGGATAAAGTGCGAGCACCACCCCTCTCTCTGGGAAATCAGATTCACAGTATAAGATAGCAAACATTTAATTTGGTGTTACTGCGATAATGTAATATTAAGTGTAGCACTGCACTTGATTCATAATCTCATAAGCAGCATTGCTCATAAGACATTCTCAAATAATTGCCTTTTCAGACTGAAATGCATTATTTTACATTGTAGACTATGCTAAGATATATTGCAAAACCCACAAACACATGTTGGAAGGTGAAATTCTAATGTATATTTCAAAGCTAAATCTGTTCTTAAAAATATTGAGATAGGAAGATGTAGAAACAAACACATTATTATAATTAATATACTTTTCATTTTTCCTGACTATATCTTATATGTGTTAGCTGCGGATCATTTGTGATTATGCCTGGGACTTCTCATGGCTCCCAATCTCAGTGTTTCTGCTGTTAATTGTTGGGGACCTAAGCATATCCCCGAGCTCCTTTCCTAGGACACAAATTTAATTATTTACTTATGGTTGGTATAAACTGCTAACAGTTGTGGTTCAGTGAGTTTGGAACAAGGGGAGGAAGAAATACGTTGTTACACTTTTATAAAACGGAGTCGTGTTCCAGTAAAGGCAAAACCTTACGGTGATTTTATGCTGGAACATGAGGAATTCCTTCATCCTGAAGCAAGGACCCCTCAAACACAAACCCTGTATTTTAACCAAGAAACCCTGAGACTTACAAAAGAGCTGAACCTTACACAAACCACTCCAATTTTCAGCTTCACTTGTGTATTCAGTAAAATCAGAGTATTTATTAAAGAATTAAAAGATGGGAATTAAAGAAAAGCATAGTACAATTTTATACTTTTACAGTTCCAGTATGTATTATCAATTAGAGAAATTGGGGGGGGGGTGTCTTTATGTTTGGTTGGGTTTTTTTCTTTTTTTTCCTTTCTCTTTTTCTTTGTGTTGTGTTGTTGTTGAGTTTGGGGGTTTTGGTTTTTTGTTTTTATTTTTGTTTTGGGGGCGAGGAGGGGGATGTTGTTTGTTTCTTTTTTCAGTTTTTGTTTTCTTTTTCTTTTTTCCCCCAAATTGCCCTATACTTGTTTGCAGTATAATCCCAGTTCCAGTTTTACATGAACAGTTAACATAACAACTGCTATTTCTGAAAGCACGGCTGGATTGACTGATCCATCCACAGCAAACCTCATACTCACAGAAAATAAGAATAAAATAGCACATAACATTGAAGTATATTCCTGATGTCATGCATGAAACTTGTATAATTTTCTCTTTTAACATCAGAATATTAGGGACTCAGCTTGCCAATTCAATGAGAACCAGACAGGCTACATCCGTACACAAACAGGTATTTCATATGGAAGGAAAGGTTTTGCTGCTCATCAGCAGAACCTGCTCTTAACATGAAAAAAGCTCATCTTCAGTATGTGCTGTTAATTAACAGTTAGTGTACAGCATAAAAACAAGCGCTATCACAACAAAGAAATTTCATCTGTTACCTAATTTTTACTTCTCCCCAGCATCCACGACTTTTCAATACCATTCTTCTTGAAAATTTTAATCTTTGTGTGAAGACTAAAGAGACGCCAACAACTACATTAGCATTCACAGCCTTTTCAGCCATCCTTCTCTGCAGCTGCCTTCATTAGTTTTTCAAATGTTATTAATTGAGGGCAGTAATAATGTTGTTGGACCTATACAATTTAACCATTGTCGGGCCTTCCAGAGCCTTTCCGCTTTTGTGAAGTAAGAACTAATGAAGAGCTACTCCTGTGCATCTTAGACCACATTAAAAAAAAAAAAAGGCAAATTACTTAATTTTTTAAAGTCTAATTGATCAAAAGTTAATTTTGACTTGACACTGCCGTAGCATTAAGTATCATAATCACAGGTAATTATAAAAGCTTGTGATCACTCATTTTACCCAAAATGGTAAATGAAAAAAAGGTAAAAATCTAGATATAAATACAAACCTAGTGAAGCCATTGGAGTGGCAATCTTTACCATATTCCCCCTTTCCTTTTATGATAGAGGATTTTTTCACACTCCTGAGAAACATGGATATACTGCAAGTTATTTGAAAATCAAAAAACGAAAGGTGATGTGATTTTGTAACCCCTTTGGGCCACATCAAGTACATATTACAGGAAAACTTAAAAATGTTGTTGTCAAATAGCATGTTAAAATCACAGCATTAACTGCACAACCGAAGCAAGCTTAGTTTAACCCTGTACAAACTGTGCTTATCATGCTTTTAATTTTTTATTTACATTTTTATTTAAGATAAAGAATTTCTGTAGCCCAGCAATACACTTCTCCTGAGTAAGACATCCAGTACTTCAAAAATTGAAACACACACCATGAAAACCAGCCATCACCAGGCATCAACACATTTGAATTTGAATACCAGGTCTAAGAAGAATTTGCAATGCCCAACGAAAGTCTACAGAGCTTCAAATTCTGACCAAAAATATTTTTTTTCTTTCTTGTATATTAAGAATTCAAACTTCTGATATTCAAGAAGAAAATGTGGAGGAAAATTAAAGTCATTAAATTGAACTCAAACTGCAGTATCTGAAAATGTAGAGCACATCACAGATCAGATTAATCAAAAGCAGTTTTCCTGTCAATGCTGACATTAACATTTCACTTTTAAGAGCTAAATTAAAGAGCTTGCCTGATTGATAAAATAGCTTTAAAAAATATTTTTAAAACTCACATTCCAGAATCAGCACAAGGGACTACATTTGCACAATTCACTGTTTTATGAAGGTTCAACAAAACACTGCCTCTCTCTAAAACATTCTTAGCAAAGGAAAATAAATCTTTTGAAAACTCTCCCTGCTCCCCATAACCAGGGTGAAGCACTTACGTGTTCTCTATTAAGCGAATGATTCATGTTCACTGGCAACACTGGTTTGTACAGCCAAACGTTTGACTAGATGGCTTGGTGGTAGCTAAGTGACTACCTGCTATGTACCTACACTTCAC
>VZTM01033905.1:0-18322 GCA_013400555.1 Jacana jacana | reverse complement strand
TGGAGGGGGTGGGGTGGGGGTTCCCGATCTTTCCCCGCATTCCTCGGCGGTACTGGGAGAGCCCAGCTGCGACCAGGGGAAGGTTTGGCACTCCTGGGGCTGAAATCTCAGGCTGCCACAGGTGATGGTTGCCATCCTGACTGACCTCAGGGAAGAAGCCTGTGGCTGCCACTGGGCAGGAAAGCAGCGAGGGTCTGCTGAGAGGACACGCTGCCCACCATCCCATGGGCAAACATATGTACACCTGTATAAAACGCACACATTTGAACAAACACCATGTGTTGGTTTGCTAATAAGCAAAGTGTCCCCTTCCACAAGCTGTCACGGCAGCACACAGGCATTTTTTCCCTTTGGAGATTCCAAACTACATCAGCTGAACAAGAAAATGAAGCTGTCCCAACAGCTCACAATAAAGTGTAATCCAAACGCGGTCACACACATGCGAATAACCACTGCCACCACCAAATCTTGTCAAGCTAGAAACATAGGTATTCCTTCTTGCTTCAAACCTCTCGCCTTGCAAACCGGCACCTCGGCCCACAAGCAGCAGCATCATGGCATCTGGATCTCCTCAGGCTCCCACTGGTGGAAACCACCCACCACACTACTCAAACATGATCCTGATTCTTTGAAGTACAAGAGCACTAAAAGAAGGATGGATATGATGCCTCTGGACTGCCTTTGGGACGCAAGTCCCAAAATATTTTCAGCCTTTATCTCCAAATATTATTATTCCCCCCAACTTCTGAGTGAAAATCATTGTCAAATTAGTATCTAGCTAGCTACATATGTGTGTGAAGTCTTGACTAAAATCAGAGCGGAAATGCCATCAACTTCAATTAAAAAGAATATTTTTTTCTAAGAAGCGTTGAGATGCACGTGGCAAAAAGAAACTAGTTTTTAGAAGGAGAAGGATTTAGGTTTTTTAACTCACTTAGGTGGGAAGTGCTGGACTGAGGAAGAAGAACTGGTACTGTTTACTCTGAGTACAGGTGACTGCAGGGAGGTGAAAAGGGAAGGATCCAGAAAAGAAACAGGTACTGCTTCACCTGTGGTTGGGTACATGGAGCTTCCAGGAGACCACTGAATTCAAGTGCCAGATATGCATTTTTATGGCACTGCTTGATCTAGACTCTGGAAGCTGTTTTATTTTCCTTTGTATGTAGGCGAGAGGGGTGGGGGGGGAGGGTGAGCAGACACACTACAGATAAAATTGACAGGATCTGCCAGGCCAAAATATATATTTTTAGGGTTACTGAACTGCATTTTTTAGGATGGGGTGCTTTAATCCCATTGACATTTTCCTGTCTGGCGGGCCAAAAACCCCCTCAGGTTTGAAAGTGCAATTCAGGGCAACTGCCGGTTTTGGAGGCTGTCAGGCATGGGACACACAATGTTCATGAAGAACAGTCATATTTTTTCTCTGCTGCAGCCCTATGAGGGCTCCAAACTGAACAGGCTTGGCCAGAAATCACTAACTGGGTCTGGATTTTCATAGTTCTTCATTGTCAGAAGCTCTAATTTATGGTGCACAAGATATGCATAGCCATATTTGTTTCCTATGTAAATACCTCAATTTGGGATCTAGGCCCCAAATGTGGCTAGCGTCAGTTGGTCCTAGGAGCTAAATTTGCCTTGTTTCTTCCCCTCTTCTCCTCTGCAGTGTTGTGCCTGCATGTACTAATGTTGGGACTTTTGGTGCAGATTTGTTCCCAGCTTTGAAAAGGCTCAGTGCCAATAAATAGGATTTGACAGGATCCTGGTATATCCTGCTTTTACCTTGCTCCGAAAGAGGGAAAGTGTTTCTCATTTCCTCCCGCTCCCGCCCCTCTCAAAAAACCTCATGACCCTTTTGGGTCTCTTCCTCCTGAGAAAAGATCACACAGTTCAAGAATGACACGCGCAAGCAACCTGTGCCCAGACAGCACTTTTGGCTGTAGTTGTATTCCCAAACCTCCCTTTGCTTTTCCCAAATACAGCATTTACCCTGACACACTTGAAACTACTAAATCCTAGAAGCAATAATAAACACAAGAGAAGCTTTCACCCCTTTTGGACACAGCATTTTTTTTTTCCCCAGAGGGAAATCACAGCTATCACATGAATATGTCTCCTCTGCACACAGATGAACCTAAACCGTGAGCAAAATCCAAATACCTGGCTCTATAAAAAGTCTCAGCAATGCTACTTTTTACCAAACCAGATTCTAGTACAAATCATCCATATGAATAAAAATAAAGTCCCAGGAAAGGGAAATGAGGTCCTTCCTGCTCTTCTCCTCTCTTCCCGGGCAACCAACATGGAATCTTCCTCAAGATCCTGGTCCTCCTGAAAATGAAGTATTTCACATTGCTTCTGTTCTGTCAGATCAGGCAACTTCTGTATACATACATGTATTTATATATGCACATATATAAATATAAATACACACTGAGTGGGTATGTGTGTACAAAAAAAGATTCAGCTGCTTTGTGCTCAAACTTGGTGTTATCCCATTGTGAAATCAGGCAATACAGCATAGGCCCCCCTGGAGGGAAACTGGAGGCACCTTTATTTACTGGTTTCCTTTGTGAGTTCCCAACTTAGGCTGCATTTGTTTGTGAGCCCCATTTGTTTTGTGAGCTGAAAGTGGGGCAGCCCAAGTCATTTGTGTGAGGCCATGTTTCCATTCCTGGATGGTGGAGAACTGACAACCCTGCTGAAGCTAAGCTCAAGGAAACAGCCATACAGGGTGGCCACCCCTGCCACAAGTCAGTCTTGTTCCTCATGCCCATTCTGTTTGGGCTAAAGAGAGATCAAATCCCAGTGAGAACTAATGGGGAGCTCCCAAAGATGCAGCTCACAAGACCTCATTGCTCCTTGCCTCTAATCCGGCAGAGGATTTATGTATGGCTTTTTCTTGCAAATATTAGGGAAAGTTTCTCTACAGAAACCCTGCAGACCCTTTGCAGATCCATCTTCTCTTTGCACAGCCCTTACTGAGGCTTTGGTTCTGTTCCTCAAAAAAAGAGCAAATGGAAAGATGGGTGTAAACAAAAGCTTAGGGGGGAGCTAACAACGGGAAAAGAGGTTCTTCCTGCTTGCCACTCTTCCTGCCTCAGCTCTCACAGGAGTCGCTGAACTCTCTGCTGTCACCATCCTCAAGTGTGAGCTCTGCTCGAGGTGGGTAACACTGGGGTGACCTGACCTGCTTCTCCTCAGTGACCTCTCTTCTTCACATAGCCCGTTGCTGCACATCAGGATATGCAACTCACTAGTACTCATGCTTTTTACTCCACCTCGTTGTCAAACCATCGTCTAAAAAGAGAAAAAATAAATCAGCATTTGCATAGGTATTCAAAAAAATAATTCTTTCTCTCTGGTAAATAAATTCTTGGTAGGTTTGTCTCCCTGCAGATGTCAAATATTAAAGCAAAAGTATGCACTCCCTGGAAGGCTACATTTGGATTTTTATAAGATACACGAACCAGGAACAAAAAAATTACAACTCTGACTGTATTAAAAATATGGACTAAGGGTCTAGAAAATACACAGTACGAGCTTTGCAGAAAAGTGAACATCATGCTAAAAAAATCTAAGCTTTATCCTTTTGTTTAAACTTGTGACCTCAAAAAGTCATTAAAAGATTTTGAGAGGAGCTCTTGTGTTTTAAGAAGCAGGTTGGGAGAGATGGCAGAGAAGTTGAGGTATGCACTTCCACAGTGACTGTGGAACTGACCCTGAATCAACTTCACATCTGTGGATTCAGGACAAAGTCACTGATGCAGGAGAGGGTCAGGCAATGCTGAGGGGCACAGTAATGCTCTTAGTAGCTCCCTGGCTTCCTGACCCAGTTTGCTGTCCCCATTCCCATGCCATGCTCCTTCACTTGGCAGCTGTCACCATGTAACTCACCTGTCAAGCCAACTTACTCTTCATCTGTTCCTCTCCCACAAAACACAACCTGTCCCACCTCTGAGAGGCACAGGCACAGTAAAAGGGAGAAAGCACGAGATGTGATGCGGTAGAAGACTATGGACTAAAGGTATTAAGGGTTCTGATGAGAAAGAAACGTTTTCCAGAGAAGAGCTGCAGAAAGCAGCCCACAAAATTGACAACGATAGCCTTTTGCCCTGAGAAAGCATTTGTTATGGAGAGGATTAGCTCCAAGAAGGAGCCAGATGCTCCTTGGGAAGCCTGCATGGAAAAGCATCAGGTGAAAAGCAGATTTGCAGTATGACTGTGTTAAAGAAAGAAGACAATCCTATTTCATTCAAGTTAGCTATTCCCCAACCAAGCTAGTTATTCCTCATCCATGTCCTGCAAGGAAGTAGAGGGAAAGAGGAATTTCTGCTCTAGCCATTCCCATCGGCTTAGGGTTTCCATGTAGATCCTCACTGGTAAGATAATTCACGTGTTTATTACTTGTCTTTTCTGACTGGAGATCCCTTTCTATGAAGAGAGACTCGCAGGGCCGCACTGCACACGTCTGTCCCTCGGTACCAAAGCCAGAAGGTGCTGGTTGAAACGAACATAAATCCAGCAAGGTCCTAATAAGGTTTAAAAGAATAAGTAACCTTTTGTGGTTTAAATATTCTTACTCGTTGCAATCAAACAACACAGTTAAACAAAGTGACACAGATGCCTTTGCAATAGGCAAAAGGACAACCCTGTTTGATGAATTTGAGCAACTCTGTTACGGGGTATGTTACATTGTTAGCAAAGCACTTTTCTCACAGAATCCCAATTTATAGGGAGTTTCACTTGGCTGGGCATGCCATTCACAACCCCCTCCTCGTTTACCCCACCATCATAAATTGAATAAATAAAGTCATTTATTCAAGTTTTAAGGCAATAGAAAATTAGTTCTAATCGGTTATTTAGGAGAGTCTTCAAGATTAAATAGATTTAAATAAATCCAGGCAAAACATGCTAATGTCACCCTAATCCAGAAGTGAATTCATCAATAAATAAAGAAGTCAGCTATAATTATAGATGGAGTTGCTATTAAAAAAAACAGGGGGAAAAAAATCTATACAGGAGACATGTCCTGGATTCTCTACAACATGCTGACCAACAGCTGTAACAGCGAAGCCAATTCATTTATCTGCAGTTTATAAAGGGGTTTGTATGTCATACAGAATTTTGCATTTAATAGTTAAAGCTCAGGTGGAATATAGGATCTCCCTGTTTGGAAAGGAATGAGAAACTGGTGAAAAGAAAACTTATGAGACATGGAACATACGCAAAATGTGCTTTAGCTTCACCTTTAACTCTGAGGCACGCGTCTCAGCAAACCATTCACAGCCCCAGCACCCCTAGCCATCAGACAGCATTCTGCTCAGCTGGGTTGTCTCTGCATTCACCGCAAAGACATCTGGTCCTGATTTACTTGTGCTTGTTGTATCACCCATCTCTCCTAATATAAATGTAGAGATACTCTTTAGTTTTCTCACTGTTGTTCAACTCTTCTGCTCGAGGAATTAACTTTTAGTTATCCCAGCAAATGGCTGATTTTCAAAAAAAAAAAAGGAAATCTCTACATAGTTACATTATTGGCATTCAAACACAAGATTATGCTCTGAGTGCCTGCAGTAAGGTCAATAGTGTCCCTCAACAGAAAATTTTTGCAAATAAACACAACCCTTGCATACAACTACCTTACCATGAATAAAGGAATTCTATAACCGCCTTCAGGGAGTGCATATTAATACAATTCCAGTACCCAGAAGCACTGGTAAATTCACAGCAAGTCAATCTGTTTCCTAGCCCTGTTTAAGGATCCCAACATGTAACTGCACACAAGAGTAATCAGTAAAAATTGGCTTCAGGAAACAATGTTGCCAATATGTGTGTAGCCTCACACACTCTCACACCCTGATTTTAATCAATAATATTAACTGCAGAAATACAGCTTTTGCTTGACTGCATGAGTCTAGACTAGCAAATCCAGATAAAACATCAAAAGTTACTGAATAATCAACCATACAGTGTTTTTCTCATCCATTTATCTTTTCTTAACGCATACACCTGTTTGTAACAAATACTTGTTGAGTCACATTCAGCTTGGCCTTTTGCAGGACAGATCTTGCTTCCTATGGGTATTTTTGTGGTATATATATGCAAAGCAGATAATATTTTGGATTAAATACCTATCACATAAATACTCATAATTGAAAAGAGATGACTTGTTGACCCGGTCCTTTCTAAAACCATGCTTATGTTGCAATTAAACTTCTGTGCTTTCATTAAATGAATTTATTTATTTCTCTGGAGAGATAAAATAGGAGATATGAAGTCTAACCAGGTAGATTACTTATACAGATGATTATTCTGCCTGCATTCTTAGGTAGGAGAGGGGAAAGACAATTGTAAATATAGTGTGACCATTTCCTGGCAAATAAGTCTCTTTCTTCTATTCTCTTATGCATTTATTCATAGAATCATAGAATGGTTCAGGTTGGAAGGGATCTTAAAGATCATCTAGTTCCATCCCCCCTGCCATGGGCAGGGACACCTCCCACTAGAGCAGGTTGCTCAAAGCCCCATCCAGCCTGGCCTTGAACACTCCCAGGGATGGGGCATCCACAACTTCCCTGGGCAATCCTCTGCTCATCTCAAATTCACAATGCTATTCTTATGGAACCTTATAGCACGAGTTAAAGAAATTTGAACCCATGTGACTTTATTGAACCTATTTTTACTAAAAAGCAGATTTTTCCAGCACCCACTGGGTTGTTTGAGTAACATGGGTTAGATTTTTTTGAGCAAATATTTGTTTAATTTATCCTAAGGATCAAGAGTATGGATAAAATCTCACAGGTTCATTTCATTTGGGACGCAAAGTAATAAAAGCATTAGTGTGTGCACAAAGGAGAAGGGGGAAAGGTTGATAACTCCAGAGAACTTGCAGACATTTTGGTACAAGTCACTTAAAGATATTTAGTTATGGAGAAATCTGTATTTTCTCATATCTTTTGGGAAAGAAAAAGTTTGTTTTTAACATAAAAATGCATAATGTGAGAAAGCTTCCTAAAATATGGCAAGATTTTCCCTGGGTTTAAAGTTTCAGCTACATTAACAATGGTGTCATGTTGCCACAACAATCTGTGTAATTATAGGTATTTCTGCTTTTTTTAAAGGAGAACCACACTAGTTTAATGCCTTGCAGGTTCCTTGAAATTTGAAATCTTAGCTAATGCTCAGATGATGCAGTGCAACGCCATGCAGAACTATCACAGCAGTGTCTGAGGTTAGCAATAGTGCAGATGCAAAGAGTGGTCTAATCCAGCCATCATCTCACCTCGCGCAGCCGTTCAGATGCGCCACTATACATTTTAAAACATTGAGAGGGTTTCAGGAAGCTCAGAGCTGCTCGGAGTATTTAGCAACTTAAAACAGCACTCACCTACCCAACCAATTTGCCCACCAATCCTAAAACATTTAAAAGCCTTTAAACCTACCCATGGGCAAGTTCTTCCTGCTCAGAATCAGTTCCAGTAATCTGCCACCCACATTGCTAACCACAATGACAAGATTGTGCTTCCATGGCTCTGCAGCCTATTCTTCATAATATGCAAATCTTCAGGAACCGCATCTCTGATCCTGATGCAACAGCACAAAAGCTATTGTCGTAAGAAATGGCTTAACCTGTCAGCAGCACTGTCATCACAATTACTACCACTAATAGCGATATGATCATAATCCGCCACTGAAGGATCATTAGATACGTTATGACTATTGTATTCTGTTACACAGCTCTTTTACACGGACACTATTTGAGAACACTTGATTTAAAGAAAAATAAGCACTATAAATTTTCATTGACAAATCTGTTCTTAACCTTTAGACAGCTTAGGATGCTGCCTGCTCATGTAGTGAAAACCAGCTATTAATAGGTTACTGCTGCAAAACATTTACCAGAAATACAAGCCAGAATAGCACTGTATACAAAAGAGAGCTTGGAAGAATACGCACAAGGATGCTCTGTCTGAGCATGTAAATGACTTACATTAAGCTAGGTTTAAAACATCTCTGTACCATTCAAATGCTTGTTGTCCACACAACAATTTATAGTGTGTTTGGGAATGGACAGCTGTACAGTCAGAGAGATTCAAGAATCACATCTCTAAAAGGCACATAATACATGACAGGAGTTTATTCTACGTCATTCATTTTGATATAATTTTATTGAGGCTGCAAAAGCAAGTGATGAAAAAGATAGCAAATGTCCAAATTTGAGTTGCTTGTGCATCTCAGATGCAGTTTCTCTGCATGCATATACCGTCATAGAGTCCTGCCCTTTGAAAGCTAAACTACGGGATCTATTTCATCTCAGAATGACCAAGAGCTGTCCAAGCGAGAGGCAAGAGTGACTTGTGTCACTCGGTATTGTTATAGTAAATTGACCTGCCTTACTTGTTATTATTATTGTTATTTTCCTTTTCTGTTATTGTTCTATTTAACTTTCTTTCTCTAAGCTTACAGGTTTGTTTTGTTTTGGTTTTTTTCTTTTCCCTTTCCCCTCCTTTTCTCTCTGTTCTCCCCACAATTCTGGGGGAAGGGGAGGTGAGTGAGCAGATGCATGGTCCTAGTTGCCAGTTGTGGTTAAACCACAACACCATGAAAAAAAACAAAACCAAAGCAAAACAGAAGTAAAAGAACCCCAGGCCCCTCAATAAATGGAGGCCAAGAACATATCAAATAAGCTATTCCTCAGATAGGGAAGCGTATTAACATTATACATAGGAATTGATGGAAAACATGATCAACACCGCCCACAGCCATTCAAGGGAAATGATCACATGCTGGCACAGGTACAGAGGAGAGGGATGAAGATGGTATCTGGAAAGACCAGCTGGTATCAGAGAAGCAGACTAGGAAGAGTGGGATTTATCAGACCAGGGATCCCTGTGGTTGCCTGTAATGACCAAGTGAAGCATGTAGCACACTGTGGTTTGCCTCGTCACCCTGGGCCACAAAGGCTGCAGGTTTCTACCGCAGCAAGCACAGTGCAAGGGCCATTGAGGACAATGTTTTACGCAAAACCATGAGTTAGGGCCCCTGGTTTTGCCTGGTAGAATTCAAAGGCATAATGTTGCTTTCCGAAGAAGTGTAAGAAAGTGTTCCCTTCACTAGAGAAAAATATTTAATATAACACAATCTCTCCCAACTGTTTCATCTAATTTAATAATTCTGTCTTGAGATGCAACAAGCCACATGTAAATTAGACAGGAAAAAAATCAGACTTTTGAGCCACCAGAAGTGCCTGTCTCTATATGGGCATGACCGCAGAAAGTAACAGCAAAGCCCAAACCAGTCTGGCTCAGAGACACGCAGCCACCCGAGGGGAGAGAGGGGACCCAGGGATGGAGAGGTCCCTTTCCTCAGCCTTCCACCTCATTGCAGTGAGCTGCTGTTTCTGCTATGGAAGTCCTGTCCGGCGGAGGGTAAGCAGGCAGAAGATGGCAGGCATCCACACACCTTTCGAAGCCTGTTCCTTCTATTGTGTCAGCAAACAATAGTCTCCCTGCTAATCTGTGAATCTCCTCAGGCTCCCTTCATGCCTTTACCATACTACTTCCCCAGCCCAAGTTACCTACTCTGCTATTTACAGCTTTCTGAACAGCCAGATTATGTCTCTGTGTGCTCAGCAAGAAGGTTTCTAGAAAGGAGAGAAAGATGCCACTCAGTCAAGTGCCTACAATTTCAAGTTTTAGTTGCTTACTTTCTATACATTACCTCCAAAATTTTATGTGATTTATATGTGAGCTGGTGGCTGTCTTCTATAAACTGTAGAGAGCACACAACCAAAGATTAACACAAAAAATTGATGCTGTGGCAAAATTCTTCCTAAAGTGCCAAATTTAGTGTTTCCCTTCCTGTGGACTGATAGTGATTTTAATTGCCTATGCAAATTTGCATTAGTGTCAGTATACAACTTACATTGCATAACGCTGGGAGTTCACATTTACAGCATGCTGTTGCCAAGAGCTTCTTGAATGTGTAGTAATCCTTCTTTTCCATGCCTCTTTGCAATGTACTGAATGGACAGGCTGCACTTCACAAATTCAAAATATTGACAGACATAAAAATGCAGGTACTATGTACCTATTAAGGGACTTTTTTGTTTGTTTGTTTTGAATTCCACTATCAGATTTTAAGAACTAAATTGTAGAACTAATCGTTATCGAAATCATGACAACTTAAAAAGGCATTCTCCACCACACTGACTGATACTCTGGGAGTATTTGGGTTACTTATAAGCAAATCCATTCTGTATTACCTACACAGAATACCAGGTATTTTTTTTTTACAGCTTGCCCTATACCGAATGTACGCTATAGTAGTTGATTTTCTTCTTTTTATTTTTTTTACTTGGCACATGAAAACACTGCATCACATTTGTACATTGTTATTACATATTCCCATTTTATGCTAGGAATCTTCTCACTTGAATGTTTTTGGTGTTAATATCCTATCAATGACAAGAAGAGAAACCTCCGATATGGGCCACATAGAAAATCTGCTCTAATTGTGCATAGTAAAGACATGACGTTATGTGCACTAAGGGTTAAAACTGTATGCATTATGCAAAACTCTGTCATCAATAACAAATTTAAGCATCTGCAGTCAAAAGGACCGAATCTTATAATGCAATTCGTCTGGCTGAACGCTGATTTCTACAGCTGAATTTCTTACCAGATGTCAAGCTAATATAATAAATCAAACGCGGGGTGCAATGTATCTCATTCTAACGCAGATGTTCAAAATCCCAGGATCACAAAAATCGTTGCGTTATTGTCGAACGGATTCTACCCTTGAAACGCCTATTTCTCTTCATAGACTACAAATGGATTCAAGAGGAGTTCACCTAGAGATCTAATAATCAGTGATCAGGAGTCACTGTGAGATGGAAATAAAGGTTAGTGGCAGGAAATACAGCTGCGCAACTGCATTGCATGGCAGTGAGCCAAAATTAGAGTATTCTCAGTGACGAGTAAATAACTTGGAAAGTAAAGGTACAGAGCTAGTCACCAGCAAGTTCTACAGAAAGAACAGATTTTGCATGCTCTTCAGCACCTCTGCTCATGATCAATCATTTCTAGTGGTATCAATGAATCCACATTTTTCATAAGAAAAGTTAATCTTAGTACATTTTAATGCTTTTCTTCACTAAAAAAGGACTTAAAAAGGAACAGTTCTTTCAATACGATGCTGTTCAAATTGGTCAGTAAGTCATCCAATGACCTCAAGCAATGAGAAATTCCATATGGGCAAGCAACTCATATGCCCAGATCTCATCAAACAAGCCCACCTTCAGTGATGCTTCACAAAGGTGTAAGGAGCCACTGGAAGAAAAACACGAAAACCATAAACTATGCTGGATTTCTTCACAACAGGGACAATGACAATACATTATTTTTTTCAAAAGCTGGCATCTTGACTTTTTAGAGTCTGACACAATCCCTGCCTCCCAGATTCTACCCCAACTACAAGTTAGTACAATTTGAGTAAAACGCCGTATGTGCACTGATGCCAATACATACGAAAATTAGCACTTACCTATCAACACACTCAGGTAAGCCTGAATTTCCCTTAAAATAAAAGTGAAAACCAAGAAGCAGATAACAACATCCCCTTTCTACATGTAGAACTACGTAAGTAAACCCCTAAGTAACAGGTGTGTTGTCAGTTTGTAACTGACAACACACAGGAATTTTTCATCTTTTGGTATAAATTTAACTGTTATGGGGCTGTTTCCTGTATTTTCAGGTTTATTCTTTCTTTCTGTCAAACCCTTCACCATCTCTCTCTCCTAAAAGAAAATCCCACCAATAACAAACCTTTCCTCTGCCCATGAGCCTGTCACAAGTGGGAATGCATGTTTCTCCGTCACATTGGTGGCTTAAATTGTATGTGAGTTCAGAAATAATTACCTTGTGAGTTTTAAATTAAGAAATTGAAAGATCAGATGAAAACTGAACACAGTTCTTTGAACTGACTTCCACTGGTCTCTGGAGCCCTCAACACAAAGGACATGGACCTGTTGGAAAGGGTCCAGAGAAGGGCCACGAAGATGATCAGGGGGCTGGAGTACCTCTCCTATGAAGACAGGCTGAGAGAGTCAAGATTGTTCAGTCTCAGAACAGAAGGCTTTGTGGAGACCTTACAGTAGCCTTCCAGTGTCTGAAGGGGCCCTACAAGAAAGCTGGAGAGTAAATTTTCACAAGGGCATGTAGTGACAGGACGAGGGGTAATGGCTTCAAACTGGAAGAATAGATTTAGATTAGACATTGGGAAGAAATTCTTCACTATTAGGGTGGTGAGACATTAGAACAGGTTGCCCAGGGAAGTTGTCTATGTCCCATCCCCAGAAGCATTCAAGACCAGGCTGGACAGGCCTCTGAGGACCCTACTCTAGTGGAAGGTACCCTTGCCCATAGCAGGGCATTGGAACTAGGTGGTCTTTAAGGTCTCTTCCAACCCAAACCATTCTGTGATTCTACAAAAACTCAGATATTAATTAGTCCTCTTGTTCTTGACCTGGGCACTGGTGGTACAGCAGGATGACTCCTCCAGCCCAACGCTGCAGCACTACTTTTTGGGAGGAAAACTCAGGGATGTGCTGTAGATCAAAAAAGTGTTTTCACGATGACAGCAGCCTGCTACTGGTTATTATCTTTTCTGGGAGCCTAGCAATGTTCAAGAGACCTCATTTAAAGTAAGAGTGATAACGGATCCATCAACTTTATCACGGACTCACCACCACTCTAATGCTGACAAAGGATTTACCTTCACTGATTAAATTTTTGTGAAGTCTGATGTATATAACAGAAATTGCCTTAGGACACAGCTACAATTTTTTTTTCTCTAAATTATTGAATCTTTCATCAACATGTAAGACAGTGCAATAAAAATCTGTACATATTTCTAGAAAGTGAACAAGATAGTGCATATGCCCAAGATAAACAATTTTAGATAAACATCAGTTTGAAACTTTAAAAAGCTCAGTGTAGAATGCTGCAATTAAGTTACAATGTACATTATCAAAGCACCTGAAGGGCTCTCACCTGAGTATCTGAAACGCTAGAAAATTAACAATTAAAATATTTCTAGATTATCATTGTATTTTCTCAGTAACTGAGCAGTATTTTCAGTCAGGTTTCACTTTAAAATAAGGATAGGAACATTAAAATATGGTAATTAGTTGCTCAGAACAAGTCAGGAAACAGCAGTCAATTGATGGGATATTCATATGCCTGTAGGTACTTTGCATCTACAGCAGGGCATTTTCAGATAAAGCTTTTTGCAGTATTCTTTCTAAAAATATATTCAAGTGTTTTACAGAACTTTGTAAGAACCAAAATCTAAATTCTAGTCACTTTTGAGCAACTTCTTATAGGTGGCATTGTTTGAAATCCAGAAGTCATATGCTAAAAATCATCAACAAGATGTATTGGCAACTACCACAAGGCCTTCAGCTTCTGGAAGCAAGAAGACAGATACACCTTTAAAGAGTACTCAGGCCTATGGTAACATGGAAGGAAACAGTACCAAACACAGAATTAAGATGTTACATTCACAGAATCTGGTATTATGTTTGAGATATTGGAGTCCGCCTGCAATTACGGCAGGTTTTGACATGCAGTTTCAGTGTGAAAGACAGCCCTCCCTCTCTTATATTCCCTTTCTGAGGGTGAAGAGGGTGGCACAAAGAGAAGGATCTCTATTTTCTACATAAAAAATGGCAGAAAACCTAGGTTCAAGCTACTCAAAGTCAGCAAAATATACTGAGACTGCTTGTGCTCTAAAATGACAGCCCTGTGGTTAGATGACCTGCACAGAGAAGCTGTACCCTGACTGGGCTGCTTGCTGGAACAGTGGCTGCACTCCAGTTTAGATCATTAACTCCTGGCGGAATGGACGGCCCAAATATGAATTACTCCAGTAAGAGTACCCACACGTGAGAGGCATGCAGAGCTGGGCACACAGTGTGGTTTTGCTTTGAGCCTGACAAATCTGCATCAAATAGGGTTCAATACAACAGCCCACAAAACTGGTAGCAACACCGGTGGGTGTCCATACAACTTTCCACAGCAGCCCAGCGAAAGTGTTGGTCATAATATGGCTTGTTTTATTTCAGTCAGCAGCTAGGCAAGGTCAAGCAGCTGGAGCAAGCTGAATACATCCTGGTCTACAATTACTCCATAATGCCACTGACATTTTTATCTAGATAGCTATCTTTAGAAAAGGAAGTGAGTGCATTAAGCAATACCCTTTCTTTCCCATTTCTTTCTGTGCCCTGGATCTCCTTTACTTGCCTTCCAAGTCTAATTGTCAGGATTAACCTATCATTTTATGAAGGATTACATCCTCTAATTCTTATAGATGCCTCCTTTGATAAATTAATCTTTTTTTTTTTTTTTTTGAAAAAGTGCTCTGCTCTTTCTACTTTCTTACTTGGGGCCTCTTTAATACCTGCCATCAGCTGCGACAATGCCAGCAGCATCAGTTTTGCAGGAGATCATATAGATGATTTCACACAGCTGTATGAGAACTCATAACCATCAAAAAAGACCAATATAAACTTTAAAAACCCCCTTCCTCCCAATTTTCAAGCTCATGAGATAAAAGCTGTCAGCAGCAGTCTGGTTTCCTTTTTGACACAGATGATACATGTTTCAGAATATTGCACTGAATATGTAATTACCTAAAGATAGGAACTAGCCCTTTGAAACTCTCCTTCCTGATTTATGGGCATAAAAATCTCTCTCAGTCAAAAAAGGCAATAAGTAAGACTTCTGTTCCCTGAAAAAAAAAATCTTCGTAGGTCAGTACATAAAATCCTAAAGAACAACTCAATTTCTCAGAGCACCGTTTAAGAGGCAGATTATATTTTGAATGATCTTGAATAAAAGAAGAACAGATATATGCGACCCCCAAACATACTTAACAAAAAAAAAAAGAAAAAAGAAAAAAAGAAGACTTGATTAAAACTGCTGCAGAAAGAACTTGGGACATTCTGAACAGAAACAAAAGTATACTGGGCAAGCCTGATGTTATGAGATAGAGCATGTTGTCACATATCTCCTCGACAGCTACTGTTCCTGAGAAATCAAATGTGAAAACATGAAAAGCAAAGAATGCTATTTTTTTCCCCCAGAAATACATATGAATTTTAAAAAAACCAACTTCCCTACCATTCAGTACCTTATCTATATCTCAGAAGTAGACATAATTATCATAAGCAATAATAATCAGCGCATTTCTGTCGGGAGTACAGAATGAGTAACCTTCAACCTAAGGCTGAAGGCCAGGTGACTAAGCTTAGAGACACAGTTGCATTGTTATTTTTAAAATATACTTTCTGCCATATATTTAATTAAAATTTTTTAGGTTCCAAGTGTGTAACAGGGAAATAAATTACACATAATAAAACGTGACTTATGGAGATGACCTCAGAGTTAGAGCATAGGAGGGACTTGGCTGTGGAACAAACAATTTCTGGAGACGTTCCAGGACAACAAACTCCCTTTTTTTCAATTAAATGATCTAACAGACCCCGTGATGATCCAGCACAACAAACAAATGGTCTGAGGACATGCCAAATAGTATAAAATAAACAGTAAAACATGATTTTTGGCTCTTAGCACTAGGAATTTATTCTTATTAAAAGGGGGCTCTTCTGCAAATAAAACCCAGTACTGTAATACATAGTACTGGATTCCATCCTTATGCTTATAACAAGATCCTCTTGTCCTAAGAAACTGAAAAAGTTCACTGCAGGAGATCAAGACATTTAATATAGGGATTACCCTTCACCAGCACAGTGAAACGGTTAGCACACTTCCACTTCAGTCACATTGCAGTGTTTTGGAAGAAGACAGTTTGAAATCAAAATCAAAACAAAACCAAACCCTAAACATGATTGCCTAAGGGCTCACCACTGCGTAAAAATAGCTCATGTGTTTGATCTTCAGTCATGACCACACATTACAGAAACCTGAAAAAAAAGTGATGTACTTATACAGGCAAACATGCAAACATTTTTTGGGAACATAAACACATGTATGAAGACTTTAAAACAACAAATATATCCATCCCAGACATAAACTAGAAGGTGAGAGGAAACCACAATATATGGAACTCATGAAAGAAACAACAGCAGTTTAATAGTGAGAAAAGTGCTAGAAGGGACTTTGCTGGCTGCTTGCCTCCCCGTGGGCCCCAGTGCACAACTCATGTGTTAGGAGTGCATTTTCCACCCCTTGCTTTCTCAGCTGAAAAGCTAATGAAGTCTCAACAAACAGACTTAGGTTCAAACTTCATTAATTCTGCTATTAAGGTATATCACTGAGAGGTTCTCCCACTTATATAGTTATCAAGTGCTTGGCAACAAGGACATTTATAATTCATTTCTCTAAAGAAGGAAAGAAAGACCTGAATTTTATTGCAGATTGCTAGCTGTGTCATTCTTTACAGTTTCAAGCCCCAGAACAGCAGCAAGAAGACGACAAAACCCAAGAATTATGCAACAGATCCATAAAACAGCATTTATCAATCTTTAAAAGCATTACTTCTAATAAACAGTAACATGGGTCTTCAGACTAGGATAACATGAGGCACCTCTAAAGCTGTCTTAAAAATAAAGGCTTCAGTGAAGCCATACTCATGAGCATGGTTGCTGAATCACAGGCAAAGTACAGCAAAGTGGTGTTTCCTGTAAAAGCCATGTTCAAGACATCAGAAAGCATCAGCCTGGAAGCGCTCCTTTACCCTCTCTTACCTGCTGTGGGAGCAAGGAGTGGACCAGAGAGGACCAGTGTTCCAGTGCTCCCTCCATACAGTACTCTACCTTCCTCCTCCATGGTGCCTCTGCTGCCACATGCATTATGTGTCCAAAATCAGATGTTCCTAGCATATGTATGGCACATTTCAGTTGCAGGACAGCAAGCTGTTACATATGCTTCCTTCACAGGACCAAAAGCATATCCAGCATGAGATGCAGGAGCCTGCATTTTGGCCACAGAAGACATGTGCCTGGTCATATGATGGGGATGCATTATAAAGCAGGAGACTCTTCCACAGGCACATGAGGACATGTGGCCTTGCTCCATCTGGAAAATGGGTATCACCATTCAGAGCAGTGCGGTTTTGGCCAAACACATGGAAGGGGCTTCAAACTGTAGATCACATAAAAAAAACTTGGGAACTCAAGTTGCACACAATGTTTTTGTTTCCTTTTTTGATTTTTCCCTGTTTAGAAGCAACTTCTTCAGTTATACTAGGAAAGCTGAATACCATGCAAAGAACAGGGGAGCGGCAAATCATTGCTCTAAGGTACCAATAAGCAATTAGTGCTGTCCATTGTGGGTTCTCAAATGCAAAAAAATAGATTGGTTTCCACAACAGTTGCTCCCTGAGCTCTCTGCCCAAGCAAAAGGGAAAAATTATAAACAATCAGTTTGGGGGATTTAGCCACCGGGTTTAGTGCAAGGTGGATGCAAAACGTACTATAAGGTTGAAGAATGCAATGCTGTACAGTGTGAGCATTGTTAACTGAACATCTTGGAGCTATATTGACATATTCAAACAATTTTCAACCAAGCAGGCTTTTGTAGTGCAGGAGGAGATCATACTCTGAGGAAGAACTCAATATTCTGCTTCAAAACCCCAAAGACTTTAGAGGACTTGATGCTGGATATTCAGTTAGTCCTAGTTCAGTATGGTCATGGACAAAACAGTGATGGCAGCTGAAGCTCTGGTGTGAATAAGTAGAGGTATTGAACCTTAAGACAATGACTTCCATGAATACAGACCTTACTCCCTAAATCTCAGTGTGTTTGAACTTATAGAAAACAGTAGCTCACTACTTAACCACATATGCTTTGTAGCACAACAAATCCATAATAAGTCGCCACTGCATCCACGGACATACATATACCCTCAGATACCTTCAGGAGCGTACTTCCCACCTGCCCCACTCCCTGGCTACTCTATGTCCATCTCCATTTTACTTGGATTTGCACAGAAGTCCTCTGACCCTCCAACACCAATACATCCACCTCTCAGATCTGTTTCCTGCCCAGTGTATCTGTCATCAAAATGTTCCTACCAACACGCTGCACATCTTAGGATTCATCCTTTGTCTCCAGTAGCACTTGTGTCTCCGGTGATTCCAGTGATTTGGCAAATTAGGGGGATGAGAGGTGGGTACAGACCTTAAGATGATAAATACGGTTCACTTATTTAATTTGAATTTAGTCAGCTCTTCTTTCATTCCGGAAAGTAGGTCTTCTGTGATTAAGAAAGCCTAAATGCTCCAAATGAACAAACATGG
>VZTM01033904.1:0-12895 GCA_013400555.1 Jacana jacana | reverse complement strand
TGGAACTTGTTAGCCAAGTGTCTTGTCATCTAGCTGCTTCTGCTACAGTAGCCTGGATTTTTTGAATCTTTATATTACTGTCTGTATTCATATTTTGTATCTAATTAGAATATGATTCATATTGTTACCTGTTTTTCTTCTTCAAATTCTGATATTTTCCTAAGCTGAGATAGTCCCCCTTTTATATAGACCACAATTAAATGGAGAGGACACTGTAAGATTACAGTATATCAAGAAGGCAAAGAAGGGAGTTGCCTACCTGAGGCAAATAGNGTTGCCTACCTGAGGCAAATAGTTTGAGAGCTCTGAACAGTATGTTATATCTAAATGCAATGAAGAAAAGTAACTGACCCTTAAAGTGGAAATAAAGTGCTTGCTTCTAAAACTGGTGGGTGACAATTTAAAGGCATAATGTGATGAGGAATAGGACTAATTGTTCTTTCCCTTAGCTATTTGTGTCTGTGGCTTGTACAGACTTACGCGTATTACATTTTCCTGTGTATATTTTGTGTTGTGAGCTGTTCAAGTTCCTGGGGTTTTCTGTGTATCAAACCTATGTCTGTTTATTTTCACAAGGAAAATCCATTTGGCATGTGGTTTTGTTTCAAATTTTTCCAGGAAATCATGATAGCGTGCTGGTTTTTTGTTGCATTTAAACTTCCTTTCACAGAAGTTTCAAAGAATCGATTGATTGTTTCTAGAAATGCTAAACTGTTACATTATGGTACAAGCAGAAGATCTTCTGGTTAACAAAAGATGAGATGTTTCAACTGGTGCGTCTTTATGTGTGTGTGTGTGTGTGTGTATGCATATATGCATATTCATATGTATGCATGTGTTCAACATATGTAAACATATGTATGCATTATATATATCAAAAATATATATGTATTCATACATGTACAGTTTTATGTATATAATACTTATATCATGAATACATGATAAATATAATACTTCCATCATGAAATGTGATAATAAAAATATGCTAGAACTTCAACGGAGATTCCAGATTGCCAGGTGAATTTTTGTCTTTAAAATTCTGGTGGAAAAGCCACTCTTTTATGATTTTCTTTATTGTCGCTGTATTGTTTCCACTAAAAGGAAGGATAAGGGGAAAATAGAAGTAGTTCAACATAAAACCTTCTCTTTGGGATTTTTTGACAGGGCTCACTGTTGGATTTCAGCAGGCTGCACATTGAGGAAATGTCAGTGTGCATTCTGAGGTGCACCCTGTACTTACCACACAAAGCTATTGAAATCACAAAATACGTCTACTACTGTTTAGACTTGAGATCACTGTCTCACTCCCAGTTTTGGTGGATTTTGGCTAACAAGTTAGATAATCACTGTACCCAGAAAGAACGTGATCTCATTAAGCCTAATTTCTTCAGAAATCAGGCCAAAGCATTGTTAAACGAAGAAAAAATGATACAGTGCTCACAATAAGGAAATGTAGAAACACATTCAGTAGTTAGATCAGTGTTTTTGAGGAGAACTACGGCTTTTTCTTGGAGTGGGAGTGGGGATTGATTACTGCCTGATCTCATCTATAATTCGTCAGTCTTCTTCATTTACTTTGATACCTGTGAATTTGTAACTTAAGTGATGACACTTTAAAACAAAATGCTTCTCCTCCTCTTCTTTTTCTCACTGATTTGCTTTAACTTAAACTGTGTTGACAGAAAGGAGTTGGTAGGAATGGAGTTTAGACAAATTTATCTCTGTCATAAGGAAAGTCACTCTTGGGAAAGAAAAAAGGCAAGGAAAAGCTTCTAATGTTTTAGCATGCATTAGAATATTAATAGACAATTATCACAATTAAATAAACAATTCTGGCTTCTAAGTAATGTGCCAGTTTAAAAATTAAAAAAAAGAAGTATTCCTTGCGGTCTCTTACTTGAGAAATATAAATCAAATTTCCTACTAAAAAACGGGAAATGTGAAATTCTTTTATTTATCGTGCCATGTCCCTCTAATTGTCTTTTTTCTCTTATGGAAAATGTAGGTTGGTTCAAGACTTAAACTTCTTAATTTTCTACCCTCTCTCTTTACTTAAATGTCCTTTGTTTTCTATGTGCAGACAAAGAAACATAAGTATAAGCTTCCATGCTGTGCGCATATATATAACTCCTCTGGCAACTGCCAAGAATTAAAACATGGCATTAGCTGTGATAGCTGCATTAGCTGGAATGGTTTACCCAGGGTACATTAACTAATAAACTTGTATCTATTTAAGAAAGATCTAATTAGGATACTTTTGTTACATAAACCAAACTGCATTGTTTATTATAATAAAACCTACATAAAATAATGAATAGAACATCTTCTATTTTATAATATCATTCAAATGAGATGACTTAAAGGTAATTTCTACATTTTAAGCATTTAGTTCATGGCATTCCCTAACAATTCACTGACTATAATGATTCAAACGTTTGCCATTATTAAGAAACATTTAATGTAAGATTAGATCAGCCATAAATATTTTATAGGGAGAAAATATATTCTTTCAGGTGCTTTCCGATGTCTTTATGCCTGTAATTCTGTGCATCTGCATACAAATAAAAGGGATGTTCTATTAGCATATTGCACTCCTAAAGCATCCTTCTGTTTTGGGTGAGTCAGTCTCAAATCACTCTGAAGATTGCTTCAATTTTGCTTCCAAAGTCAGTTAGGTAAATTTTGGGATGTCTTGCCTTCTCTCTCCCTGCTACTGTCATCTCAACAGCTGTTAAGGTCAAGTTACGGCAGTTCCCAGGTGTCTGAAGGGCTGTCCTCTACCGATCCTAACGTGGTTTGTGCCTGGCAGTGGAAGGGATAGGTCCTGCAGCCTCCTTGCTTTAACAGGCTGGAGACCACGATACCCCCCTGCAGATATGTACACCCAGTTGGTTTCTTTGCTAATGACGTACTGAAGTGTTATGATATCTAAATGATGGTGTAGGGGCTGTAGTTTGGAGGTGCTTTTGCTCAATGCCTTGAATCAGCTTTTGGACCATATCACTATTGATGGGTTTGGTTTTCCTTCCCAGGGAAGACCAGGTTTACGCCATGGTAGTCCCATATGAGTAAAGCAGAGCAGTCTGTCTAAATCAAGTGAGTGGAGGGCAAAGTGAACAGAAGAAAATTGAATGTAATTTTATACAGACTGTTGTTACAGGATAGGTACAATCATAAATTTTGTAATTTTTGGACACATGGTTTAAGAAGATAAAAGTGAACCTTCTGAGGAAATGAGCCATGTTCCACAGGTTTTTTCCCCCCTTCATAATCTTTGCTTTTTATAGTCAAGGAGTCACATACCACCTGCTGCTGATGCATTAGGTCCACATACCTCCTGACCACTGATCTCGTGTTTATGACCAGAACTGCAGTTCCCAAAGATCCCCGCTCAGGGGCTCATGACACATATCTGGGTTGTGATTCACCTGTGGCAGTAAAATATCCTATGTGTTAGTGACCCTATTTGTAAGTACACCCTATGTTACAGCACATGGATCCTAACTGAGGAACTGATGATGTGAACAATGCACAGGAGTTGGACATGAGCAGCAGCAGCAACCTGGTGTGGAGCTTCATGTAGAACAGTCACAGTTTTACAGAGAAATGGCACACCTTGGAAATGATGCTTATTAAAATTGCTATGTGCTTTAGGGCTGTTCTTCACTGTAGAAGTTTAATAAGCGTGAAGGAAGCATAGTGTCTGCTCTACAGCCTGCCTGCTCCATTTAATGTCTTGCTGTCTGAAGACAAAACAGTGCTATGTGTATGCTCTGCTGTGATCATACGTTAAGCAAATTTTTTTAAATGACTTAAAACAGAAATAATACTAGTCACTAAAGAGAGGAATAGTATTTTACAGCACCATTTAAAACTGCTTAACTAAATGGAATTAACAACTGTTTTTTTAAAAGCTTGTTTTTTAGGTTCGGTCTATCCTCTGTTTTCTGCAAAGTTTGGTGCCTCTATAAATTCTGTCAAGTCTGTTTTTGTTGACAGGCAATATTGTTCTCCCTCTGGAATTTTGATTTGCTTCCTATGAGATTCCTTGATATATAGTACGAGTGCAGTTATAACTTAAACTTGAAAAAATCCCACCCTCCAAATGCATGTAAGTGAAGATGCTATAAATCATCAATGGGGAGATTCCTATATATACTGTTTTTTCTAGCTTTGGATAGTGCTTGTACTGGTGGAAAAAAAAGGTGAGAAGCTTTGTATTAGATTGGATCACTGAAATCTTCCTTGGAATTTGCCATTTTTCAATGTCCATAAAACTCAGGTGTAGAGTTGTTAACTTCCTTGAATGTTTCATTTCCTCTCTGATAACCTTAAAAATCTGTGTGGTCCATGTGCTACCACATGGGTGCTGGGGCAAAAGCATTCCTTTTAACAATTAACACAATTCCTAAGAAAGATAAGGGCCTAAATAATAAAAACTAAAACAAATATTTCTTCTTATGTAGAACATGGAACTCTTATGCTTCTAAAGTAGTTTTCACTGTATATTTTGTAACAACATTTTAAAAAATAATTATTTTCCTTTAGCTATGGATTCCCCTTAGTTGTACATACTAAGGCAAGCAGCAGTCCCCATTCAATGCATAGAGGGCTATTATTAAGTTGTATACGTATGAATGCTGCCTTTGCTTTTTTGATTCTGCTTTTTTTGGCAAACAGGCATGGGAAAGAAAGAGAGAATAGGCTGGCAATATCCTTTCTTGCTGTTTAATGAAAAACCATTACAAAGTCAACAGTATGACATAATTTATTTCCTTTCAGCACATACAAAAGAAATACAAAGTTGTTTACAATACCACCATTTTACGATTTACTTCGCTTTTTTTTTTTCCACGACAGGATAAGCAGAGCATTTCATGTGTAAGAAGACCAATTCTCTGCTTTGTACACCTTGTAAAAATAATAAAAGCGATTAGTTCCTTGAGCACTGGTACTAATGAAATCTCTTCTACTGATTTGATCTTGTGGCTAATTTTACCTTGGAGCCTTGGAAAGATGCAAACACTGATTGAAACTTTTCATGGGTCTTGTGCCTGAGCTCTTTCACGTGGTGGCTTCTCTTGTGCCTGCGTTCATGCCACCGCCTGCCCCTCTTTAGGCGTGTGAGTTGGAGGTCTCTCCCTTTCACTAGAAGTCTCCTTTTGACAATACCTATGGGAACAGTGTGCTTAACCTCTCCACCCCTGGGTTAGATTTCAGGAAGGCTAACAGTTCAGAAAGTGATTAATGAGGGTGGTAAGCAGGCTGACAGAGCAAGATAGTATTGACTGCATAAACCTGTTTAGCTAGGAAACTAACTTAAAAAAACTCCAAACATACAAATTAAATGTAACCTCTAATGCTACCTTGTCATGTGGTACTGGCGGTGGGAATCACTCACAGTTAGTTATAGTTCCAAGGAAAATGTATGCCTTTATGATAAGTGTGTTATGAATAGGTAGGCAGGCTGGCTTTCACTGCTGCCTATTACCAAGTCATTGTAACCACCCCAGATTGGCTGTACTGTGGTGATTCATAGACAGTTTTGTGCAATGAATGAGTGAAATTCTGGTGACACTTGGAAACTGATAGTATAGATTGTTTTTAAATCACTTATTTCTTCTAGTGATACAGGAGAAGCTGAACCTAAAACAAGAGCAGAAGTCTCATCCCCTTTTCCTTCAAATTCTTTTGGAAAGAACAGAATATTTGACTCTCTTGTTTTATAAAGGTGTGATGAGGCAGGTGTTTTCTCTGTGGTTGCAGTCCCGATCTTAATTATTTAGAAAAAACAGGGAAATATCTAGTTCTATGTGTTGTTTGAGCCAGAAGTTGGAAGGTAGTAGTCTCATCTGTGGTGAAGTTTGTCTGCATCATGGAAGAGAAACAAATAAAATTGGGAGAGCTCATAACATTTGGATTAGTTTTTCTAATAAAAGTTGGGGTTTTTTGACACTATGAAGTCCAGAAACAAGAAAGTGAATGTTCTCATGGTAACACCAGCTCAGCTGCTCTAGACAAATAGATTATTTTTAAAATGTTTTTTGTAGATTTCTAATGCTCATTATATTACCATTTGTGTTGCTCTGCATGGAAGAAATTGCCTTTCTTGCCGGGTATATATTGCCTCCTGTATGCTGTCAATAGCTAAACAGTACTAATAGCAATGATTAAAGGATGGGATGTACAGCTTGGCTAAGTTCAATTAGTAGAAGTAGATTTTCATTTCCTGAGTCTTCATTGTCGATGATATTGATGTAACCTTAATTTTAACTGTGTATGTTTTGAAATGTAAACATAAAACAGCACATCCAAAAATGTCATCCAGCGTGAGTGAAATATGCTAGATTGTATCCCTCCAATGCAAAACACAAAAAGCAAGGAAATCAGCAGCTAAGGCATTCAATATCCTGTCTTCACGCAGATCTGCACCTCAGCCTCATCCCTTAGCTTCCTCCCACCACACACAGTTCACCTATCTTTACCCTTCTATGCAAGTTTTTTTTTATCACTCACAATTATGATTTACCGACATACTTACTAGAAATTATAGACCTGAAGTTTATAGACCAAAACTGTCATGTAGTTCAACTAAACTCTGTGTATTTCTGCTCATGACTTGTGCTGGCTGGTGAAAGCTAGACAGCAAGATCATGCAGCAGGGCTTTTAAAAGCGCTTCTCTGGATTTTTCTGCACTTTTGAGGACTGAAGAAGTATCCTCAGCATTGAGTGTGCTGCCCTCTGCTGCTCCATCTCCTTCTCATTGTAGCTTCTGCTCACGGTGAATATCCCTTACCCAGGCCAGGAACCTCGTTTGCAAGACCAGGTCTGGTGAAGATGAGGTCAAGCCTGGACCAGCAGATGAGGATCAGCAAGGTGCAAGTGTACCTACAGCATAGCACAGGGAAGGGTCAACGACTGGAGCTTAAATGCAGCTCCTGATCTAAGGAGCAGAGGCAGGTTTCTCACAGCTTTTTCCAGCAGCTGGTCTGAGGTCACCCAGTGGCACCATTATCAGAGCTAACCTTGAGCACAGGAAGCTACAGCCCAGGACAGGTGGGAGGAAAGGTGGCAAGGTGCCTCTGTACCTCACTCAGGGCTCTGACATAGCCTATCTCTGTAGAGAGAAAGTATTTATGTAAATAGAGTTTAATGATTGTCTCTGCCCTTCCCTGCTAAGAAATAGTGTGGGAATGGGACAAGGACACGTGGAATTGGTACAAGTGGGAAATTCTTCCAAGGAGCATTTGACTCTATTGGCCACCTTTGCAACCCCTACGGTGAGACTTCTGTCACCAGCAGAGCAAGTGTACATCTGAGCATTGCAGATCTGATGGCAATTCTGATCTTAGTGACTAATGCTGTCAGGGGAAAGGGAGGAGGTGATACCTTGTGTGGGATACTTGAAACTAGAGGTGAAAGCAAAACTGAGCTGGAGAAGAGTCAACTTCTGAGAATGCCTTAAGGTTCTCAAGTCTTGTAATAATCTTTTCATAACTCTAAAAGAAAACCTCCCCTCCAATATTTGACACTTTTGCTGTTCCTTGAAATAGTAAATTTTCCTTTCCTGTCTTAAGTTTCATGAACTGTTATAAACAGCCTGACTATTTCACCTTTCATTTGTCATCTGTTTTCTGGAGGAGTTGGGAAGGTGTGTTCTTTAACCTATGAAGAATGATTAATTGAGAGACCTTACTTTTTTCCATCATGGATATGAAGGCCATCAGTAGCTAATTGAGGAGGAAGAGATCTGTATTGGTTGTTTTTTGTTAAATGGTGTAAGAAAGAAAGGAGAGAGAAGTGGTTTTCTCCTTTGATTCCACTGGAAAAAAAAAGAATAGCAAACAGATGGGGATATAACAATATTAATGTTGCTTATGGAAGAGGATATATTTCAAAAAAGTAATTCTAGAGGATAAAAGAAAATTGTCTAATTGAAGGTCAAGCAGTTAAAAAATGTGCTCTTGGGACTTTTTTTGTCCCTCAGGTTCATCAGGTGGGATGGTTACTTTTTTCAATATTCTTTATGCCATCCATTTTGTTTCCTGAAACAATTAAAGACATGAATTTCCCTTTTTAATGAGAAACATTTTTCAGCAAGAAAACAGACAAAATATTAGAAAAGGACACGTCTATAACTGTTATTTAGGTATCTTTCAGTCTGTGAGGAGGACCCCTGCAGTGTTGTATTCAGAGAGATTTATTCACTGACTTTTTATTCTTTTCTCAAAGATCTAAATTTCAGTTGTCAAAACTTTCTCCTTTCAGATGTAGCAATGGAAAACTTTAAAGCCAAGGGAATAACCTTTGACTTGAATTTAAATGCATGTCTCCAGGGATTATAAACTCAAACCAGAATATTTTCTACCCTACAGATTCTGCAGGTAATACAATATAATTTAGAAATTCTTTTTCAGAGTCAGCCTTCCTTGATCTGCCACCGCATACATGCAGAGTAAGGGAAAAGAGGAAACCTGGATATTCCAAACAGAAAGTTACAGCTCCTTGTGTTGTCATTCCTTTTCATTAATACTTCTTTTTCACTCTACATCAGCAAGTCTTTGGCAACTGCTGCTCATTTCCATCTTTCTTGTATACTGAGTTACTCATAACTGTCTTGCTTTTGTGATAAACACATTAACTACAACTTTTCATGGTAAACACTTTGGCTAAAACTTTCCTTCCTTTGCTTTGGCTGGAGTGCTGTAGAATTCTGGAAGTGTTTTTCCATTTGAGAGGAGGACGTCTCAGTGAAAACAGACAAATCATCCCAAATTCATGCTGCATCACTATTTTATTGGCTGTGAGTACTCTGAGGAGCTGTAACAAAAGGTGTGTATGTGTATATATATCTTTGTATAAAATAGATATTTGCTTATAGTTCTGGTTAGGGCCTGCAAGTGCCTGTACACACCCATGCATGAACTTTTCTGTGGTGGCATTCTTAATTCATGAGGTGCAACTTTTCTCCCACACAAGAGGTTTTTGGAACCATGACCATTCATAAAGATCATTAAACATTAAGGAATGTGGAGATCAATGTCCTTGTAGGCATTCAGTATCGTTTTGGTTTCAACAATATTGTGCATACATTGTGTTCATGTTGGGGAAAGGACTTCTGTAGCATTGGCTGGTGTTGGATGTCAGACAGAAGGTGGCCTTCACAGGTGATGTGCTACTGTTCCTCAGAAAGCTAATGTTCTGGAAGAAGCTTTGCAGCTTTGCTCAGCCTTCCAGCTGCAGTGCCACAGCAATCATGCAATGCTCCCATGGACTGGACTACTGCTGGGAGTAAGTGTTAAAATGCTTATGGGAATGTCATATAAATGTTACTTACTGAAAGCAATTAATCAGTTCCTTTACATGTGCTGGAAAGGAGCAGGGTCAAAGAGAAATGCAGCCCATCATGGACAACACAATCAAGATACACATTTTAACAAGCTAGAGAACTCATCCTATCCAAGTCTTTCCCCACGTCACAGTGTGCAGTTTGGGTGGTGTTTCTTTTATCCAGCAGGCACATTAAAAAGGAACAGAAGCAAACAAACAAAAAAAAGCAAACCCTCAAGGTCAGTCAGTCCAAATAATAAGAGGAAATACAAATGCATTTTTATACATAAACAGAAAAGGAGTGGGCAAGCTCTTTCTCATTATGCCAAATAGCAGTCTGGCTATGATTTAATGCATTTGAAATTAAGTCTGTCTCTTCAGCTGTACATTTTTTACTAGGTCTGCATAACAGACTGGCAGACAGTGTGAGCAGATGCTTCTGGTTGGATCAGGCATAGAAGGATAAGTTTCTTTGTGCTGTTTTTTCAGACTGATGCCATCCTTCGACTCTCTGGGCAGGACAACAGCAGCAGCAAGCTTTATGTGTTTTCCAGATGAAGTGTTGGACCAAATGCGTCTACTGGTGTATCATCATAGAGAGTCTGTAAAGGCATCTTCTGTTTAAAGATCTCTGCTTACTCCATAGGTAAAGAACAATTATGACTGCATGACTTTAATCTCTTTCTCCTTCTTTCCATCTCCTCATGGCCCCTTAAAAAGTGTTTAGTGTTATTTTTTTCACCGTCAGACCTGACAACTGGTCCTTTTTGGATTTACAGTATGTGAAATCAACACATTATTTCACAAGTAATATGAAGAACAGGAGATTGTGATTTGTTTTTTTTTCTTCAGTTACAGAAATACTAGTAACTGACTTTTACCTCCCGCTGCCTTATGTGTATGGGTTTTCCTGGACAGTTCTAGTGGTAAGATGTTCATCAATAGTCAAGCTCATAAAGTTCCTGATACCTATTTCCATCCCAAAAGCAGGGCCTGACTCTAATGATCTTTCCCTAAAGAGTAAGGAAAACATATCTTGTAGCCAACTGTTACGAAACAGCATCTATCTTACTACAATGTATACCAATCAACAGGAGCCTCCAGAATGACATGAGATAGAGTATAACTAAAAACATGTTTGGAGTCATGCTGAGTGTCGTTGACTGAAAATATTGGAGGTATGATTTATTATTGTTGACGTACATGGCTCAATAGCTTAAATTTTTGCTTTAAGCCAGAAAATAATCTACAATCTTTGAAAAGTGATTATGCTGATTTACAAATCAAAATAAATTGTGTTTGGTGGAAAGGAGCAAGGAGTTAAAGAAAAAACAAAAGAAGAGTTTAAAAATGCCTTTTTGGATAGTTATTCATGTGTATGATTTTTCTTTGTTCCCCTTTTTTGTTCTTTTTTTATTTTTTTTCCCCTACTTAGAAGCTTTGTTATCTGGATCTTTAGTTCTTCCTGCTTCTTTCATATCTTAGCTGCTCTTTCAGCAAGAGTTTATGGCCTGAAAGCCAATTGCCTTTTTCTTCTTTAATTATGGAAGCCGAAGGCCACTTTGTCTGCCCTGAGTGCTTAATTGAAGGAGGACCATGCATGCTTTTTTGTTCCTGCCTAGCTTGCCAAGAGTATGGTGCACTGCATAGAAGGGACAACAGCTTCTTTGGTGATTTCTTTTTAACTGGCATCCTGGAGCAAGGGGGGAGCCAATAAGGAGATTATAGTACTCTGTCCCTTATTTAGGCAGAATTGTGATGGTCTGGTCTAGATGAAGTGTATGTGGAACATTCTTCAGTTTTCCTTTTACATTAGCGAACAATATGGAAAGTACTTTTTTTTGTTGTTTTAAAAGCAGGGCATTTAACATCTCCTGCATCTCTTTTCCTTACAAGAAGGGGAAAGGGTTTTTATTCACAAAAAACTCCCCTACTTTCTACCTTTTTGTCACTAAGTAGTATTTTTCTCATGGATTTATTTTGAAAGAAATGCAAGTATGGTCACTGCGAGCTGGTTGATAGGCCTTTTGTATGCCATCCTTATGAATCAGCCAGAATGTGACTTTGAGCAATAATTATCCCTATTTGAGTTGTATTCTTTATTTTCCCTTGTTTAATATGTTTGGCCAATTTGATATCTGAGTCATTGTTTTATAAAAGGTATGTCTTGAAACAAAATTGTTACATATACTGATAAGATTTCTAAGGAGAGAAACATATTTGAATTGCTCTTATAGTATTTATGCTAAAAGGACAGTCAGATGCTCCAGTTCTATCCTGAGATACTTGCTAAAATGGTAGTGGCGTTAAGCTTGGCTCTGACTTTTCAGAACATGCAGATCTTATGAACAAATCATGGTGGATGAACTATCATATATCAAAGCTTAACTATTGCATAAGTTTATCATTCAACCGTTCTATGATCTTCTCATACCACAAGTCAGATATTTCTTGTTATGCATTTTATTTTCTCAGGAACAAATCCAATGATGCCAAAGGAAGCTGTAGTTGTACTTTAGTGGCAGAATATAAAAAGGAATGTGATAATTAAGTTTTTTTATGAATATTGGTTATAAATTATGTTGTCTTATGTAAGCACTTTGGGCTTCTGTTGTCTTTTTCTTTCTACTGCATCATTTTTTCACAATATTGGAAGCTTGGCCGTGTGCAGAGATTTTCTTATCTAAGAATTCCAGCTGTTTACTGGAGGTTGAAACTAGTTGTTCCTTCCTCAATCAATGCCTGTCACAGGGAGACAAAAACGTGTGTATGACTTACATGATTTGTTTCCTTAATGACAAATGTAGTTTAGTTAGGAAATTGATTATAAAAATAGAAACAAGGCTTTGAAAAGCAATTTGAAGATATGGTGTAGATCTGTTATGATCATTTTAAGGGTAATGAGTATACTTCACTTACGTAGTTAATCTTTTCAGTGTCTAGCAACAATGTTAATGTGGGAAGCCAATGTTGAGAGTAGAATGCACACTTTGCTGATACGCGCTCAAATTATTTGCTAACTATTCAATGCATTATTTCCAAGGAATGAGTACCTAGAATGCAAATGTAATATAAAGCTGAGGCATTAATCTTCCAGAATACACAAGTATCAGCATAGAAGCGCAGTAATCTCATTTAGGCTTTCTTCGAGTAATATTGAGAGAAGATTTGGAAACATTACTGGTTTAGAGGCATAAGCAGCAGTTGGAGAGTCAGGTTCTATCAGATTCAGACAACCTTGAACCACTTTTCAAATCACAGCCTTGATATATCACAAAGTATAGGCTAAAAGATATCTTCCTTATATCGAGGGAATACTGCATTTGTATGACCCAGACAGAGGCTGGACTCTGTGTCATGCTGTTCCTTCACTCCTTCCACTGATCAGTGTTGCTCCCTGTTACTCTGTATTGATTCTTACTAAAATAAGGGCTCATCCTCTGTGTAGCTATGGAAGAACCCTCTGCCTCCTGATATCAGCAAACTTCCTGGTGTTTATTTTACAAACTATGAACTTTGCCTAGGCAGGCCAGTTATTTCAAATTCCCTTAAGGCTTTTATTAT
>VZTM01033903.1:312-10801 GCA_013400555.1 Jacana jacana | reverse complement strand
AAATGCATACATCACACATTATTTTCCCCCTATAGTTAAATATCCTTGATGATCCCAAGGGTCTCTTCCAACATATATGAATCTATGATTCTATGATTCTATTTCTCCAGTAGTTATTACTTAAAAAATCAGAGCAGGCTTCTTAGTACTTGGTCCAGTTGGGGCTTGAAACCCTGCAAAAACAGAGATTGCACAGCCATTTGCAACAACCTGCTCTACTGCCTCACAGATTAAAGTTTCAGCTTCAACCCAGCATGAGCCCCTCATGCTGCAAGATACTTTGCTTGTTAACTCTGATCTTCCCAGAAGTCCAGCTCTATGTCCTTGATGTCCTCTCATAGGTGCTGGAGTCTGTTAGATGCCCCAAATCTGCCCCTTCTCCACAATGACCCAGTCCAGGTCACCCATGTGACATGTGGCAAGTGCTCCAGCTCCCTCTGCCTTGAGGGCCCCTTACTAAGCTCTAGTTTGCCCATGTGTCTTTGATTTGTTGGGGGCCCAAAGCTGTAAGCAGTATCTAGACTTGCTGAGCAAGAAGTGCTGTGCTCATCTTAATACAGCCTGGGATACTTTTGGCCTCCTTCTCTGCCAAAGCACACTGCTGGCTCATGTTCAGTGTCCATATGCTAGGATTCCCTCATGCTCTTTTCAGCAGATCTGTGCCCCAATTTGTCAGTCAAGTATATGTATCATGTATAGTTATATTTTATGTCTACATAAATTGGTTATTTTAAGATAAAGAGGTGCTAAATAAAAGCTTTTTTGGATTGTTTCCCAAAGTGACATTGCATCTTGCCAGCTTTCATCTTCTTTCTGATGTAGATATTTGGAGCTCAGAACCAGTCCTTGAGAGAACTCATCTGTAGTGGTTTTAATATAATTCATAATTTGTTCAGTTGTATTCAAAAGAAGTATATATAATTGTTTTGATAATTAAATAAAAATTAAAGATAAAGCAAATTTCACTTAGCACATAGAAACTAGTGAGGTATTCATGAGTGTGTTTTGATCTAAGCCAAAATCCTATCTGTCCTGGAGAATCTTTTCCTACTGACTTAATGATTCCTTTAATTGCATTTGAAAATTGAGAATTGTATGTAGGAATATTTTATACACATTTTTTTTTATATTTATTGAGATTTTCTTAATTAATTAGCAGTTGTATTACATGACCAAATGTGTGTGCTTTTGGATTAGAATGTTTAGACAGTTTCCTCTTGGACTGTACTTCAGCTATTCATGACCCACTTTTCTTCTTACACTGCTTACTGAGATTTGAGTTTGCTTTCTTTTCTTACGGTAGGTAATGAAATAAGTTTTTACCTTCACATCATTTCTGAGATAGATTTTCATGTTTGTAGTGAAGCAGAGTTTTGGTTTTGGTGGGCTTCTTTTGTACTATTGAACATAGGTTTCCCTATACTCTCCTATAATTTCCCCTATTGTGTCTTCCCAGACCATACCATTCACTTGGTATCAGTTTGTGATTTTTTGGAAACCTTGCAGTGGAAGCATTTGTCACTTTGTTGATTGTCATACCAATGCTAACAACTACAACTCAGGCTTTAAACCATTGAGATACAAGGAAATGTGTTTGCCTTGTACGTCTAGTACAGGAGCAGAGCACAAAGCCTTTTGAAAACATGAGCCGAGCGAAGCAAGGCATCTTTGCATTGCTCAGCAGCATTGCTTTGAATCACAAACTGCATCACCAGTTCTTGCATGCTCATAGTAATCAGAAATGGGTTCCTATAGGTAGCTGAACTATAGGAAAAGTACTATACTTTTTAAGTTTTCCCCCAAAACTATTGTATTTTTACAAAATGAATCAGTTAACAAAGTTTTTTTTTTTTTTAAACACGATTTATCTAATACATGTGAAAGTTACAAAATATCATACCACTCTGCAGAGTGCAGCATGTTGCCTGAGGCTACTGGACTGAAACATGCCCTGTTCTTACTCCAAAACTTGACAGATACCAAATGTTCACCCACAAGGGAGTCATCTGACTTACAATCTCTAATACAACGTGGTGAAACTGAGAGTGTGGTCCTGATTAATCTGTTGTCAGAATGCTTCTACCTTGCAGTTACCCACCAAATATTTATAATACAGCAAACTGAACAGTAAGAGGCAGCATATTCTGCTGCAAAGGCTACTACTTTTGAGATACTCGTCACATCTCAAGTTACTTTAATGTTCACTACCAATCTCTGCTATAACATGATACTTACATGACGCTCATACCGCTTAACACTTGTTACAGTGCTATTAGCAATCTAGGCACTCTTGTGTCTAGCTGATAGACAAAGACGCATCTGTAGTTTTAGCAACCTTCCTTTTCCACATTCCTTTAATCTTCAAGGCATTTCCTCTTCATAGAATAATTTCTCTGATTACAGTACTCAGAGGATGAGCCCTACTCATCAGCTTCACTCCTCTTTAACAGAATTAAGCCTCCAGTTGGTTTTATGACTGGTATCCAGATTTTAGATGTTCAAACTAAAGTGCAGTGTCTGTGAAGAAAAATTATCTGATAGCTGTACAAGTGGTACTTGTTAAAACCTTGTCCCAGTTTTCGTGCTATTATTGACACTGATTCATTTAGCAGTTCATCAGCATTTGCTGATATATTTCATCAGGGTTTCAAGGCCCACTCTAAAGATACCAAAAAAACCCAAACAAACAAACTAGCACCTAGCTATCAGACACTGGTCATTGCAATAGAAGTGGAATTTCAAGTAGTAATATGCCTGGGGCTCCTGGAAATTCTGAATATATTAGCTTATTTGTTAAGAAATCTCCTCACAAAAGGGAAAAGGAAGAACTATTCCTGAGTGGCGTGATTAAGTACTTGATTTCCTTTCTCATGTTGAGGACAGAGTGACATAATAAAATTTATGGTTCTCTTCCCCTTAAGAATCAGAAATTGAGAGTCCTTGCTGCAGAAGTACTATCAACATGTGAAAGGAAGTTTACTACTCTCCTATCTCTGCTCAACTAATCTGAGCCACACACAGGCATTACTGCAGAGAATAAGGGAGCTCTAGCGAAGAATTGTGCACAGTGATGCCATCAACAAAATAAGCAATTTTCCACAGAAGCTTACCTTCCCCAAGCATCAGTGGTCTCCTAGAGAACAATGCTAATACATCACACCAACATCTCTGCGAGCGCAGCTTTGTATTTTCTCCCTCAGGGTCATTTTGAATTTATGTTCAGTACCCCTGAGACATTATAACAGCTCCAAAACCACACAGTACAAAACTCTGACCTAGAAGAAATGTAGCTGACTTGGTTTAGACAGCATATATTGTGGATTGACCTTGGCTGGATACCAGGTGCCCACCAACACTCTCTATTACTCCCCTCCTCAGCAGGTTGAGACAGGGCGGGGGGGGATAAGATAGAAAAAAACCTCATGGACCAAACTAAAGGCAGTTAAATAAAGGAAAAACAAAGGCCACATGCAGAAGCAAAGGAAAATAGAAGACCTATTCTTTACTTTCCATCAGCAGTCAATGTCCAGCCACTTCCTGAGAAGCAGGACTTCCTTATGTGTAGTGATTGCTCCAGAAGACAAATATTGTAATAATGGATATCCTTCCTCCTCATCCTCCTTTCTCTTAGCTTTTACTGTTGAGCAGACATCTTATGGTATGGAATATCCTTTTGGTCAGTTTGGGTCAGCTGTCCTTGCTATGTCTCTTCCCAAGATCTTGACCATCTCTAGCCTAGGTGAGATGGGAATGTTGGAGAGACAGCTTTGATGCTGTGAGAGCACTGTTCATCAGCAGCCAAAACACCGGTGTGTTATCAACAGCTTTCTATCTACCAATACAAAGAATAGCATTATGAGGGCTGCTATGGGGAAAATGATTTCCATGTCTATTAGATCCAATACAACTTCCATCCTTTATTCCAATCCATTTGTGTCATGCTTACGTCCCACATAATTTACTATATACATACACATCTTCTAGCCATCCCATTGTATTTAATTGTCATTAATGAAATCCTTTCTTACCAACATTTACAACTTAATCTACATAATTAAAACATTTTTATACCCTACATACAAATGTATACATTTTCATTATCTGCTATCCCATGTCCTTTAAAAGGTAGATACTAATAGATAGATACTATTAGTATCTATAGTATCTATATACTATAGATAATACTGGCTGGAAGGACGATCCCAAAGGGTGGTGCTCCCCTATAGTTAAATATCCTGGAGGCACACACTGGGTCCCCCCATTTTCTGCACTAACTATCAAGTGTACCCAGGTCCTTGAGTGAAGATAAGCCCATGAATAGATTTGTATTTTCGTAAGGGAGGAGCAATCCACATCACCTTCCCCAGCTTCTCTGTATGCAGTACAGGGATTTCATGTTCTACTGTAGGTAGGGGTTTTTGTTTGGGCAGTGCCAGAACAAGCAGATCCTCTGTTGTTAACCAGACAAGTGGCTTCTGCTAAATTTGTAACCCAATGCTTCCATGCCCCATTGCCCAACATTATCAACATAGTCTTTAACAGTCCGTTATATCTCTCAGTTTTTCCAGAGCCTTTTGTGTAACAGGGGGTGTGATACTCAGTGCCATGTTTCTTTGACCAGGAATTTATGAGGTTATTTTTGCAATGAGTCCTATTGTCTGACTCATTTCTTTCTGGGGAACAATGCCACTACAAAATTTGCTTTTCAAGGTCTAAGAGGGTGTTCTGCCAGTGGCATGGTTTAAAGGGTATGTTTCTAGACAACCAATAGTTTCTTGTAATATAATGAGTATGTACCACTTGCCTTGGCAATGGTCCACCCTCCTGGTGTTCTTTAGGTGGCTTGTCAGTTTGCCAGTGTTTCTTGCCTGTTCTTCATGAACTACTCTAGTGGGTCCTTTCCATGGGGTGCAGTCCTTCAGGAACAGAATACTCCAGCATCTCCCATGGGGTCACAAGCCCTTTCAGCAAGCCTGCTCCAGCATGGGCTCCTCTTTCTACAGGACCAAAGGTACTTCTCCAGTGCAGCCTCTCCACAGGTTCACAGCCTCCTTCAGGTCATCCACCTGATCAGCGTGGACTTCCCCATGGGCTGCAGGTGGAGATCTACTCCACCATTAATAGGCTCTGAGCTCCATAGGCTACAAGCAGACACCATGAGCAAATCTCTGCTCTGGCTCATGGAGAACCTCCTCCCTTTCCTTTACTTTGCTCCACTTGGCATCTGCAGAGTTGTTGCTCTCACATAATCTCACTCTCTCCAGCTGGAATTGCTGTGTGACAACTTTTCCCCCTTCTTAAATATTTTATCCTAGAGGCACTGCTCCTATTACTGATGGGCTTGGCCTTTACCAGTGGCAGGCCTATCTTGGAGCAGGCTGACATTGGACCTGAAGGAAGCAACTGAAACTTTCTAATGCAAATCCAATGCATACAGAATTTTTGCAGGTAGACATTAAAGAGAGGAGAAGGAGTATGAAAGGAGAGAGAAATGTGGAACACAAGTGATGGGGTGATGGGGTGCCAGCACAGCCTCCTTTGTCTCCGCATTAAAATCCTTCCCTGATGTTATTCCTGGGAGAAGGTTCCTCATCCCTGCTTCCTATGTACAGAGAGAGTGCACAGGAGGGCTGTGGGACAGGGGCCAGCACTTGAGCCACCTGGCACATGCAAGGTGTGGGTGCATGTGAAAGGGTTCATTTGTGTGTGTGTGTGTGTGTAAGTACAGGGTGTGCCAGTAGCTGGAGTGGGACTGCAGCTGGGGAAGTCTATATGTCCAAATGCCAAGTAATTGGGAAACTGGGTCCGCCTACTGAATAGACTGAACATCTTAAGTCTAGCTACTGGAGAGACCCGTATTGTATGTATGTATTTATTTTTCACTAAAAGACTTTCATCCTGAGTAGCCAGCAAGGGGAAGGAGAAAAGGCCTGTGGTGCTGTTCATGTCTGTGTCAGTGCAGTTGTCCTGAGTGCTTTGCTGTGTGTCCATGTACATGTGTTGCATAGCATGTGCATGCATGTGCCTGATGGCAGTGCATACTCAGCAGTGGAACCTGGAGGTATGGGGTTGCGGCAGCCTCACCTTTGTCATGGTATCTGATTTGCAAACTTGTAACAAAAATAGTTTGAGAATGTTTTTCAGTCATTAACTTCACAATTTAACCTGCTTTAGGAAAAGCAGGCAGTTCATGGTGTTTTACAGATGGTTACTGAAAACTGAACCAAGTCACACAGACATGTGTTACAGCCATGGTTAAGATGCTTGATCTAAATACATGTTTAGATCTCACAGTTGGGTAGTTTTCACCCCTATATACAAGCAATGTTATTTTTTCCCCCTCCATTCTTTTGGCTGAAAGTGCTAGCAAAATTATATCTTCTCCCTTGGGTATTGAGTACATGCCTTACTTGTTTACCCGGGGGATTTCTGTATATTTTTTCCATTTCCATTGTGAAATGAAACAAGCACAAATGAAATTGCCAAAATTCATAAGGCTTAACCCTAGAAGTGAAGGAGGAAAAGCTAGAGAAATTGGAAAATCTACCAGGGTCCCTAAAAGAAACAGGCCTCCCTCAAGTGTAGTTCAGCAAAAGTGCAGCGGATAGTGAAGGATTTTTCTGGTATGCCTCCTTGTACATGTGGTCAGAACATCAATCCTGTAAAAGAAAGCATTGTGAAACAACTCTGATTTAACCACCAGTACATTATTTTTTATACATATATTAATGGGCACTATGGAGAATTAATTCCCAATGGCCTCAGTCAATACTTTGCACTAATTACAGAAAAAGCAGGTTAAATGGCTAGGGAATGAGACAAATGATCTAAATTACTTCAGCTGCAGGTATAGCCCAGGACAGGAGTAGAAGTTTAGACTTGAAGATTTTATGCTTGTTGACCAGTGTGGAATGTAAGGTTTCTCAGTGTAGGGGTACACTTACTAATAAACATCAATGGTTTTCCATTTCTGTCTGGTCCAAAGCAGACTCTGTAATGCAACACCCACACAGCCATCCAATTTTTGTTATGAAGGAAAAAATGGAGAAGAGTGAACCGTACTTTGAATCATTATTCTCTCACACGGATGTGTCTGCAAACTAATGTTTTATAATGGCTCCAGTTATTGCATTCAAGAAAAGACATACTGGATTTGACAGCCCAACCATTTCACCCACACATCTGGAAGCACTTGAAGCATGCTCTACTCAGCTGTCCCACACTCAGCTCGCTGTAGAATTGCTTTCCATCACCTGTACTTGAATATTTTCATAGCATTTGAATGCTTACCTTTTTTTCAGACTGTGCTTGGAAATGCAGTTCACTCACACAATCCTCATCAGCACAGGAAGCTCATAAGCACATTTCTGATGAGTCACTTCTATAAATATATTCCTTTGTTGCAATATATTTGTGACCTTACTAAACTCAAGAAACATTTAACGGTGAGGGTTAAAAGCTCATGGTACTGTATTCTACTTAAAATAAATGACAGATCTGATGGTAAATCAAGGGCTTGAGAAAACTTTAAACAAAAATTTAAAATCCACAGAAGAGGCTGTATTGTTATTCTTCTCATGAAGGAACCACATGAAAATGAAACTCGTAATTTAAAGACTGGAAAAAAACCAAAATAATTAAAACCTCTCCTCATGTGTTTGAAGATGATAGCCAAGGGAAGTAAAAAGACCTGATAAAGATATTTCTTAGGTAAAATGTGAGCAACGCTGCTTGAAGGAAGTAAGATTCCTACAGAGATAGTATCAACTTGGTTTAGAAAGTAAATGTGGATTATGCTGATGACACCTTCACTAGAGGGCATCTAGGAAAAAAAAACCTTTTCAAATCTCTCTTGAGTTTATGGCTTAAAAAGTATACACGCAAAGGTATTCAAGTGCCTCCAATGGTTCTCCAAACAAACCATCAAGTTTGAAGATGTCCCCTCAGAGGTTCTCAGGGATATGACAAATGACAGAATACTTTCAAATTTATTTTGTGGGTCCATTGGAAGATAAACCTAAAGAAAATTAATTTTGACCTGTAATTGTAGATCCCCTCCCTCAGTACTCTGAAGTGAGATAGAAATATTTCTTTTGCAGTGGCCTGCTAGCAAGCCACAGCTGCAGTTATGGTGGAAAAGGATTTTTTTTCTCTCTAGGTAGTCCTGGCTGAGATTGAATCTGACAGCTGTTCTGAGAATATCCAAAGATGTTAAGAGTTCAGCAGAAAAAAAAATACATTTCTTATGAACTAAGCTATCAGGCACAGTAGAACAAATGAAACAGATGATTAAAACAATACTGAGGAAGTTGCCAGATGACAAAGGATTAATTGGGATTTGATAATTCCCCTAGTTCCAACAGTTCTTCAAACCTCCCCAGGTACTAACAGAAACTCCCTTTGAAGCGACAACAGGCTGAAGTATACACATGCCAGAATATCTGATGGGGAATACTATTGCTCTCAGATACAGGGGGTAAATCATTATGCAAACATTATGTAAATTTCTGAATCAGGTACATTTGTAAGTAGCTACTAAATTAAAGAAATCCAAAACTAGGGCAAAAGCTTGTTTTGACAAATTTCAGAGAGAGAATACCTGGGAGGGTGGAGATCTGGGAATGCAATTAGCCTATGCAAATCCTGAACATAGGCTGTGTCACAAATGCAATGGGCTGTAACCAAACTACAGGCAAGGTCAACTCTTTTGCAAATTAAAGTTACTGGAGAGAAGAAGGCAATAGATAAATTTTACCATTCAAGTCAGCTGAAATTGTGCAAGCAATGAAAATTTTCAGAACTGTGCAGACCCATCTCTAGTGTATTCATGCAAAGATGGAACTGGGAAGAAAGGTTAATTTTTTTCCTCTTCCTTCTCAGTGATTTTTAGAGAGATGATTTTGTCTTCATAGCAGTTTTTGCCAAAATGGAGACTAAAATTTAGAATTACTGCAATGATCACCACAAGAAGGAAAAGGACATAAGTTTTTAATTCCTAATAGTATTCTGGCAATGCAGTTTTTAATTGAATTTTTTAGCATTAAAGGATTAAATCCCATTAGGAATATCATTTACTGTAAGAGACCCATGTAGATCCCAAGATATGGGCGGAGAACAAAAGACCAAATCTTTGATCCAAAGAAACCGAAGTATTTCAGAGATTTTACTTCAAAATAAGTCTATTGAAAATATTAGTCATAGAATGCTAGAAATTATTCAGAGTAATGTAATTGTCTGAAATAAATTATAGAAGTAATATAACTTGAATTTCTCTTAATTTTCAAGATGTTAAGAAATAGTAATAAGTGCCTGCCCTCTTAGGGATAGCTGCCCTCAAGGTTCAGCTGTTGGTTTGGTTTGGTGGGAAGATCTTGCTGCAGCAGCTGGGAACCTCAGTCTGAGTTCAGTGCCAGAATAGTCTTCCAGGGGAAAGATCAACTCTCTTACTGTGTAACTGCTAACAAAACCTGAGTTTACACCTGTACTACAAGTTGATGAATTTAATTTATCCCCATGTTTCTGAACAGCCCAGGCTTAACTCTTACACTAATTTACAGGTTTTATTGTTATCTAAGCCACTCTGGTCTTGTTCTGTGGTCAACTCTCACTATAATTTTTTTCTGCTGTTTCTTGCCTACAACCTGATCCTTCATTCCTCTTCTATGCAATCTTTTCAGTTTGGATTATAATCAGAAGGGAAACTTATCCTGAAGAATACAAATTAAAAGTTCTGAGAACTGAATCCATATGAGTGACTAGGAGACATTAATCGCTTCTGGAAGAAAACTATCTGTAGTACTGTCTGTGGTTGAAGGAATTACAGGGTCAGCTACAAAACCACTTTGAAATGTTATGGTAGCCTTTTCAAAAGAGAAACTTGAATCTGTAAATACAATTTTCTGGATAACTAAAGCAGTATCTCCTGGAACAACACATTTTGAATTTGAAGTGACAATGCCTACCTGTGGTCTGCAGAAAGACAAGGGCAGGAGAAAACCAAAGAATCTTCCATCAGCACTTGTAATGTCCCTCACAAAAATAAGTGCATTCCTTCAATAAGAAGAGTAATATGTAATGGAAGCAAGCAGTGGTTGCTGAGTACTAAAGTTTCTTAATTTTTCAAAGATTGAGCTCTGTCTTATGACCATTCCAGTTTTCGATCAGATTTCTAAAAACCTAACAAAAAGGATGAGATTAAAATGGAAAAAATGCTATTCTAAATAGAAAGCACTTAGCTCTACTGGAAATTGAAAAAAAAAAATAAAAAGAAAGCAAAAACAAAAGTACAGTAGTCTTCACGCAGTCCATTAACTGGAATAAAGCAAGAACTACTCTAAAGTAATAAACCTGAAATGTGGTACAAAAGAGTGTTTATTTTGACTGGACAACATTAAATCATAAACATAAGTGTATAATTGGCATTAGACTTTAACCAAACTATGAAGGTGTTAATAAAATTATAAAGAGTAATAATATAGTATTGTGTAAG
>VZTM01033902.1:9507-31850 GCA_013400555.1 Jacana jacana | reverse complement strand
CAGTAGTTTTACTTTTTTAGCTGGGCCTCTTCTAACTAACTGAAGTCTGAAATTGACAGCACATTGTTCAGAAACTGTTTTGTCTCATAGTGATAAGACCTGATTATTCCAAGGGATGGTGCAGAGAGGCCCTTGCTTATACTTATTGCTAGAAAAACCAAGGTCAGGTAATTCTGTCATTTGCCCGTTGGAGGGTCAGAAGCAGAAAAGCATAGAGGGGTTACACTTGTAGGGAGGAACAGCCAGGACAGGTGACCCAAAATTGACCAACTGGGTTATTCCATCCCATCCGCATCATGTTCAGTATAAAAGCTGAGGGATCAAAGGGTCATTAGCTTCTTCCTTCAATGGCCAACGTCTGAGGAGGACCCTGATCCGGAATCCAGCTCCTGTCGGTCACCGAGTCCAGCCTGGGACGTTTACTGATGCTGCTGGTGATGTGATCATCATCCTGGGAGCCTGATACGGTTTTGTATAGACTGTATACTTTTTTTTTTTCTTTATACTTTTTATTTTTTCTTTTTATTGTTTATTATATTATTATTTATATTTCATTAGTTTATTTTTTTTTCCTAAACTCCTGAATCTCTTTAATCCTTTCCTCTCCATTCTTTTCCTTAGTTGGGGGGAAGGAGGGGTCATCATCTGTCCGATTGGTCAAAACCACGACAGTGACTGAACACTGGAACAGGCTGCCCAGGAAGGTTGTGGAGTCTCCTTCTCTGGAGATGTTCAAAACTCTCCTGGACGCGTTCCTGTGTGACCTGATCTGGGTGTTCCTGCTCCGGCAGGGGGATTGGACTGGATGATCTTCGAGGTCCCTTCCAATCCTTGATATTCTGTGATTCTGTGATATGATATGTTTCTACAGGGCTGCAAACCTGACACAAGTACTACAGCAGATCAGACCTTTCTGGTAGCTGGAGCTAGGCTGACAAGACGAGCAGCAGCCTTTAAGCATGGTACTAATTAACTGGCTTCCCAAAGCCTCTGCCAGGCAGAGTGAACATCCCTAATTCAGTTAGTATTCTCTCTCTCCCCTCTTCAAGTAAGTAGGTTTTACCAGGAAACCTGTAATGCCTGTGCCAATGAAGCCTGCTAGAGGAGCACCAGGTATGGCCAACCAGAATTGAAGTCCAGAGCCCTCAGAGTATCTTCGTATTGTTGCTGTTGCAGGTGGATTGATGTGGATGAAATGCCTTTAGTAACTATTATCTAGTATCAGGGTTTAACATGGCTGCAGTGTGCAAGATGGGCAGTATGAGAATTTCCCCCACAGGAGATGTATTGGTTTGGTGTGATAGCTGTGAGAAGGGACTGCACAAAGCCATGTGGACTGGTATGAGGGGAACACTGCAAATGTGTTTGTTACTTATTTGGATAGCTGCAATTAGAAGATGGTAAATTGATATATAGAGGGCAGGAACCACCCAGTACAGTGGAGGATAGCTTCTGCATACAGGGAACATGAACAGGGCAAAACAACCCACCCTGAAACTTACTTTTCCTATTCCAACACTTCTTTAATTTTTATATTAATTCCCTTTATGCCTCCTTCACTCTCTGGTATACAAGAAGAGCAAGATAATTTGAGCACAATTTTAAAAGAATATTTGCCTTGAACTGGAAGGAAAGAGAAGGAATCCACACTACATGGCTTCAGTTCAAGCTATTAGAATTGCTTCTGCTGTAAAAGGACTACATTTTCTTGCCTTCCTTCTTATAATTCAGGCCAAAAAGTTGATGAGAAAAGGAAAAGGAGGAATTTATTTGAACTTTGCAGCCATCCCAAAAACTCTAGATTGACAAGGGTTTTTGTGATCTGTGAAGCTCTCAAGGCACAAGTTGTAAAGGTACATGATGAGTTTCTGGCTAGCAGTGATGGCTGGGGAGTGTGATGGCTGCTTAGCAAGTGGCACAGCTGGACTGGAAAGCATCAGAGAGGGGGAGAAACTTGATGTGCAGAGACTGTTCAACATATGATTACACATAAGAGTTGCTGACACCTTTAAAAAATAAATTTTAAAAACCCCTCCAAACCCTTCCTTTAGCTTCTCAGCAGAGATAGCAGTGTATTTCCTTTAAAAACAAAAACATAACATTTGTCTCATTTCCTTCTCACTGCCAGGAGCCTGGTGGTGTGCATAATTCCTGGTACCAGGTTTGGCACCTCATAACAGCCATGCTTGCTGAAAAAAACCTGCTTCCTGTTCTGGGGAGCACTCTCAATCTCATGTGGATTGAAACCAGGAGTCACATCCCTGAAGGAAATCAAGGGGTTGAAATGGAGGCAGAAATTCAAAGCTGTGCAGCCCCTCAGAGGCTGCCCATAGGCAATAATAAACCTTGCGCTGGCCCCTGCAAATAGGAGAAAGCTTGAACTCCACCTTTTGCAGAAGCAGCAAACATTTCTCAAGGAGCAAAACTCACAGAATATTGGAATATAAGGCCGTTCCATTAGGATCCAAAAGGTCAAAGCATGCCCATCTCTGTCTATGCAGAAAGCTGACTCAATTTTTCCTCTGTTTCTTCACTGTCCAATTGGTGCATAAAACCCTCCGGCAATTCTGTTTCTAAGATATTATTTAGTAACCCTAGCATGAAATGTTGAGAGGAAAAGTGCCTAGGCTGGCTGAAGTAGCATCTAAGACTGAAAAGGCATCTAGATATCTTCTGTATATTTAATGTTTCAATCGGAAATACAGACTCCATGCTTCAATTTATAGAGAGAGAAGCTCTAATCTTTCCAATACTGAGGACTGGAGATCACACCAGGAAAAAAAAAAAAAAAAAGACAGAGTTGGGAAGACTATCATAACCACTTAATTAGCTGCTAGATCAGCCACTGTAGCAGAGCAGGATTTATTTGGGAGACAAATGGGATTTCAGGTTTCTGTCTTACAGTTTTATGATTCTCATCATGAGATAAAACAAGTAAAATAACTCAGAGTAAAATACCAGAATAGGTTTTACACAATGGGTGGTTTCCCCTCCTTCTCTCACCATTTTCACTTCTCTCAACCCACTCTTCTATTTAATGGAAACTTAGCACTTTCCAAAACATTTCAAGTCTGAAATAAAAACTAAAAAGCCATTGCAGAAACATTTGGGTAGTAAAAATCTGTAGCAAGTTTTCATGTTTCCGGCATAAGCAAGTGCGGAGGGCTCACAGCATACTTAGGAAATATCTGTGCATTGCAAATTGGCTTCCTTTACACTGTTGGAAATACAAGGAGAAAACTGGAAGAAAGACTTGAATTTCCCACCTGTCATTGTTATGTGGTAACAAGGCATGGTTGTGATATTAGTGCTTGCCTCAGTAATAGATGACTAAGCCATGGGCACTCCGTGCTTCGCATGTCTGAGCTGACACACAGTGCTCCGAGCCTTCATCCATTATGGCTAGAGCCAGTGCAAGGCAGTTGTCCAGTTGCACTTCCCACCTGATGAGTCTCATGTAGGATGCCACCTGCTGTCCCCATGGTCAGAATATGTTCTCTCTTAAAAGGGAGTACAGAAAGCCCAGTCTACCCTGTAAATTACCCTGCGGCCTTTCTGCCTCCCTGAATGTTTTGTCCATTGCACTGTCATTTTCCTCTGCCTGCTGCAACCACTCTGTTCTTCTCAGATGCTGTAGCTGTATCAATAAGTCACAATCTTTCTCAATAGGTTCACTTCTTCATGGCACCCCTTGAAAAGTAATAAGGTAACAATGCTGCAGTAATCTGTTGTATGCCCATCCATGACCTCATAAACCAAAGGAGTTAGATTGCTCCATGAGGGCAGCCTTGATGCAGATGCAGCAAGAAGAGATGGCTTTCAAATATTTCCAGCATCTGGCTCAAAACTTGCAATGAACCAAGAATGGAGAAGTACATGGACCAACTTCAGGACTATGTGGTTAGGCATCAGGGCTGGAAGCAAGTGAGATAATGAAGTGCAAGGATAAAATTTCTTCTCAGTGTAATTTAGAATATGTGGATATTTAACTTTGGTAACTAAAGCGGTCAAATCAATGACTTGACTTTATCCTTAAACTAATATCTATCTTTCAAGTCCATTTCCTAGCCTGTTATTTTAAAAGGTAAATGCACAAATAGAGTTTCTTTTATTTTTTTTCCTTTTTATTTTTTAACTCAGGATACCTATACTGCTATTGAGTGCTGCTCAACGTGGCTTTTTTACTCATTCTCACTGTGTTTCTAAAAAAGCCTACCTGTTGAAGAGCAATTGACACAAAATTGCTGTGCACAATAACGAACCAAAAGTCTGTCTAGCCCCTCATCCTGCCTTCTTGCTTCAGATAAAAAGCACATCTTTAAGAAAAAGGATATATAATAATACTTCTTCCAAGGACTCTTCCATCCTCCTGCAATGTGGAGCTTAAGGGCTTCAAATGCTTTGTATTGAATTGTTTGCAGTGTTTACCTCTGATATTCCTTATTGGAAATGTTTTCTGTCTGTCTTTTATACAAATCACCTTTCTCTTCATTCATTTTTGTTGTGATCCTCACTTAAAAATGAAAATAAGATTGGCTAAAGAACACTTGGGGCAGAGTTAATGAAACAATTGGAAATTATCAGAAGGTATTTCAGATATCTGATTGATCTGATTTCCCTTATACAGAGTTTTGAGGTTCTGTCATACAGTTACTCAGCAGGAACTCCTGTGTCTTTCAGTTCACTTGATACCTCAGACTGGGCAAGCAAGCTAGAAAGATCTTGACTGTCATCTTCTAATTTGCAGCTGCTGTCTTAGATGTAATAATTTGAAGAGCTCTGTTCTCATCACTCTTCATAGCCATTTTTCCTATCAACACTCTCAAAGTTTTCTAAGCTGCCCATTTCAAAATGCTTAGGAAATTACTCACTGGCAAGACATGGCTAAGCAAGAGACAGTGCTGACAATTTAGGAAAACTAGTCATCAACGAAGCAGCAAATTTTGGACCTCAAATAATTAAGAAATTACTTTACCCTCTGAAATGCACAGGATGTTTCAAACTCCCATCAGCTTGTTCTCTGCTGGAAGCAATCCTGTTTTTAGCAAAATCTGCTTTACTACGCGACTTTCTGAATTTCAGATTTATAAGACTGCATTTATGACAGATCCTTGACTGCACAGGGACAAGCAGCAGTTAAAGAATCACTTAGTTTCACTCTAGGCTCTGGGGTGTATTTTGGAGCAGACTGGGGTAGATGAACAATGGTGACGAACACGAGGATGCTGTAAGCCCATGTCAGCAGGTATGAGCACAAGAAGAAAATGACAGCCATTAATACAACACTGGCTGTTAAACTCTAAATGAGCCTGAATGCAGTTCTCTGAAATGAATCTATTTCCTTTTTCCCCAAAGTGTAAAAGGTCTCTGCGCCTGAAGAAAAGGAGGGACGCTGTCACTGTCAGAGGAAGACTGTTATCTGTAGGGAAGGTCTTAGCCTCATCTTCACTTTCCATTAATCAAGCCGTTTTTATGGAGAGGTCAGGAAAGGCTACCGATACAGGTTCTTCACTGCAGGGAGACAGCAGGACAAAGTGGATTTTGATGGAAAAAATGCACATTGGTTTGACTGAAAGAATTAGTGGGTTTATAGTCTTTTTCCTTATCATTGTTTGTAATTCATAAAAGGCCAAAGCATTTAAGTGATGTTTTTGCACAGTGAGTTTCTACGCTCTGCTTTAAAGCAAACTGGCTTTTACCAATTTCTCTTAATAAAAATCTTCAAAGTAGGTCTAAAGAAAAGAAGATCAAACACCAAAATATCTTTCAGAATAATATAACCCTTTTTTTTATTATTATTAAATGTTTATTTTCTGGCATATCTTTAAAATCCTTTAAGAACTTAAATATGACTTGTGTTGTATGTTTTTGGGGGGCAGAGGGCAATGTTTCTTCTTCCTGTCTGGCTACCAAGTCACAAATTTCCACAGCTCTAAAGTAAGGCTATTTGCCCCTTTACCATGGAAAGTTTTGAAAGGACAGCTGTAACCCTGAATGTGTGTTCATATGAGTGCAGAGGGGGGCATTTTTGGGGAGTGATTTTTATCTCAGGGACCCTTCTTTAGTGTCTTCCATGCCTGCTTGGGAAGTACACAACTATACACAAAATGAAGTAGCCATCCCTGGTTGTGTTCAGGACAAACCACAAGAAATGTATTTTCACTGCACCACAAACGACTGATGCAGGTTGTGCACTCACACCAATGAAGGTCTGGGCCTGGATTATCTAAAGACCCCCTCACAACTGAGATGTATGAATTCATAATTCTGTATCTGAATCCCCTTTTCTTTTGCTTTCTCCTGCTGGTGTGCCTGACACAAAGGAACACACAAATAAATCTTCCCAAGAGACCACACTACAGCATCCTTGCCATGTCTACTAAAAAGGACCATATGGTTTTATTCCACACATTGAAATCAGCACCAGACTTTCAGTCTGCCTCCACAGACTCTGGCTCGCTTTTTGAAGGGTTCTATAAAAAAACCCTCTTAAACTTGTTCCTTTATTACTGAAGAAAGAGTGAAGTTGCTAAAAAGCCAGAAAGGTAAGGTGCGCTGTTCATTTAGACCCAGATGTTGCCAAGACTTTCTGATCAGTGGTTGATTGTGGGTACTTCAATGTGCTGCTGTCACACTGTCTCCCTCTGCATCCTGCATTCATCACTTCTTTGAGCTGGTTTGTGTGCTGATGCTAAGATCTATCCTTCCCAAGTCCTCTTTCTTTTTGTCTGCTGTTGTAGGGACTATGTTTGCAAAGAGCAATCTTCAAGGAGAGGCCTTTCTTCTCACACACATCTTTTCTGCAATTCCTACAGGGTAAAATAGCATATCCTCAAGAAAAAGTGCTCCCTGCAGTCATTTAGAAATTCCCTTCACACAACACCAAAGGTGAGAAATTACTTATTCTTTCTGTTGGTTTTGCCACAAATCAGTAGAGGCAGTTATTGCTGCCTGACAGGGCAATTGAATGAAGAGGTTTTTCAGAGGTGGTACAATAAAGGGCATTGACCATTGATGTAAACTACTCATTAATAGCTTTCTCTGAGTTCCCTTATCAGGACTATGTGCCATACAGTGAAGGTCTGACACTACAACCCAAAGTCAGCAAGGGGTTCATCTTCTAGTTCAATTCTCCTGGTAAACAAATCTAAAGAGAGAAGTATAGTAGAATAATGAGGTAAGGAATCTAAGTGGTGCTTAAGGTAGGACCTGTGATGTTCAACTAGCTCAGATATACAAAAATAATGAGCAATGACACTGAAAATCATTCTTGTGCTGAAGGAATAGACAATCCAGCAGACACAGTTAGACCTAGAAATATCTTGTCAGCAAACTGTTCTATAGAGGTGCCTCCCCTAGAGAGGCATGGTGGGGTTTGTGATAATATAGGTAACCAAAAAGACTGGTATGACTACCTGAGACAGGATGAACAAAATGAAGCTTGCTGTTTTGATAGTCTTCAGTTTGCCTGTAAAGGATCATTATAGTCTATTTTGTTCTAGTAAACAGGGTTTATGGTCCCCTACTGTTACTCTGAAGGCCCAGACTCTGGGTGTCCCCTCAACAATTCTGAAAGCACCATTTGACTGAAAGCTAAATTTGACAGAGGAGGATAGTGCTCAAATGCCCACATACAAGTTCCATGAAAATTTTCACCATGAAAAGAGAAGAACCTGCAGGTATCCTCATGGATGAAAACTCGGCAGGATGAACATGTCCTTTCCTAGACACAATCAAGCTCAGTCACAAGTCACAAAGCTGTGCAAATAAGGTTTCATTCAGTGTGCTGCTCTCAGCAATATTTGTTTATCTAAATAAGCACATGTGATCAGACACTCTGTAGGAGACTCAGGGGCTAGGTGACATTCATGAGCAATCAGCTCCTCAATGAAGCTGGAATGTATGGCCCTGTGATTAAGGTGGACAATCAGGGAACAGAAAGTGAAATTTCATCATCATGACAGCAGCGTGCTTACAGGGCAAGACAGGCACTTCATTTTCACCTCTGTATTCTGACTCTATCCAGAAAATGGACACAGTCATTCAAGCAGAAAGAAGAATTTACAATCAATGATGTATTTGACTTTGGTCTTTCTGACTTACAAAAAAGGAGACCACAGTTTGCACTTTTGAATGGATTTAGTGTGTATTCTCTGGGATACCTCCTTAGGTCACATTCTAGCAGCTCCAACAAATGTAGAGAAAAATTAGCAGAATCATAGAGTGGTTTAGGATGGAAGGGGCCTTAAAGATCCTCTAGTTCCAATTCCCCTTCCATGGACAGGGATACCTTCCAGTAGACCAGGTTGTTCAAAGACCCAACCAGCCTGGCCTTGAACATTTCCAGGGCTGGCACCTCCACAACTTCTCCGGGCAGCCTGTTCCAGTGTATCACCACTCTGACAGTAAAGAATTTCTTCCTATTATCTAATCTAAATCTACCTTTTTTCCTTTTAAAACTGTTATGGACACCTCATCCTATCACTACAGTTTCTGGCGAAGAGTCCCTTCCCATCTTTCCTCTAAGACCCCTTTAAGTGCTGAAAGGCTGCAAAAAACTCCTCCCCAGAGCCTTCTCTCCTCCAGGTTGATTAACTCCAACTCTCTCAGCCTGCCTTCACAGGAGAGGTGCTCCAGCCCTCTGGTCGACTCACTCCAACAGGTCCATGTCCGTCATGTTTGGGGCCCCAGAGCTGGATGTAGTACTCAAGGTGGGATCTCACCAGAGAGGAGCAGGGGGAGAGAATCACCTTCCTTGATCTGCTGGCCACACTTCTTCTGATGCAGCCCAGGATGGGGTTGGCTTTCTGGGCTGCAAGTGCACGTTAAAATATTGAAAATGTTTCACCTAGAATGATACAAGGAACTAAAGTCAGGTTTGTCCATCTACTGTAAGGCCCATGTTCAACCAGTGACACTCCATAGGCAGAAAGACGTAGTGCTGAACCCAAAAATAACTACTTAAAACCTGAGGTTCCATTTATTTCACCAATAAACCTCTTCAAGATTACTTCACACATTTCCATAGGAAACTGGATTAAATTTTAGTTAATAAACAAAAAATGGTCACATAAATACATCTGCCAATGTTAAATTAATTAATTTCACATCATTATTATGCGCCAACTAAATGCCTAATACCATCTCTTAATTTACCATGTTAATACGCCAGATGTGTATGATTAGGTTGGTTATGAAACTTCAGGCCCATCTAGAATCCTGGAAATGCAGTCTGTCCGAGAACCAGCAGTTGCTTTCTGTTAACACATCAGCTCTAGGATCAGGTCTTCCAGTGATATAATGCCATCAATGTAATTATGCTGACACAGAAAATCACATTCTGATGTTATATTCAGCTATTTAAGAAATATTTCCAAATTTAAAGGACACATCTTCACTTCTGTTTTTTATGCTTCAAAATAATGTCATCTGTTTCAGCCTAAATTTTAGGATGGAAATTAACCTGAGATTGAAGAAAATCACCCATAACAAAGGAGCCTGATTTACTCTTTTAACTGATCCTTTGGCCAGCTTGGTTCCTTTTGTTTCCACTGAGCAGGTGAGACTTGATTGCTCCATGTGTTGACTTTCAGCATTATAGCCCCATTTCTTCTCTGCCACTCAGTACCAAAGCTGTGTTGATTTCTGCTGCATTCCTAGAAAAGTTTCCTCCTGCACACAGCATACTCTACCTGCCAGTGCAAAGGAGTGGGATATAAGAAGCCACCTACACAAATCAAGCTCTTGAGTAATCCCAGTGCACCAGGCAGCGTGAAAGCTGGCTGCTCCAGAGCAGGGAGGAAGTCTAAATTTTAATGGTAATGAAGGTGGGCAGAGAAGAATAAATACTGTCAGAGCCTGCTAATTATGAAAAGAGATGAATGGCTGCTGTAAGTCAGTGTGCTGTGGGAAGAGAGTCTTGAGACAGATTAAGTTATTATTCATACTGGTGCTGTTCAAATAAATCAATGGAAATTCCATCAGCAGCAGGTTCCATTTTTGTTTCACTTCTTGATTTATAGGTTATGCCTTTGGTCTTTTTATCAGAATCCCCTTCTGCTTTATTCCTAGCAGGTATGTATAATCTAATCTGAAGCCACCAGATACTTTCTTGTGCAAAAAGATTTTCATAAACAGCCCAGTAACATGAGAATTCACAAGGCAAGCTGCTTTTTATATTTCAAACCCTTCCAAAGTACTTTACTACATTGCTCTTCGCTTACATTTCTCACCAGAAAAGCCAGGATTAAAATAATAATTTTTTTCCATGTTGTTTAGCCTGGTCTTCTAATAAAATAGTATCGATGCAGTAAATCCATGTGACTCAGCCCTTCCCCAGCACATTTTTTAAATTTTTTTTCACCAGTTTCAACCAAATTTGGTGAAAGATAAAGGTCTTGGGGACAATGCGTTCCTAGTGGAATGAAAATAGGCAGTTAGGTAGAAGACCCCATGTGTCTGTTTGAGGAAAGTATAGTGTCTCCAGCTCTGATATATTATGGATAGAGAAGAACCTAAGTGGGAAACAGCCAGGGATCCAGGTCCTGAGCTCTGACACTCATAAGATTATTTGCTGGCTGATTTAGATGGCAAATTCTGTGTAATGTGGTCTGTCGTTCTGTGTTGATATACAGCACTTTATGTGTTGCAAGAGTCTCTAAGTGCTGCCATGGGAGAAACAATAAATGACCCAAAGCATGGGATCAGGGAGGTCAATAACCTTACATTGCATATTTAACCTCTGCTTCAAATTATAATTATGTAGCCTCACCTAGCCCACCAGTGTGTCTCAGAATCAAAATACAGATAACGCTGTAAAGTCTTGGTGGGTAGTTACATCTACCAGTTTTTCCAATAATGGGCCAGACACAGGAGAAAATGCATGGCTTGTATAGTCAACAGATGAATGTACAGGCAGTGCCTGAACAGCACAACAGAGCATGGAAAGTAGATGCATTTCAAGGATAACCTCAGGTGTTTGATAGAGGGCAACTAGCCACCTCTGTTGAACAGACAGGCATAAGCAGGCAGTAATGGGGCAGATTCCTTTAAACAAGTGCATGATAATGGTCTGGGCATGAATGGCGAGCAATCAAGGTAATGGTTAAGGACAAATTCACATCTGTAGAGATTTAGGCTATCATCAGGTAGGTGCCTGATGAATGTGTACTTGAATGGTCCAACCTTTACCTGTTAACAACTGTTTAAAATCACCTCTGAGTCCATTATAGGAACAATGATGCAGACAGTAGTAAAACTGGATGGAAAGCGTTTATCTGCACCAGTCTCTTACTAGCTTGACAGAGCCACTGAAACTACTCAAGGAGCCTGCCATGCCTTGTGTTCTAAGTGTCCTCTTGCTTTGCAATTGTTAAAAAAAAGGTTTGTACATTTCAGCAGTCTGGAATAGTGTGCTTAGATGCCCTGGTCCCAGCAGAGTATTTGCAAACCCAGTAATTGCATATCATTACCTTCTTTTGTTGCTGATGTTGTTGCCTGTGCATTAGTTTACCCGTGGCTTTGGACCACTTAGTGTTAGAGAGGGCTATCTTTAATGCTTTTCTCTCCAATGGTTTGTTTGAAGTAATGCCCATACATCTTCGAGTCTTCCAAGTAAAGCAGCATGCCGCAGAGCTTAATTAAACAGGAAATTTAAAAAAAAAAAGTCTTTCCCCAGTGAGCTGAGAAAGTTGCATACTGCTGAAGCTGATGGGATGAAATTGATTGTCTGATGTTAACAGGCAGAGAAAGGAAACTTTTGACAGAGGTGGGAGAGGTATACTTCATTAGGGACAGCACCATTAAAAAGGACATTCACTTATAATCTGCTTAGGTTTTTTTTATTATTATTTCTGTATCCAGCAGTGTTTTAAAGTAATTCCCATCCCGCCTCCTGCTGTAAGCTTGGAAGTAAAAGAAGCCAGTTTTATACATTAAAGCGGTACTAATAGTTCCTTTTCTCTCCCGTGAGCCATTAGCATGGGACCACCAATACTGGCAGGTCATGGCTGTGCTATTTCTATCAAATATCAGACCTGTGCTGGAAATGATTGCAGTATCTCATCCAATTAGTCGGGAAAAAGCACCAGGACATCTATTTCACATTTTCTGGAGGTTCCTTCACACCAGGATTACTAGTCACCATTTCAGATCCCTGAGGACTCTATTTGCTGTCTGTAAAGGTACAAAGCAGCTGCCTATAGGATCTTGAGATGGTTACATAAGACAGTTTGTAGTTAGCCCATGACAATAGAGACATGACCACTGGATCTATTCCTTTCACTCCAAAATAACAAAGTGCTTTTAAAAATCAAATTTTTGTTGAACAGAATGCCATTGTGGATCTCCATTAAATGCTGAAAATCACACTTGAACCTGCTGGGGCCTGGGCTGTCACACCAGAGAATGCACACCCAGCGAGTGCCAGCTACACGAGCCACTCGTGCAGGGGGATTGGGTCCCTCTGCCCACATCAACAGAGCTCTCTGTGTGCATGCTTTTCTGTGGTCATTCATTCTTGATAGGAGTGACATCCTCTCTTTTGAGAGCTTTCTTATTCCAATATCAGCTGTCTGGGAACTAACCCCAAGAGTGTGAGACTCTGCTCTATCTTCCTTGCTGGCCAGCCACATGATAGGGATGGTTAGCTTTGGGTGAACCTAAGAGGAACCCAGCAGCCCAGGGTGTGCTCCAAAGACAACTGCACTGTTCTGTGGGGGGGTCCTTGCTTAGCAACTTCCAAATCTCCCCTCTGTCTCTGCAGCTTAGGGTCTTTCCTGCAAGGACACTCTACTGACAGGACAAACAGGATGGGCTGGCAGCCTGAACACCCTCTGAGCTCAGGCTGCCTCCAAGAGAACTTTGGAGGCACAGTAACCCAGTTCTTGCTGCTCTGCATACTCAAAGTTAAAGAGCACTTTGGTGACTGGAATTTTATGCAACCATGAGCAGCAGTACAGAGAATGAAGGACCTACAAAGAATTCATGGGAGTGTAACTACTAGCCTTTTGGCTGCAGTTTGCTATAGCTCATTATTCTCCCTAGGAGGAAGAGCAGGCCATGCCTCAGGTCATTTTCCTTAGGTAACTTTGCTCACAAAAACATGCACAGAAATACTCAGATGGGTCCTCTGCTCTACCAGCAAGGCCACCTCTCTGCCCAGGTCTACTTTCCTGCTCTGTCTCCCGAATCCCCACCTTTAATGGTGCATAAATTGGAGTTAAGTCCTTCTCTCATGAGGCACGAAGGGAAGATATCTGCTTTTCCTTGCTATGTCCTTACAGGGATGCTTTCCCACACCCATGCGTTGCCCACACCGCCCAGATAATTATGAAGAAACTGCACCTCTAGTCTTCCATGGTCATATGGATTAACCACTCATGTGGCTTTTTCTCTTGGTTCCTATCAGCTAATCAAGAATCTCTGCTTTTGTATCATTTCACAAATATCACTCCTTTCCCTGGATATTTTAACTGCATAATAATGACCTGTAAGTGCCGATTGTAATATTCAGCTGACCTTCAAGGTAAATTGTGCTTTCCATTTGCCTTACACACTTTCATAGAAACATAATCCACTGTCTAACATAAATGATAATTTCCAAAGAACATAATGGTTCTGAGTGCAGACAGTAACTGGCTGCAATTTGCTTCATGAGCAATTTTATTTACATTGACAGCAGAAGAACTAAATTGAAAGGTCTGCTCTTTGACTGTGGCTGTATCTGTGCTAACGCCAAAAGTCTGTTCAGCTTCAGGAAATCAATTCACCCTTGATTTAGCCCTCTGTATTATTAACACAAGAATAATACAAAATATAGATTTCCTGCCCAGATGAAATGTGAATGTCTCTCTTCATGCCAAGGCAAGCACCACCCAAATTATTGAGAAATAACCATTTGGTGGTGGGACAGTGCACCCCTCTGGGGATAGGATTCATACAAATGGAGCCAGCTGGAGATAACTGCCATGCAGGCATGCTCAGGGTGCCCTGTAGTGTTTTGTGTGGCTCTTGGGTCATCTTCATTGCACACTGAAGGTAGCCTTGAGACAACCTTCATGGTCAGATTGGGCTGCCACACAGACTGTAAGTGGCAAGCTAGGTCTTAGATGTGGCTGGAGTACACTGCCTGGAGCAGGCTGTATATGACACAGCTGTGTTGCTTATTGTAGGGTAGGATGCATAGCACTCACTGTCTTTCAGAACTACACAGGTCACTTTTCCAGAGGAATACAAACAAAGCCACCGGCCTACATGGTCTAAGTGGACTACTCATGTGAACCAGTACTTGCCTGACATGGAAATGGGTGGGATGTCTCAGGGTCATAGTTCTCTCGAAACTCTCCATTCCTGGTGGGACCTCATGGCTGCAGAGGGAGATTGTCTTGATGCCAAATACTCTCCAACTTTAGAAACTATTCTTCTTTAAGTGTTCATATTAATTTTTTCCTTAATCAGAAGGAAAAATCATGGGGTGCTGCAAAGAAGTTAAAGGAGAGAGTTTGCTATCTTATTTCCACAAAGATACTGTATGAGAGATTCTAGGTTATCCCAGTCCCAAAGAACCTGTAAATTACCTAGAAAGTGGACAGCATGTAAATAACATAGGGAACAATCAGAAAAGCTTTGTGGATTATTCAAGAAGAAGGAAGACTGTAATGTCCATTTAATGAGTGGCAAGTGAAAACAAAGAAAGACTACTTTAGTTACCCGAGGAATTCTGATAAGTATTTCGCAAAACATTACATTAACTACATTAACATGAAGTCAATTGCTGTGAGCCTTAACCTAATAACAGGGGGAGTGCTAAATTTAGGAGTGATTCCAGTTTACCCCCACTGAAGATTTGGTACAGGTGAGGGAATCATATACTAAATTACATTTAGATTTTGCTTTGATGAAAATCTATAAAGAAATAAGCCCATACAAATTGGCTAACCAAGCCACAACAATTTGCCAGCTGACACCATTGCTAGCAGAGCACTAAAGAAATATTAAGTGCTTCAAGGTCAGGAAAAAGAAGCTTTCAATGAGAAGGCTGAGAAAAGGCGATGAAACCTATCTCAAGTGCTCCATCAGACCCTCGGACACGACATTGCAAGTACTCTTTGGCCTCTATCACAGGGAGTGATTGAGAGCTGGTGGCAGCAGTGTGAAGGTGACACACACCAAGGAGGAAAGCAAGAGAAGGAGCTCTGTGCAGCAGTGACACTTGCACATACAGACACGGGTTGATGTACAGCCTTACTTACTGGTGCCTCTTGTGTTCTGGAAAAAAACAGTAAACTGTTAATATACCTTAATGCAATAGTGGCCTAATAAAAAAGTATAGGAAAAATATATTATTGAGTTTCCTTTTTTTTTTTTTTTTTCCTCCAGAAAGTATATAAATAGCCATAAAAGTGTCAGTGGAAGAGAGGAAGGTGAGTGAATAAAAATGAAGCATCTGGTGATCACAAGAAGTTTACAACTGGAACCCCAAGACTTTCTGTTGTAATCTTGATGGTAAATTTGTACCACAACATGGAGTACAACCCAGACTGCCCCCAGAGCTAGTGGCAGCAGGGAGGCAGGCCTGCCAGACTGTCTGTAGCCCTGCGCTAACACAAAGTTGTGCTAGACCATGCGGTTATAACAACAGTCCAGTCAGCAATCCAGTGCCCCAAGGGAAGGGGCGAGGGCACAAGGATAGGTGCAGTAAAGGAGGAAGGGAAGGACAGGCACAGCAAAGAAGCAAGAAGAAGGCCTTGAAGAAGGGGGAGGGAGGTATTGGTCAAGAGCTTAGGAGCACACTCAGCAGCATCATGTCAGAGGCCACCCAGCTGTTTTCTCAGGGAAAGTGGAAGTTTTCAGGACCAGATGGAATGGCTGGCTTGGCACTGTACATAGTCACTAACCAGGTGCTGCATCTCATGTTAGGCTAGCAAGGTCTAGAGTACCTCCTTCTCTACCTCAGACTGGGAGTGGCAAGATTTCCAGAGCCTACAGAGACCAAACCATCTCACCAAATCCCTTGACATCCTGAGTGACATGGACTCTCTTGGAGCTAAAACTTCATGCAAGCATAGTCCTGGCAGTTCTTCCCCATCTGCATTTTACCCCAGACTGCTAAGACACCACCTGTGTTATTACTAGAGACAATTATTTGTCTTGTGACCCACACCCCTGCAGATTTATTTCAGAAAAATATTTAACAATTACAACCAATGTTCTTTCTTTTTAATACAATTACAATTTTATATCTAGACTCAAGAGGTAAACATTTGCTGGCTTTCTCAATGACCATTTTTATTTTTATTTTTTAGATCAGCTCTGTTGTCAATCAGCCATGTTTCTGACATGAGGATTCTGACAGCAAGAATAAGAGAAATTTGTAACAGAAACCTCCAATTTAAAAGCAGAAAAACACAGCAGGATGAAGTGATGTCCAAATTATGAAGACCACTTCAGTTCAGTCCAGGATGGTAATCATGGTTCCAGAGAGGGAAAAAAAGATGCGTGTTCTACCAATATAATAGGGCATCATGCTATCTTACATTGAATATGTATTCCCAGAGAGGGACTTTTCCTTCATCAGGCCTTCAATATAAAGGCTTCTGATGTATCAAGAAGTACTGTTCATATCTTAGCAATGCTGCATGATTTAGACATTAGATACAATCAAAACTGTTAAGGAGTGTAGTCTAATAATCCACATCCTCTTTCACTTCATTTTGTATTTATTGCCACAGTATGCAGCAAATGCGAGGTATTTCATGGCTAACAAGATTCAGAAAGGTATAAAAAAAAAAAGAATTGAAGATGGTTTTGTTTTGCTGGTTTCACACAGTTCATAATGGGACACTCTACACAGCATGATATTCGCCAAGCTGGGCTCATTCCAAGGGGAAAATAGTAAATGTGTAATAGGTTTATAATCTGTGAGATACAGCTCAAGTGCCCTGCTTTCACCAAATGGGTCCTGGAAAGCTTTTCTTTTTCCTGTTTCAAGACACACTCATACATTTATGGTTTATTAAATCTTTTTGCATCTTGCTAAACTATATGAAAGGGGGGAAAACAGAACAATTCCTTGCCTGCAAAACCAGTGCTGTACTCTGGCCTATTGACCGGCAAAAGACATCTATATTCCCAAAAATCTTAAAGGTAAAATCTGTCCAGTAAAGTGTTTAAAGAATGTCTCAGCTATGTTTTCATCTCATCACAGTTGCTTTTTTTTGTATATTGTAATGCACTTTTTAAGCCTCAAATGCAGGGCTCTAAAGGAGTGGCAGTGAGGAGAGCAACCTCTTTCCCACAGACCTGCCTGAGCACTGCTGCTCCGGAGGACAAAGGACTGGCAGCCAAATCCCTGCTTCCTTCCACTGCTCCATAGATAACTCTGGGTAACTACTGACATCGGCAGTGTTTCTCCCAGTTTTGCACCCATGTGAGGGGAGAGCAGCATCAATAATTTCTGATCACTTCCTACTGAGCTAGCTGGATTTGTGTGTCCATTGGGAGAAAGCCCACCAGAGCCATAAGCGCCTCTGTTCCAAGCCAGTTCCTGGCAAAAACAACTTGGAGCAGGTGGCCAGTGGGTCCCTCTGGGAGGTCAACATCTTCAGGTCAGCTGCAGTTGCCCGCTACTCATCCAAGAGCCATAAAGTTGGGGATGCCCCTTCTTAGCCAAGTCATGCCATAAATATATTGAGGGGGTTGGTTTGCCATCTGCTCCCATTTCCTCACAGCCAGCAGTGACATTCAGAACAACTGTGCTGTTCCTCCACAAAAAGCTTTAATAAACAGCTCACTGAGCTTTGCTGCCAATAAATGGCAGCACTGTGAAGTATTGATACAGAGGTTCAGACTGGGATGGAGGACAGGAGGTGCTCACTGCACTTCACCCTCCTGCCAAATGTGGTCAGGGCTGCTATTTGGCCCTGTGGGACTTTCAAAAGAGAAAGGTCAGTTGCAAGGTTTCTTCTTAGCTTCCAACCGCCAGAAATACCAAAGCTGAAGTAAAAAAAAAAAACATAAATCAGTCGATTATAAAGTATCGGGGTTGCTCAAGGTGGAGAAGTCTTTTCATCTGTTGAAGCCATCGCCCTTGAAGGCCTGGCCAGAAGGTTTGAATTCTGCATTTAAACATTTCCCCACCATAACAACATGCCCAAAGTCTGCTACCAAGAGGCTTTAGCACACAGGAATCTCCATACTAGATTACTTATGGCATCCTAACCTAAGTGAGCTCCTTTGTAGGAGTTCCCCCGGAAAGATGCTGGAATGAACAGGGCACCGAGCTTGAGCTCTCCTTCCACTCTTACAGCCTAGGCTTGGAGGTATATGTTCCAAGGGATGTAAAAGGGGACAGTAATGATCCCTCAAGCTATGGCACAGAGTAACCCACCCCAGTGATGCACACTGGTGATGTAGCCATTACAGCAGGTAGTTTCCACCACCATGATGCTGGCTAATCCGTGTCATGGGACTGGACCAAGGAAAGGTGTGTGCAGCACTTCCCATCCATCCCCCAGCTACCACAAACAAGGAAGACACATTTTCCTGGGGAAAACAGCCTGTCCTACCCAGTAGCTTCCTAATTCCTTCTGCTTGTAGCTGAATGCTGTTTCTCAAGAGAAACCAGCCAGCCAGCAGCTGTTTGCCTCAGTATTCCAAGCTTTTCCTATTTGAAGGTTTTTTACAGTTGCTGCTCCTCCATGACAGGGCTAATAAATTCAATTCTGATTCAGACTGGGTGACAGCTGAAAACAAAAAAGTACAAGCAATCCTAACAGTGCCTCACTTCAAAGGAAAAAAAAAAAAAGCAAGGTAGAAAAACGTTCTTGAGGCAATCTGGCAGAAGGGAGCTGCTAGTGAGCCACTGCATTCACCAGCATTTTCCAAAGGTCACTCTTATCCTCCCTCTTTCTGCAGTCTCCCCTAGACCATCTGTGGTTCAGATAACACAGCCTTTGTTGGACTCCCCACCTGTCTCAGCAAAACCTGATTATATATATTTTGCCTTTGTGGACAAAAAGAAACAGTATCTCTTATTTGTTATTGAGATAAGACCAGCAAGACAATAATATTTAGTTATCATAAAATGGAAAGCTGGAAAAAAGGCTATTTCCTTGCACGTTGTAATTCTCCTACTCACACCTTTTCATAATCAGCCTGGTTGCTGCTCTACTGCATGTCTAAACATTAGTTGAAAAAAATATTTATGGAAACTTGTGGCTGCATGTAAGATTTCATATACATATATTTTTTTCATATATTTATATTTGTATATATGCATGTCTTTTACTAGTTTATTACAGAGTTCCCATGCATTAGTATGCCTGCACAGTAGTCCTTGGTGGGGATGTTGCTGGCTGCCCTCAAGTTTGCAGACAGGCAAGTAGTAAGTTGGGTTGCATATGGAAATGGACACATAAGGGAAAGTTCAAAGTCCTTTATAAAGTAATGTCCATTTCCAACTCATAATAGTATTTTCAAATATTCTAATATTGTTAGGAATTATTTTGACACTCAATAATCTATACTGATCTTATTTCATATAATATTGGGCTCTTAAACCTCCTTTTCATTATACACACACGTGTATGTGTGCACACATAAAAAAATCTGCTATAAATTTTTCTGTTGGGATGCCACAAGCTAAAAGGTATTAGAGACACCACTTGGTATTCCCTTGCATGAACGTCACAGTTTAGCAAAGCATTCAAACACATGCTTAGTTTTTGCTGTGTAACTTCTTTTGCTGAGTCTAGGCTTGAACCAGACAGAAAGTTGTCCTTCTCAGACTCTCCTATGGGAATATGAGCACTATGAGCTAAAAAAATATGCCCCTCTTTCAGTCACTCTTCTTTTTTTTTTTTTAATAAATCTCAAAGACATTTTAAAGAGCTCTGTGGTGCCCTAGGATCTTGCTGGTGTTACACAAAATGCAAACATCAAACAGGGTGCATTAACAGGTTTCTGTTCACACAGTTGTGTGAAATGTTTCTTCTAGGCCCTGCTACCACTCTGCAGCCAGGTTTGGATACTGTTCTTTGAGAAAGATGTTACCTTAAAAATAACTATCAGCACAACAAAAAGGGTGACCAGATATCTAGACAGCCCAACTTAATTTGGAAAGACTGAAAGAAATTTGCTTTTGTAAGTCTAATGATTGAAAAAGGGAGGAATTAGAAAAGCAGATTTCACATGCGCTGAAGGTAGCTGCGGAGTGAGTCATAACTAAATAAATGCATGTCCACTGTGGATAGAAGAATGTATTGGCTTGAAAGCAAGCAAGGAGGATTTAAAGTGAGACATCAGGGAAAAGCTGGCAAGGCCCTGAATAGACTAACATCTCTCTTTCAGGTAAACCTGATTCTGCCTGAGTATGGATTTGGGTGAGGTGTTGTGTCACTGTCCTTTCCTCCTACATTTTTTACTATAGAAGGTGGTAGCACTTCCCTTGGAAGAAGTTATGTCCTAGGAACAATTTTCCAGCCACTAGAAGTAACACCACTCCTCATCAGTGCAAAAAAGAGACTGGCCAATTTAATAGCACTGCTTTCCACTTTCATAGGCTGGGATTTCAAGGGGATCATGAAGTTACTTAACTTCCTTAGACTTTCAATGAGTTTTGGACCTTTGAGTGCTTCTGATTTTCTGTTTGTTAAAATAAAATTGCAGTTTCAGTAATAAAGGCATTAATATTAACAACATCTTGTCTAAGCATCAGAGAAGTAAGGGGGCTACCACAACATCTCTGTTCTGGTCCATTTTTTATCAAGGACATGTCCTGATGACTAGGAGGGCATGGTCATGTGGGTCCAAACAGTAAGAAAAGCCAGTCCTGCTGAGTCCCACATGAGTTAGTAGGTCTTACTTTGCCTGCTATGAGTGTGGCTGTGAATGCTCGGGACAGTAAGCAGCTACATAACCAGTTGCAGAAACAGGAAGCAACAGAGTTGGACACTGCAAAGAGTGAACAACATTTCATGAGACTGGCCCTGGGGTTTGTCATGACCGAAAAATGTGTAACTTCTTCACTTTATACAAGCAAAAGACATCCTAGGGAAGAGGCAGAGAGTGGTATACAAACTATAACACAAGCTTTTCCACATTACCACGTAAAGCAGCAGGCTGTTTTAGACCACTTATCCCTGAAATTTTCTCCTCTTTACTAAACTGTGTTATTTGTTTTCTGCCATTCAAAACCATCCAGATATATCCTTTTATGCTGAAATAGACTACCCTGTTCTCTCTGTACAAAAAAAAAAAAAGTAATTGCCTTTAAGTACAAACAGAGAGCTACCTAAATAAAAGCTCCTTCCTAGTCTGCATAGATAGGCAGCAGAAAGTGGGACGGCTTTGGGGGTGAGATGTCTTGCAGAGAAAAGAAGTTTCTGGAAGGTCACTCCCAGCAGGACAGAGCTGCATTAGAATAGCCTGGTATTCAAGCACTGCTGCTTATTTCCAAGGAGAGCAGCAATTTCACTTTGGTTGTCCTGGGAGATAATAACCTCCTTAAAATAGAGTATTTCACACTTCTCTGTAGGGCAACTGTGTGACTTCAAGGAAAACGGGCAAGCCCAGAGCAGAGGGCATCTCTGTGCTGTGCAGAGAGCATCTTCACCATCAAAGAGGCACAAAACCCACCCTTGCTCATCCTCAGCTTTGGCTTGTGCTGCTTCTCAGTTCTGTACCCATAATGATCTGAGCCCGACTCCCCCATATGGCCTTCCAGTATTTTTTGTGACTCCAAAGTGAAAATTGGTTAGCTACCCTGTCATAAAATTCACGTTACTTGAGACCATATTTCTATAGCAATCAAGTCACTAATACTTTTAATATTAATATTAATGTTAATACTCTGCTGCTGAGATCCAGCAGGCAGTGTCTGTTGGTTTCTAATTGTCCTCTTGAAACCTTGAACATAGTGAAAGCTCCTTTTTACCCTATTTTGTTACTTCACCCTGTGAGAAAAGCAAGATGCAGGGAGGCAGAGAGTGTAGGAAAATAGAAGAGCCAGCAAGAGAACAGAAAGATCAAGGAAACTTGTGCAAAATCCAGATGCACCACCAGCCTCACTTGTGTGATCTGTACCCTTGTCGGTCATAGCAAGCCAATTAGACTTTCTTAGCACAGTGACTATTCATGAGCCGGAATACCTTCTCGTGTTCAAGCGCTGTCAACAAAGAACTTTGCTCTGAGCTGTCCAAATGTTCTATAATTAAGACGAATTAGTAAGTGGAGAAGCAACTGCAGCAAGAAGAAATAAGAAGGAAGTAATTGTGCAGAATACTAAACTCCTTCCTCAGGCTTTAGATATGAACTGACAGACCTGTGCACTTTCTTTGCCAACT
>VZTM01033900.1:19612-38093 GCA_013400555.1 Jacana jacana | reverse complement strand
TACTATAATTGAAATTGCTTGTCTTGCTAATATTAAGTGAACCTACTTCATACTATTTTGATTAACAGAAACATACTTCCTTGTGCTGTGGCTATATTATTACCAGTTCATAATAATAAGAGTGCTGTATTAGTACGTTCATTCAGTATCAGTTCCACTTCTATTCTGCTGTTACTTGAGCCTATGATACTACAAAGATGAGCCACTGGTAATGCACACCTCAAGAAGGAAGGCACAGTACTTGGCTACACACAAATTCACTGGCACATTGGCTTGTGAAAAAAGAAGATCCATAAGAACTGTTCTTATTTTACACAAGTTTCAAAACAAGACTGTATTCATCATTTTTACTAGAAATGGCAAATATGAAGAAACACTAGCATATGAGGCCAAGGTCTATGTATGACACAGGCTTTTACAAGACACAGTCATGAAGCATTTCATTAAAAGAAATGGTAAAATTATAAGCAATGAATACTGCAAGGATTAGAATGTACCTACAACATGTTGCAAACATGAAAAATATTGCAAGTACTCACTATTTGTCATTGTCAGTGGAATCTTTCTAATAGAGTTCTCATTCCTGCAAATCTTCTGCACTCAAACTCAAAAGATAAAGTTCAACTGTTCCCTTAGAAAACACCAATGACCTACCAGCTGCAAAGGAATCAGATACATATCCTGGCTGTCTAAATGCTCACAGTGCATCTCCCATCTCCCTTCTAAAAGGTAGTGCAAACAATGATTGTCATCAGTTTGGATCGTTTAGAGGGACCAAAAAGGGCTGTGAAATATCAAAACTGTTTTAATGAAGAGTACTGTAGTTGTGTGATGTCAAAAACAGTATAATTGATACTAAAGCCTTCAGAGCTTCCAGGAAAACCAAATAATCCGTCTTAGCTGGAAAACGAGATGATTGGTAGTTTCCAGCTACAATCTAAAACCGAGAAGAACCGTGGAGGAATATGTAAGAATGAGATGTCCTGTAAATCAAAACAGGAATTTAATCAGACCACACAGGTCCAATACAGCTTTTGAATTTCACTTTTATATTTTCAGTTCAAAACTCGAGAGACAGCACACCACAAAGAAAACTAGTGAATGCTTCAAAACACTCAATATTACCCTGTCTTCAAAGCAGCTTATAAAAATCTTGAATCTCAGGAAGAGCAGTAACATTTCGGGGCAAATTCTCATACCACTAACATATTCCAATAGCAGTGGAAATTCACAAATGAAGTCATATTAGCACAGCTGGGGAACGGTTGTTACAATAATCTTCAAAGGACCTTAAGGCTTAGCCTCCAGATGTTTTAAAACTTTCTATTTCAAACTTACTTGTGACAAAGCATTTCTCACAGTCCCCATCTTTACAGGGAAGACGCCACAAATCATGCTGTTCACATAGTAAACACACACACACAAAATCTTCACAAACTGTTCAGAAAAAAAATCAGAGTTGTTCCTTCCTTTAGCCAGACTATTTTTAAATTGAAACCAATAAAAGCATAGGAGGACTAAGGCAGAGATTAATGTCCCTCCATGCTTTTCAGCTTTATAAAGCTACTTTTATAACATTTAAGCAAATTGTACAGTGAGTGACATGAACAAAATGACAGTAATCTGTCACTATTTCACATTTCTCACTAGGCTGATTCAAATAGTTATTTATGAACCTCACACTTCGGTGGTCACTTTGATGACTAAACCATAAATTTAAACATAAAGTGAATATAAACTTGATTTTAGAGTAACAGCAAATTGTCAAAGTGGGATATTATTTAATTACTATCGACACCCAAGATGCGCCACTTCATAATAAACCTCAAACTTAGCAGAAAAAAAACCAGTCTGCTAGATCTCATGCTTGCTTCGGTGCTTCTGTATTTAAAAATAAAAACAGTTTATATTATGCTTGGTTAGTTTTAAACACGAAGTCTTAATAATGTCAGGTGACTTCATCACTTAGAACTTCAATTAAACTAGGGAGCAAGGATGATTTTTTTCCACAAAGCATGAATGAATTTGACCACAAATATTAATAATTACCATAAATATTAATATGGATTTAGATGCTAAGGTTTTTAGTAGTCCTGATGAAAAGCTTACTTGTACGACAGTGTTGCTATTTTTCCAATATTTATCTCTTGCTTTACAGCTAAAAGTGAGATGACACTGAAGCATAATAGAAATTCTGCAAATAACAGCAGTTCTCAATTTTTTAGAAAAACATTTTTTTTTGAATGGAGGGAGGGAGAGGAATGACTCAAAAAATAATCCTTATGATCCAAACATCAAGCAGGGACTCATGTGTCAAAAGATAATTTTCTGTTAAAAAGTTCCATTGTCTATCATGTTACTATGTGTGTTACTGTCTGTTACTCCTACAGACATGCAAGATAAATGCAATATAAAACATTTTAAAGCAAGATTTATGTACTACATGATAGAGCGAAGTGCAGCTCTCAAGGAATTCTTGGGTCAAAACCAGTTTCTTATAAAATTTCTTTGCCATTACTACAAAGTAGCAAAACAAACAAAAAGAAAGCAGATCATCCAGTGTTTTGCTGGTGTAATGAAAAAAGCAGAATCTAAGCTAAGAAAAAAAAAGAACAAATCTTGTCTAACTTTTTATTTTATTGAATGAAGAATTAATTGCACAACATTTTTACCAGTGCAAAATACAAGCTGGTAGAGGAAACAGTTACCTTTTGTTCATGAACAGGCTTGTTAGAGGCATTTGTGTACCTACACAAGTACATGTTTATGTATAATCAAAATGCTCACTAGTAATCAATGAACACAAAATGCCCTTAAGCCCAACTACTTTACAAAGGAGAGTGAGTGTCTATACCAGTCAGAGATTAACCAGGCTGGCCTGCTCTACCAACTCTTTCCACAGCAGCTGAAAGACCTATCTGATGCTGAGGGACAATTCCTAGGGTAAAAGAAAACTTCATAAAAGGTGCAAGATGAGACCCACACCCAAGAAGGAAAAGAATACGCCCTGTCAAGAGTCCATTTTAGATAAATGGTATCTTTTTTCAGGGTCTACAGTAAAAATCTCATCTGGGTGATCGCAGAAGTTAAGACAGGAGAGAGGAGTTTTATTTTAAAATCTGTCCCAGATCTATTATGGCTCAGATGAGTCTGCCAAACCATGTTTTCTGGAAGGAAAAGCTGGAAAACTTTTATTTTATCAAGACGTATCCACCATCTGTCCTACAACTGCCTTTTATTATTTAGGCTCATAGAATCAGCAAGAGCCAAATCCCACCCACAGCAAATCAGGGTACCCCAAACATTAAGGTACTTCAAATCAGTGTCTTCATTTCAGCATCCCAGATACATATCTATAAAGTGGGAACAGCGTTCACACCTGTTTCAAATGCTTTGGTACCTTGAAATTGAACTCTTCAGGGAAAGGAAGCACTTGCTATTATAAAAGAATTGTGCCGAGTAGAATCTACTTAAGGTCTTTTAAAACAAAAATAAATTTAGTACACTTAAGTCATCCACTTCATGGCAAAACAGTTACTGTGGTAGCCTCATTAATGTTTTCCTGATTTATCAAGGATCTGATTTTACATTCTTAATTACAACCACTATAGAGCATTTTTTGACATGCTGGTAGGAATTTATCTTAGCCACAACCTAGAAAAGATTTTCTATAGCATTTTACTACAGGAGATCCCACTTCCACAAATTGTTAATTCTTCAATGCAGATTTCTGAAAGTGGCAGAATCTGACCCTAGGCATTCTTACCTTTTGCCATCCCCTGTGACAGGCGCAGTTCTCCCGTTTGATCTAACTAAACTTCGGTCCAGGCAGGTGCTCAGCAACAGCCATAACTGAAGTTAATCCTATTGTGCGAGCCTATCAGTGAGAATTCTGTGCCAAATCTCCACCCAAAATGGTTTGGCTGGGGTGTGGGCTGATAAATGGCCAAAACTGCATTAACATAGCAGAAGATCTGTCTAGAATTCAATCACTTCACACTATAAATATCTACAGCCAGGGGTCTGTTGAGCTCTCCCTCCACAGCAGCTGGCTGCTCAGCAGCAATCGCCCCTTGAGCAGGGCGATACCTCTTAAGGTTACCCCTCGAGGCTGAGAGATCCCTTACCTGTCACCAGATATCGATGGGTTGGTAAGTGACATTTGTCGCATGCATATAACATTTAAGATACATATAGTAAGCTTAAATCATAGAATCATTTAGGTTGGAAGAGACCCTTGGGATAATCTTTGTATCCCATACTAAACTTTATAAGTGCAGTATTATACTTATTAAATATTTTACATACCTAAATTTACTGATTAGAACTCAATAAACTAACTACTACCCCAGATCTGAGTGATCTCTGACTCTTCCTGCAACACGCCCTCCTTCACTGTCTTCTCTATTCTCTAATATTTCCCTGGAGAATATCAGATATCAAGGCTCTCCAAGATAAAACCTCAAAAAGAAGAGCTGAAAATGCTACTTATCACCTACAGATAAGAGAAAAATGATCCCAACATTTAAATAATTGCATTGAATCAATCCAACCTGAATTGCTTCTTTGAGAAAAACTTTTAAAATACAAAAATAGCAGTGTTTGGGGTTAGTAAAGTTTTGGTAGCACAAAACAAACCTGTTCCTGCAACAAGAAATTCTGAAGTAGTGATTTAACTTGCACCAAAATATTTATCTTTAATTGCCAAATCAAAAGGCTCAGCTTCCTACCAAAATAAGAATCCAGCTAATTGACCTGCTGGTTATTAAAAGATTCATGTTAAAACAGACCATAGAGGACCAGGTGCACCTACTAATTCCCAAAGTACTACTGAGCTATGACTGGTGTCTGTAAGCGCTGATTTTGGAAGGAGGGTCAGCTTAAGCATTGAAAGTGCTCATAGAGAGTTCAGGTGTAGAAGCTTGCTTTCTTCAAACTTCCAGGGGTCACTGTGGATAGACAGTGGGTGTGTATGAGAAGTCATAAACTATCTAAAGTTCAACCAAGTATAATTCATGTCTAAATAATATGGTACCCAGCAGGAAGAAGAGAGATGCTATAAATGCTCCTCAGACAAGGTCAGAGAAAAATACTGCCAGTGACTCAACTTTTTCCAAAGAAAAATCTATCACTCTCCTAGGATTTAGCCAGCATTTACTGAATTCACTTGAGGATTTTCTTGTTCTGCTACTGTTCTAACACTGTATCTGGAGATGGGGAAAAAACAAACACAGAAGGCAAGACAATTTGGAGTGACTGCCAGAGCCACTTTTCTAAAACTATGATGGAAGGAGGAAAGTGTGAAGAAAGGAATCCAATACACATGAACTGGAGGAAACAGATTTGAAGGAAAATTAGGGCAGAACAGAGGAATAGAGTGAAGAGATAGTAAAATAGCAGAAAAGGTAAGGGAAGAGCACATAAACTTTTGACAGCAAGGCCTGTTCCAGCTAATGGAACAAACATCCTTAAGTCCTCTATTGCAACCAACGTGGCTAAACAGATACATTCCACCCTTTCAAACTCAGTCATACAAAAATTACTTTGTCCAGAGATGTTTTGAGCAAGGACCTATTTTTTTCAACCTGCAGTGTCATAAGAGAGTTAACTGAGGAGTGTACAACTCTTAGATATAATGAGTGAAATAAACATACCTGCCGATGAATGACTTCTAGGTTTGCTTTGGCTTTATTCACTAGTTCTTCTATTTTTTCAGAGTCTTTTATATTCTTGTTTTCTCTGAAGGCATCTCTGATCCTTCTGATGGCATATGTTCTAAAAACAAACAATAAGACGACACATTCATAGATTTGTCACAGTTTATGACATAGATTTGTCACAGTTTATGACATTTAAAAACATGCTTGTTTTTAAAAATAAATATACACACACACATACATATTTTGCCCAGTTTTATATAGAAATGTTTCTAGCATCTTGTCTTGCCTGAGTTAAAACAGAGACCAGATTCTTTAGTTAAAATCAATGTTTTTGCCGGAATTTATTGTACAAAAATCTCATATTTCATGTATCAGTTCAGTCCTTACGGCTTGTTATTGCTGTAAACGTATTGTTGGATGCTCAGCATGGATACTGAAAATCTCAAGAACATCACAAACCCAAGAACCGAAAAATCAGCACAACTATTATTATTCTTCATACTCTAAAGGTCAATGAGCTAACCCCTAAATACATTATATGATACTACCGGCTCTGACTTTGCAATTTAGCAGTCAACAAAGATAGCTTGATGGACTAACTGTAACAAAAAGGGCTCCTTTCTTCTCACCCCTTCCTCTCCTGAAAAAGTGTATCTCACCGTTCAATCCAACACCTCCTCATCCACTTCTCCACTAAGAAGTGATAAAAGAACCCAATTTCTGCAAGCAGGAAGAGGTTATGATCTCTGCTTTCAGAGAGGAAGTTCCAAAGGTGCAGCTGTCACTAAATCTCTCCCCTTTCTTTTCAACCCAGCAAAGAACCTTTATGCAGTCTGTAGTGTATGTACTGGTCAATAAAAAATAGGGCCAATTTTGATATTAAAATAAATTTTTCAGACTGAGCAGTAGATACTTTCATTGCACACATGCTTGGGAGGGGAAGGAGAAATGGCAGTAAACTGATCCTGCTCAGCTATCTTGATACTGTCCCACTTCTATACCACCACTTCACATCAGTATCATTTTTACTACAGAAAATAAGCCCTATGTGTGGCGCTGGAAGGAAAAAAAGGCTGCTGCAAACAACCCCAAGTAGTGTAATATTTCAACAACCATTTTCAATCTGGTATAAAAGTGAAACACGAGACAGAAAACTGACTAAAATATAATCATAAAAACCTCCAAAGATGATGTTGAAAAATAAAAATATTGAGGGAGGAGACTGAGGAGGGGAGAGGAAGATGAGGAAAGATGAATAGCCAGTGGCACTCCATACCGTTAGATGGTGCTATCCAGCTCTGAATGCAGCCTCCAGCAGCCAAGCCAATATTCTCTTTGAGCTCATAAATAATACATTTCAATCACACAGATCAGGATGGTTATGGAGTGCCACCCTGCTGCCACGCACCGGCAGATGGTGCGTGCTTTTAATTAGGGCCTGTTCACCTATAATGTGACACTGGGGTGCGTGAGTGAGGGAGTGTGTGTTTGTATGTGTGAAGTTAATAGAATGTATTAAATATGGAAGCTCATTCTCATCTGCAGCTGCTGTCCTAGCAAGATTTGAAGGGGAAGCTGCTTATTTCTTCTAATAAAGAAACAACACCAAATCATTAAGATGTAGCGCGATTCAGTTGCTTGATAATGGATGGATTTCTAATTACCTCACATACATACGTAAGGTTAAACTGTGCAGACGCATATACCATTTTCTGCAAGAAAGGGAGGGTTTCTGAAAGATACAAAGACCTTATTTTTACATATATATTTATCTTAAAAGGAAAACAACAAACAGCAAGCATCCATTACTGGATACAAGTCTTTCAAAACACAATGCAAATGAGTAAATGCATCTACATAAAAAAAGATAAGATGGGACTAAAACAAATTCTTGTTCAGTGTAACACCTACAGATAGGGTTTTTTTTGCTTTTGTACATATGGTGCACTAATTGTTCCATTTTCTCTCTCTTCCTCTCATTACACTCAATAGTTGTTGAAAAAGAAAAGACATGTACTTAGAAAGCATCACCAGACCAGTTTTTATCTAGTCAGAAAATTGCACTGTTTTTTCCTTTTGTAATTTCTTTAAACCTTTACGAATGTTAACACACAAATGAAGCTATTTTACATTGGCTTTCAAACGATCTTAATTCTACAGCTAAATCAATATATCTCCAGTATTCTCTAAACACGCTTCAAAGACTAGCTCTATATCATGGTACTTGTCTTTATTAAGGTTACACTGGCATTCAATATATCACTTAAAATAAGGATGAACTGAACCCGAAGTTCAAACCCAGTACTATAATGACTGTAAAACATCCTTTCTTCCCCGCTGAGAGGTGCCAGGGGAGCATTTCGCCAATGTTTGTCAACTCAAACTTTCAAAATTATGTAAAAAGTGTTAAATCAATATATAAACAAACTGGCAGTTTTAGAGAAGGGTGTGTGTTTTTGGCTTTTTTTTTAAACTACAGCTTTTTATATCCAACAACAGTTGTGAGCAGTATAAATTCCAAACCTCAATGCTCTCTACACTTCAAGAGTTTCTGAACTGAGTATGTACCAAAAGCTAGTACTAACATTAGAGTTGTGATATTGCTGCACATCTATGAACAACCCAGATCTTCTTGAAGTACAGTAACTTGTGTAGCAATAAAATTAAAATACTCATGCTATGAAAAGAATTTGTTCATTCAGACATACATCTGTTGTTTCTTTTTTTTTTTTTTTAAAGTACCACCTCAAAGATCTTCTGATTGATGAAGAGACTGGTCAGCTGATCAGCTACTGTAATGGTGTGCATTTTTGCTTCAATAAGCATAAACACATAAACCCATCATGGACCATTTGAAAGTAGAAGTCAAAATGCCAGTGCCACAGAATATACGGCTATCTTCACAAAACTTTCAACATTAACCTAAAATAAGGACTATGTGAAGACAGTGCAACAGATGAAAAGCATATGGGCAAGTGAAAAGGATGCTGTACCTTATGGATGATTATTTACCCAAGCTGGCACAAAGGAACTGGGGGGATACAGTATAGCAACAAGTTTAGGCCAATATGAGCAAAGAGGAGCTGCTGCAATTTTGCCACCTGCCCTGGTAGGCACAAACCCTCCCATTGTCTCCTTCAGGCAAGCATAGTCAGCCTGGTATTTGGCCCTAAGATCAGCCAGTCTGACTTGGTAACCTGATAGAAAGCCAACCTAAAAGACTGAAGATTTTTTTTGGTCATTATGGGTTACTTTTTCCTGGATTAGCTAGTTCCATCAGCTCGGCATGGGACTGGATAAGCATTAGCACTGAGGAGGAGGGAATACAGTAGTACTGATGTAGATGGATACAGTTTGCGATAGATCCCACAGAGAGAGGCCGAGCAAGTCACATAAACAAAGGAGACTCTACAGTGAGAAGGTACCAAGCAAGCTCTCCAGAGAGACAGAATAGGAAAGCAATGCTACATATGGTACACTCAAACAGCTCCTACAGACCTTTGAGAAAGGTCCTAGGAATGCAACAGCGTTCATCAATAAACATCATTGCAAATGAACACTCAAACTGCATTTCACAATCTACTGTTTTTCACACTGCTCTTTGGAAACAGATACTGAAAAATGGCTGAGAGATGCAACACAGGATTTTCTCTTCTTTTTGTCATCCAAGAGCACTGAAATTTTAATAGAGAACACCTTGGATTTTATCTTCTGCAAAGACCTTCAAGCAAGCTAGTGACAGCAGGACCCAAGCAAGAGTGTACAGTTGAATATATTCACTCAGTGGCCTCTTACATGTGCACACCCAAAACACTTTTTGAAATGCCCGCTCACATGCATCTGTTACACAATTAACTCCTAATTAAATCAAAAGTGTGTTCTCAATGGGCAACAAACCCAGTGCAACGACTTCAAACCAAAGCCACTGTAGGTGGAAGGCTACGCAAGGCAACAGATGCACATCCATAGAAAACAGAAAGAGTGGTTGGCAGTTAATGTGAGAATAATGACAGGACCAAAACATTACCAGAGACTCAAGGGGAATGGGCACTACCTACTAATGTCAAAAGACAACAATGCCCCCAAATAATACTAAAACCTACAGAGTTACAGTTAGAAAACAACCTTTTTCCTAATACTCAGTTGTTCACCTCTACTTTCAAAGAGTTCACCTTCTTCCTTCCCCGAAGCGCAATCGAAAACCTAACATGTGTCCTCATAAAAATGAAGCCTCCAAGAAGCAAAGTCTGGAACAACAGCTATTAAGGAAAAATGAAATTGCAGCAGAGGTACTTGAGAAAATAACAGTTGCTTGGGGATTTGGATATTTTTGGTTCAAAATGTTTGCTTATGTCATGCCTGACCAGAAAAAAAAAAAAAAAAAGCCCTTTCTTTTTCAAGTCTTCACTGTCTCGTATCTTTGTGCTCTGCTAAACTAGAGTATAGGAATAGAAGCTGAAACACCATGCAGACATACCTGCTTTTATTCCTCAAACCAGGACAACCCCAAAAGAACAGAGGAGAGGAATAAAAATTGACAAGCTTTAGAAAACACACTTGAAAGCTGGTGGCTCTGACCCAGAGCATATGATACATGCTGGATGAAGGGGTGGAAGGATTTGTAACTTAATTCTAAAGCAAATCTTGCTATTTTGTGTTCCATATCTCAAAGCTTCTAATAAAAACTTGAACCTTCTATGTGCAAGCTGCCCTAGATGAGAAAGAGCAAATGCTTCTAATACCCATGTCTATTTCAAAAAAGTTTCCTTTCATTTTATTTAATCAATGTAAAAGCTGAAAATGCCTTCCTGCATTTTTATATGCACACACTTGTGACTGTTTTTAGGAAAGGAGAACTTATTTTACCTGACTGTATCCTTTAATCAGATTGTGCCTGTATTGGTTTCGAAGAGCAGAGCACGGATAAACACCTGATCAACAGGATCACAGAATCACTCACATTGGAAAGCAGCTTGGGAGGTCTCTCATCCCACCTCCTGCTGAAAGAAGGGTCAGCAGTGGGATCAGACCAGGCTACTCATTCCTTTATCCAGTCATATCTTAAAAACCAGGATGGTGACCAGACCTGGGAAACACACTCAATTGCTTGGCTGTCCTTGTGGGGAAAAAGCTTTTCTTTATAGCCTGTCTGAAAGCCTCTCTTCCTTCAACCAGCCCATCTACTTCAGCCCTTTCTCACAGGACAAGTTCTTTAGCCCCCAACCATGTTGGTGGCTTCTGCTGAGCTTGCTTCAGGTCATCTGTATCATTCCTGTATGGGGGGTGGGATGGCGTGCAAGACTGAGTCAGTACTCCAGATGCAGTCTCACAAGCACTGAGTAGAAGAGAACAATCATTCCCCTCAGACTGCTGGCTGAGCAACCTTTGATAGATCTCAGGATGCTCTTGGCCTTCCTTGTTGCCAGGGCACACAGCTGACAGCAGCACACTGCTAACTCTGAGATATCCAGAGCCTCTTCTCAGCAGAGCTGTTCCCTGGCCAGTCACTACGCAGCCTGTTTTGTGGCTGAGGCATCTCCTTCCCAGGTTTAGGACATTGTACTTGTCCTTACCAAATTTCATAACGTTGCTGTTGGCCTTTTTCCTCAGGCTTCTGAGGTCCCTTTGGATGGAACCCCTGCCCTTGAGCACAGTGGCTCCCCAATTTGGTGTCATCTGTAAACTTAATGAGCAAGCACTATTACTTCCTCTGGGTCACTGATAAAAACATAAAACAGGCTATGTCCCAGGATCAGCCCCATTATTTACCCCATCCTCTACAGCCCCAGCATTCAACCAGTCTTAAAAGTGCATGGTTGTCCACCCAGCCAGACCTTAATGCCCCAACTTGGGTAAGAAAATGTTGTGTGAGTCAGTCGTGAAAGCTTTCCTGAAGCAGAAGATGACATCCTCTACTAAATGACATCCACTGCTCTCCCCTTGTTCACAAATCCACACAGTCACATTGGTCAGGTATGATTTACTCTCTGTTCCCAAACACCACCTTCTTTATTGCCCCAGAAGACTACCAGTGCTATTCATAGTTAACTATGATTATTTTTGCAGTTCTTTGAAACACATTTTTGTTGTTACACTTCTAAGAATGAAAACAGTTACTGGCTTAATCTTAAGTGTAAAGAATCTCTGCAGAAGGGAGTGTTTTTCAGAAGGTCAGGATTAAAAGAAAAAAGGAAAGATGTCCCAGTGAAAGCATTTTTTTAATCTTAATTGGAATTGCAACTGCAATGTTAAACTGCAGAAGAGGACAAAAAAACCCCAGGTTTACCAGTGAAGTACCCAAACAAACAAGTTGTTCAGTTAACAAGGCCCCAGGCAAGGATGTGCTGTGAGAACTAGGAACAGAATTTGCCACAAATGAAAAGTGTCCTGATGGCCCGAAATGACAAATCACACTCTGCTAAGCTTTCGCTGCCAAGACCCTGGTAACTGCTCACCAGGACACTCGGGCAGCTCAGCAGTCCAATTACCAGGTGGGGAATGCCTGGAAACCACAAGTTCAGATTCTGACAAGGCTGATTTGTCCCTTCCTCCTTTTGAAGCAGATACATACCTCCCTTCACCGTGCTGCTATTTCTGAACAGTTCTTAAAAAAGACCTGGCCTGCTCTGAATTGCCATTACAAATTCCATTATACTTCTCTGGAAAAATTAGAGTTCGAGTCCAACGCTGTGACCAAAATTTCTCTCTTCGACATGACTAGGGGTTATCTTCCATGCTAAGGAGAGACATAGTTGAGCTTATGACTTGGGTACCCTGAAGAGGGCAAACTGTACTGCACCTCTTGGTGACTGTAACTGTTCATTTAGAAACCCAGCGGGCACTAAGCAGTCTTGCTGGATGCAAGTATTTCCCACGTGTCAGTAGGAAATGATTTCTCTTTGATGAGGCAACAGTGCTCATGTTTTTTGATTAAGCAACAAGGTATAAAGCCTTGGGATACGCTTAACTTCTTGGACTGCAGTGTGTTTGGATGCTAATGATACTTCGATTGGACATTTCTGAAATACACCATTATTGCTGAAACTAGAAATTTAAATTTAGTAAGCATCTAGTTACAGTACCTATATTATTCTTTTAATATGGAAACGATAAAATGATAAAATATGGAAATTATAAAAATGCCATTTCCTTAGAAGAGGGACTGAGGATGAGAATACTCACATACACAAAACTGAGTGTACAGTTTTAAAATAAAACTGAGATATTTAGGAAAGACTTTAAGAAATAATGCCTGGCAGAAAAGGACCTGGGGGTGCTGGTCGACAGGAGGCTGAACGTGAGCCAGCAGTGTGCCCAGGTGGCCAAGAAGGCCAAGGGCATCCTGGCTTGCATAAAGAATAGTGGGACCAGCAGAAGCAGGGAGGTGATTGTCCCCCTGTACTCAGCACTGGTGAGGCCACACCTTGAGTACTGTGTCCAGTTCTGGGCACCTCAACACAAGAGAGATATCAAGGTGCTGGAGCAAGCGCAGAGGAGGGCAACGAAGCTGGTGAGAGGCCTGGAGAATAAGTCTTATGAGGAACGATTGAGGGAGTTGGGGTTGTTTAGTCTGAGGAAGAGGAGGCTGAGGGGTGACCTCATCGCTTTCTACAACTGCTTGAAAGGGCATTGTAGGGAGGTTGGTGCTGGTCTCTTCTCACGGGCAATGAGCGACAGAACAAGAGGGAATGGCTGCAAGCTGCAGCAGGGTAGGGTTAGGCTGGACATTAGGAAAAAAATTTTCCCAGAAAGAGTGGTCAGTCAGTGGAATCAGCTGCCCAGGGAGGTGGTGGAGTCACCATCCCTGACTGTTTAAGAGTAGATTGGATGTGGTGTTGAGGGATATGGTGTAGGGGAGAACTTGTAGAGTAGGGCTGATGGTTGGACTTGATGAACCCAAGGGTCTCTTCCAACCTATATGATTCTATGATAATACTCCGAAGGTTATTTAAGGTGAAGATTCTTTGGTCATTTTGACAGGCTAGTAATTTTGAGTGTACAGAACAGACTCCTAAACAAAGTTTTACCTCACAAAAGCAATCTTTTAATCTTACTCTATGGATGATTAATTTTGCCTCTTGATTTTTGCTCAAGTAAATCTGGACTTTTTGAGAAAGAAGAATTTAAGCATCGTAGGTCCAAAAGAAATAACATTGAAATTGGCTAGGATCTAGTTATCTCATGACAAAGACAATAAACCGTAAATATAATTTATGAAACAATCCATATGAAGTAACAGATTACATGTTCTGTCTGCTTACAGACAACATACTAAAAGTTACAGCATTTGGAATACCAGAATTATTCTTCAAACATCATCCTTTCATCCATTTCTATCAGCTTTACAGCTTATCCAAAAATCTTTGTTTCTTATAACTCAGTCAGTAGTGACAAACATCCCCCCCGGACCTGCCATTACCATATGGCTCAATGACCTTCCCTCATCTAGAGCAAAGCACTGCATGTTTAGTTTAGCAAATTTGCAACATCAATTTTGACAACAATGATGGATATTTGAAATTACAATGTAATACTTAGCAGCATAGAAAATTCTAATACATGCAAAGCTTATTAGTCAAATCTAGAGACTAAAAAAAAAAAAAAAAAATCAATTTGGAATGCATAACACAAAATCATCATCCTACATATAACAGCGTACTGAATAGTATTTTTAGACATTTGTGATTGTAAATACAGTGCCTTTGGACAATACATGAAAAGTTTCAGGAAGCTCAGATAAAGACTGCTGTGATTATGTTACCAGAGGCTCTGGAAAAAACAGGTTGTTTTGTACAGTATGATTGCTACCTAAGGCACAGAAAGTCAAGTAAACAAGATCTTTCATTCTAAACTTTTTTGTACTTAATTAGTTACAGAATATGGAAGTCGTCAAAGCTTTACAGACGATAACACTAGCACACAAGAAATGGGGACTTAAAATCCCAGCCTCAGCCAAGACCATAACCCAGAAATGCAATGAGTACAAATTGTGGGAGTCACTTCATCCCAGAGGAAACCAGATGCAGCTTCTTATCTGATAGAAGAGCAGAAGCAACCATAGGTGAAGAGAGGCAAGGTTAGAAGATAAAAGAATATTCTGCTTGGCAAAGTTGAGTCCTGGTTCACTTACAGACAGATTGGAGAGGCAGATTAGAGGGTCTGAGGCAGACACAGCTGATCTTCATCCACATAAATTACGTAGCACCTCTATGCACATAATGTGCCAAAACTATCAACCACAGCTTTCTGCAGCGTAAGACTCTCCACTCCAGGTGCCTCCCAGGTGCTATCAGCACAAACACTTGAAAAGGCCAGACCCTTTGCAGGCTAGTTATGGAACAAAATGCCCACAGCTCCTGATCTTTGGAGCATAATGATGATCAGCAAAGACATACCCCGAGACTTCTGCTAGCTCCAATAAAATAAATTCAGCTTCTCGGGGCCTCTATATCCTACACATCTTTCTGAAGTCCAGACGAAAGATATGAATCAATGTAATACTAAATCCTACGTGAAGTAATGCACCATTCTTGAAAGCCACTTGACATAAAAGAAAAGACACTTGAAAGCCACTTGACATAAAAGAAAAAAAGTTATACCCATTTTTCTATTATATTTCCTACAGTTACTCTAAAGAACAATGTGGGATGGATGATCTGCCAGTTATGAAACTAAAAGCATATACTAGCCAAAATGTTCCTTTTGGGCTATGAATGGCCAAAAGACCTATAAAACTGGTGCATAAACTCTTCCTCTCCAAACTGTAGGTCCCAGCACCCAATGCGAAACTTTGATCTGACCAGACATTATATAATTTAATATCAGATGGAAAAATAAGATTAAAACTTAAGGTATGCTAGTCCAGTGAACAGAAGTCATTCAATAAACCTACTGACATATCTTCTGCTGACACATCTAACCACTGTAACAGAAAGGGAGATCAGAAACATTCAGGAAGTCAAAGACAGAGGTCAATATTCTTTCTCTGATAAGAGAAACATTAACAAAGTGTTGTCTTTTAATCTAGTAAAGCCAAAGTATGTTAAATTCAGATGTTAAAATTTAAGGGTGAAGACAAAGCTAAGGGAAAGGTCAGTAATTTTTAAAGCTTTCCAGTCAATGTCTCAACGTGCTCCCTCTGCTTTTTTGTTTTGTTTTGTCCAGTATCTTCAAGTAAGAAAAAAATCCCCACAACATGCAGCAAACACCAACTTCTTTGCCTCTCTCACATGCACATGGCCATAACGAGAAGTTCTTCTCAGGTAACAATTACTCTAAATGCGGAATGAACATCTGGCTTAAAACTCAGTACCTCAGATGAGTACTGGCTGGGTAAGGTTATTGCATGAGATATTAGGAGAGGAAAAGAGGTATTAAGAGTGGTCTATTTATCATAACAATATTTTCATATAATATTTTATGACCAGAGCAGATTACCTTCCCTTTGACACACAACATGACCTTCCAGTCCCCAGGGCAGCACAAAAGGTTTCTAATCTCAGAACAAATTACCCGCAGAAGTACCAGGTCCCCAGCTAATGGTAGCAATAACTCCCACTGATAATTTCTCCTTCAAAGATTGCAACCGATTGTTAGAAAATAAAACCCCACAATCAAGCCTCAAAATCCATATAGATTAGTAAGTGCTGCTAATTGACAGAACAAGGAGCTCTGTTTAAGTATGTAAGTATAGTATACTTATTTGGTCAATACTGCATCGCTGCAGCTGGTAGGACTATGTTCATCCTATGTTCCCATTGCTTTTGGAGGTGATTGTGAAGGTGCCACCACCAATTTGAAAAATATTAATCTTCACATTTTAAACCTTCAAATGATAGGCAGCAATTTTTGGTATAAATTATAAACAGAACACAATGAATTAGCAAATTCAGTTAAAAAAAAAAAAAAAAGGCTTTCAATAGCTCTGGAAATCAGGAAACCTGTTTAGATGTCTACGTGAAATAGATTTCTTGTTATTGTTTTGTAAGCAAAACAGTTGAACATTTATTTTCTTATTGTAAATTAGTCAGATCAGGGAAGAAGCGTTATGAGTGAGACATCTAATTTACTCTGGACAGTGATAAAACTACTTAGATCAATCAATAACTGTTTCTCCCTTCAAAACCAGCTTATATGCTGAGACCATTAATTTGAAAACCTATTTGCTAATTTATTGGACTGGAAAAATGCTGTGCTATTTTGGGCGAGCCAAAGATGTTTTCTAGAACTTCGTAGCAGGTTAGTTTCAAGGCAACATAACACACTCATATTTGAAATCTGGAATATAATTCAAGCCATCGACTTCTAGGATATCCTGTGGTTTGTAGTATGTCCTAATCACTTCATTTGAGTTGTATTGACTTTAAAACACTTTTCTAAGAAGGAAGCAGTCTGACATTATTTAAGTAAATAAAAACATTGATTATGAGGGGAGGCATATTGTGACAAATGAATGAATTGGTTTCACAAATAATTCCACTAGTGATTCAATCCAAAACTAGACAAAACATGATGGCTTGTACCTAGCCCCTTCCGCTTGCAGTTAACCCAGTTCTTAACTGTGATTAACAATGCAAATGAAGGATGTCTTCTGAACCACAGGCACCCCCGCTACATTTAACTCTCATTGCTATTCTAACAGTCTGCAGAAAGTGTTTAACATTCACTGAATGTGTAACTATCAGTGATGGCTACCCACAAGATAAACTGATTTTCTCCAACATGAAGGCTCTGAGGAAACCTCTGCCTACATTTCTCATGCTTAGGCAAACAGTGAACAGATGTTTACATCTGCCTGTGATTGCAACTGAGCATTGTGATAATCTGTATGTTTGTTGGAGAAACAAAGCAAATAAATAGCACCAAAACAAAAATACTGTGTAACCTGCAAGCAAATACTAGTTAGCAATAACCACATGCTGTGCAAGAGAAAGATGGAGACAACTCTATAAAGCCTGACCTCACAGAATAAAATAAATTATTCTCAGAGGCACTTAAAAGTCACAGAACTAAGTACAATTCTATAAGCGTCAATACCATAACAGAGTAGTGACTGTCGCCAATATATTAGAGCTCATTATAGTTTCAGAGAAAATTTTTTTTTTTTTTTTAACACATACATTCTCTGGCAGCTAAAATAAGACAATCTTACTTTTATACAAGCTAATGATTTAGAAACAGGTCTTAAAATGGTTCTAGACCAGGATATGCCAGACAAGCAGATTCAGAAGGACTGTCAAGTCACAATGACAAACTTGGTGGAGAATCTGACCGCTGTCATATTCAGAATCCCACAAGACATTTTGAATCTCATGCTGATCTGATGCAAAATGTTCATGGAGCTGTATTTATTTAAATAATAGTTTCTTGCAAGGTATATTAAAAACACAGTTAATCATGTCAGCTTATAAATCAGCATTTTCTAAATTTAAGGTAAACATCTTTTGATCTAATTGCTATTGAGTTCAAGAAAAAAAAGCAGCACTGCAATTCAATGGAGATTCATTTGTAATAAGACTAAAATGCTTATCATACTTTTTTTTAACTTCCACAATGGCTTCACAACTTGCTTTAAGCAGATATTTTTGAAAAAGGATTACTGGAATGAAGTAGAAGTTAATTCCTGACCTCTTGGTACCAATACATTCATTCATGCATATACAGGCCTACTACTTACTTTGTGCAGAGGCTTTTTTTCTTTAGAAGACTTAAATGCATTTGACCAACTTCTACTTACTTAAAAAGTTAGAAATATATATATTTAAGCAGCAGCTTTTCACAAAGCCTTGTAACGAATCTGAGTTTGAAGAAAAATCTTGTCC
>VZTM01033897.1:149328-170818 GCA_013400555.1 Jacana jacana | reverse complement strand
ATTATTTTTTTTTGCAGCATTAATTCACTCTGCACAAAACCCAGCCTGCAAGGCTCCTCTTCAGCAGCCACCTCTCCATCCCTCCAGCTCTTCCCACCAGAGCTGCACCCCTCCGGCTGACCTCCCGCTGCTCTCCAGCAAATGTCACCTGTGCCCAATGAAGCAGACCCCGAAGTGCCACGAATGGATCCCAGGATTCTTATTTTCCTCCTCTACGTGATGATCCTGCACGAGCTGGTGAGCGGCTGGATGGAGTACCAGAAGCAGATAGCCAAGCCCAAGAAGCAGGCGGGTCCGGTTTGGTCTTCTAGGTGAGTTAATGCCTATTTTGTCTCCAGAAGGTGAATAGCTCAGGCAGGGTTTGATGGGGAAGGTCTCCTGTGTATGTGCATCGGTCCCTATCGCCGTGTGCGTGTGTGTATCATCTGTTGTGTATTAATGCACAGAGGTAGGACTGAGGCTGTTAATCTTTTGATCCTGCATTGTCTGAACACACTGTGCATTTGACACACTCCCAGAGAAATATGCTGGTGATTTGGGTTTGGGGTGGGTTTTTTTTTTATTGTGGAAACGTGCTGTAACTCAGCAGACTTCCCATGACTCAGGCTCCCAATCCACATACCTGGGAGAGAGAAATGTGGGTAGCAGAGGGAGCGATGCTTCACGCAGGATATTCATCAATGAGGCACAAACCTCTAGAGAGGCTTTGCAATCGGAGTATTTCATGTGAAATCACTAGCGTGCATGTCACTATCTCACCGTCTCCTCCCACTCTCTGGGCTGTGCCCACTACACTCATCCTGCCCTGTTTTCTGCCCAACAACAGAAAGGAACTGTGGAAATAAGGATGAAAAAGAAAAAGACACCGCGTGTCCTGAAAAATTCAGACAGGTTTCTGCAAACATTGTTCACTTGTAATAGCACCTGGGGTAATCATGGTCTTTATATTGGTGGGGTCTTAGAATGAAAGATATCCTGATACCTGTCCATTGGCTGCGTGGTTAGAGACTCACACCCTGGGACCCAAAATTCACCTCCTGCCAGATCTTGGACACTGGCACAGCCAACACCTTGTAGCTTTGAACCCCTAAAAGATGCCTGTGACCCGGTTTGCTCCAGGGCTGGCAGCTGCGGCACGAGTGCACAGGGCTTACAGCTCCCTCCTCATCCTAATCCTCTGCTGGGCAGCAATCCCAGCCCTGCCTGCTGCTGCACAGACACACACACCCACCCAAAAAGCTGTCTCTCCATAGATGAGACCACCAAGAGAAAGTGGTGCTGCTTTGGTCCCAGCAGACCCCAGTCCCCCCCTCTGCAGTCCAGGGGTAAATTCTCTGGCTGAATTCCTGGAGCAGCAAAGCCAAACTGCACCTTATGCTCTCTGCTTGTACAAGTAGAACCGATTTGTGCTGGGAAGGCAGCCATGGGTGGTGCCAGCTGCGGTGCAGAAATAGCTTGAAAGCGATGGGCCTGGCTGGGTTGTAATTGAGGTTACAGGTAGGTTTCCTGGCTGTCTTCAAGGAGGAGGGCTGGGAAGCGTTGGGCAATAACTTACACTGAGGTCTGAGGTACTCCAATGTTAGCAAAAGGGTGTAATTCAGAAAACCTAATGGAATAGTTTTATTTACTAGAGGACACCAAACAATTTGCACCAAGCAGCCCGGATATCATCATAGGGCTGATCTCTTAAGAGAAAGTAAGGTGATTAGGTGTCCCATCAAAACCAAACATCTCTTGGGGCTGCCATCAAACCGGCCTCATTTAGGGAGGGTGGGACTAAGCTGGGTGATTTGTGCTGGGCCCCACACCCTGGGGAGATCCCAGCCACCTCTATGGGAGCTGGATGCACAGCCCACCCTGCCTGGGGTCACGGCAGGCTTTGTCCCGCCTGTCCCTGCCCTAAAACCTGCTCCTGCTGCTCGTCTGGCTGACTGCAGCCGCTCTGGGAAAGCAGAGCCACCAGGGTCACTGTGTGTCACACGGATTGTTCAGTGATTGCCCCATAAACAGGCGATGCTCTGTGTCCCAGAGAACTAGAAACTCACAGGATGAATTGGGATCCTCTTTGGAATTAGGAATGTCCTCTGTGGACACCCTGGTTCTGTCACAGCCTGGGCTCATACACCCCCGCTGTGTCAATGCTGAAGCATTTTTGGGCAATGAGCCCCCAAGGCCAGGTTTCCCCATGCTCAGAGAGCACGGCTGGAGCCAGATGTTCACCCTCCAGTATAGGCTTGGGCTTAGAAAATGCTCAGAAATGGTTGCCACATCTGTAGGCTGGTTCTCCAAAGGGTTCAAGCCACAGCTCAGCAGGGCAAGAACTCTTCCTCATGCCTCATGTGAGGTCAGGAGCACCACAGCACAAAGGCAGCTCAAAAGTGAGGTTCACCCTAGTTGGTTTCATGCTGGACCAAGTACCACCCCTCCCTGGCAGCCCAGTCTGCAAATCCCCTCCCCTCTCGCGGCTGATACAGCACGAGCACGAGAGCATAAAGCAAGCTGTGATGATGGCTTGGCTCCAGTTGACAGAAAGCGGCCATACGCCCACACCTGCCCCAGATTGAGCCTCGGGATCTGGGGCATCCAGGCGAGCTCAGCCCTGCCGTCAGCGGCGGTGGAGCCTGATGGCAGGTCCCACCGGGCAGAGGCAGCCACCGAGCCCCCTTCTTGCTGCTGAGAGGAAGGAGAGCGTGGGGCTGGCGTGGTCTGAGGTCTTGGGATTATTATTGACTTCTAGGAGGGATTTGCAGGCATTGCTGAGGAAGTGACCCCAGACCTGCCCGTAAGAGCTTAAGCCTGAGATAAGAGCGAGGCAGACCGCCCTGGAAAAGATGGGCGTAAGGCCACCCTGCTTCCCAGCACAGCCTGGAACTGGGCCAGCGTGTAGAGGTGAAGCTTCATCTCCTGCCACAGGGCTTGTGCTGCTACCTCTCCAGCCTATTTAAAGTAATTAAGTCGAAAACCAATTAGTTATAAAGCAGCGAGCTAATTAGGACATGGGAGAGCTGTCTCTTGACCGTACCCTCAGCACAGGTGGGGATTTCAGGGCTCTTCCTCCTTTTGTGGATGTTGGATAGTAACAAGCTCTGTTGTAAAGCAGCTTTTTCTCACATTCACAGCTTTCCCCCAGCTCTCTCTTCCTCCGCTCCTGGAGTGGCTGGCGGCTCCCCCTCTCCCAGCCTCCATTCATCAGCCACTTCTGGCGTCCCACCTCGCTCCTGCTCTCTGTCCCCTTCCACCGCTTACAGGCACGGCAGGGAATGATATCTGGGTGATTTTTTATTGACAGAGCCAGTGGGGATTACGGGAGGAGCGTCTCTGAGCAGGATCAAGAAAGAGGAGAGATCTCTAATCACCAGCCCCAGAGATCATCTCTGCACTGCTCTTTCTGCAGGGATGGGGATGTGCTTCACCCCCTATGAATTTCACTCCGAATTCCTACAGACACTGTCGGCCCCAGCATCACTTTCTACACTGGCAGGAGAATGTGCATGTTCACTGCACCAGTCTTTTGCAATCTTTATAAAAACTAGATAGAAAAGGGGGGAGTGGAGGTGTTAGGCAGGAGGCAGGAAAGAAAAGACTGGGACTTAGTGCCCAGGAAGAGTAGAAATGCCGAGAGTAAGAGGGCCTGAGCGCTAAGTCATCCCTGAAAATCCCAAGGTGGACGTGGCCCAAACTGCTCCTGCAGCCAAGCCAGCTCTGCTGGACTGCCCTGGGTGTCTCTGCATGTGGTGGTGTTGATCATGGTGTGACTGGTTCATGGCATGGTTGGTTCATGCCTTGTATAACCCTCTGATAGAGCACGGTGTGTGACAAGGGTGGCAAAACCCCAGAGAGTGAGGTGTGCATGTTGTTTGGTTTAGTGTTTTAAGGAAAAGTGCCCAAAGGTATTTGAAGTTTTGGAGAGCCAAGGTGCTTTGTTTCTTCAAGAGACCCATCTGGCCAGAGGGTCCTCAGGGCTCTGACAGGCTGTTTATGGGGTTCTGAACTCACACTTATGCACTTGAGGTTCAGCAGCTCTTTCCAAGACCTCTAGTAGCTGCAACAGAGGGTCCCCATCACCTCTTCAGGTGTATGGGACAGGCACACCCTTGTTCTCTGCAGTCTAGGCACCTTGAGCATCAAGGTCTACAGCAGGATCCAGCACTGGCTCTTCTCTTAGCAGCAGCGGTGGTGAACCCTCTTCTGCTGACCAAAATTCCCTGTCCTTTTAGGAGCCTTCACTGGATGCAGATGTGCCCCAACTCTGTCTCACACCAGTAATGATGTCTTGCTTTGTTCCTCACCAGCAGTGCCACCAGATCAACCCCCTCCAGTTTCTCCAGGCCTCTGGTCCACTCGGTGCGCAGGGAGAGGTACAGGGACTGGAGGAAACCAGGTCGGATCATCAGGAAAGCGTGAGACTTCATCTGCTGGGGAGTGTGAGGAGAGGTTACTGAGCCAGAAGCAATCATCCCTCATGAGATCTGCACCGACTTACCACCTTGCAGCAGCAGCGGCCCGAGAGCATCCTCCAGACACCATGATCTCCAACCTGCAGCTTCCTCCTTTGCACCGAGCCTGGCAAAACCGAGAAGGAACAAGTTCCTTCCTCCTGACAACCTATCCCTGAGGTGCTGGGGTGGAGACACCTCTGAGTGTCTCCCAGGGTGAACTCCTTCCTCCTGGGAACCTGTCCTTCTGTGGTGAGGAGCTGGGGTAGAGATACCTCAGAGAAGGAACGAATCCCTTCCTCCTGGGGTCATGTCCTCCAGTGGTGAGGAGCTGGGGTGGGGACACCTCGTAGAAGGGTCATGACCCTTCCACCTGGGAACCCATCCCTACGTGGTGAGGAGCTGGGATTGGAGACACCTCAGCCAGCAGTGGGATCTCTGGAGGTGGGACATGGCTTTTGCCACCCAACAGAGTGAAGTGACTTTCCTTTCTTCTTCCCAAAAGGTCAAGTAGATCTGTTGAGGTTTATTTATTGATATTTATTGAGAATGAGATTTGCTCTGTCACAGGCAACTCTAGGAAACCTCCAAATGGTTTCAGTCTCCTCTCCTTCCATCCAAGCTCTGTGTGGCCAGTAAGCAGCAGTTCCCAAAGTGGCTGGAAAGTCTTTGGTGTCCAGTTTGTCATCCTTCCCAGGAGAACTTCCTGCTACTGGAGCACCCAGAAGTCACCACACTTTGGGAATGCTGGCTCCTTATTCAATCTCATCCACTGGGAGTCTGTAAATATTTCTTTGGCTTTTCTCCCCCCTTGATAAATGAGTTACTCCGGGGCGGAAGGGGAAAGCGCCCTGAACCTGTGACTCAGAGTTCTGCCACCAAATGCAATTTGCTGCAACGGCCTCATAATTAGATTTCTTCGGAGCCTTCCCAGCAGTCGAGCCAGTTGGAAGAGCGACTTTCTAACGAGCAGATAGATGGGAAAGGAATACAACATTGCTCTTTTTCTGCCAGTCTGTGGCTTGGGCATAAAATCAGATTTTAGAGGCAAAAGCCAGTTGCCACATCCCGCCGGCCCAGGCAGCGGTGGTACCCGGGCTGGGAATGGCTGGGCGCTGGGGGGATTCTGACACCGAGCTCCCAACAGCAAACAGCCGTGGCCCAACTGCCTGCCTTATTTGCTGAACATTATGTTTGGCTCTAACTCTGCCTGTTTTGCTCGTTGCCAACCATTTATAAGCCTGACTCAGGCTCACAGACGCATTATCCGGGCGCAGAGAGGGGAGGGGGTTGGAATAGATTATGCCTTCGTTATCCAGAAGTAGCCACCAGCCACATTTGCACATTTGTCTGCTGCTGGGTTGTTTGCAAACGGTTCCTGTGGGTTGACGCTGTGTTTAATCAGTCGCCCATGGCAGGAAGGAGTCACCTGGGCCAAGGCAGAGCTCTGAGCCTGGGTGTCCAGACCCCGGTGCCGCAAACAGGGGATGTGACTCATCTCCTCCAAAGTCAAACATCAAAAGAAACCTGGCCCAACCGTGCCCTTGAAGTGGCCAATCCTCTGTCCCAGGGAGGCTGGTTGAGTAACTGGAATGTAGACCTCTACTCTTAGGGGAGAAGGTTTTTCCCTTGTGTTTGGTTATTTTTGGAAAAGGAGACAGGAGTAGCAATTCATGCTTTCTGCCCATTTCAAAGCATAAGCTCTCTGCAGAGATGTGCCTCAGCTCTGTGACACCGTGGCTGTTTCCCAAGGCGTCCACTGCCTATCCCAATGCATGCGGGTCCATCCATGGGTAACAGAGAAACAAATGGAGACGGTGGCAGGGGGAGATCTATTGAGAAAGCATTTCTGAGTGGTGGGGGACTTTGGTGTCCTTGAGCTGAGTCTGCCCTGGTCTTACTGGGGACATGCAGCTGGATGTTCTCCCTGCTCTTCTGCTAGAGTGCGTGTGAATTTGCTGGGAACGCTTGCTGTGTAAATTAATGTGTTTAAATTAATGATGCAGGTGCAGGACAGGACTGGCCTCACTGCACAAGGTGGGTTCCCAGCCTCAATGGGAGAGACAGACCTGAACGGGGCTGGCAGATGTCCTGAGTTCTGGAGGAATGGTGGAGGAACAGGAATGCCTTGCTCTGCTGATCACATGCTGGATTTATTCCTGTAAATATCCTCATGTTTACTTCCAATAAAGTCTTTTACATATATGGTGTTTAGATTGTCTCCATTCTCATTCAAGCCTTGCATCTCTCTCTGCTGCTTTTGGCTCTCCCAGCCTGGGAGCCAGCAGAGGCAGTGGCTGGAAGCCATCCCCAAGGGACAGATGGGGGTGTAAGGCGTGATCCAGGATGGCTGAAAGCATCTTTGATGCTGAATTTATAGCAAAAATATTTGTTTTCTTGTTCTTTATGCAGAGAAACACATGAGTGCATACCAGAGCCTTGTTTTGGATGGTTGTAGGCTCTGCTCTGGGTTTTTTTGCCAATATTCAAGTTACTCTGCAGCTCTGCTAGAGAAAGTCCAAGTTCCTCAGGGCTCAGTACTGGGGCCTTTCCTTTTTAATATCTTCATTGATGATGTAGATAAGGACATAGAAAACACTATTAGTAAGTTTGCAGATGACACTAAGTTGGGTGGGAGTGTTGATCTGCTTGAGGACAGGGATGCTCTACAGAGGGACCTGGACAGACTGGATAGATGGGCCNCCTGGAGAATAAGGCTTATGAGGATCGATTGAGGGAGTTGGGGTTGTTTAGTTTGAGGAAGAGGAGGCTGAGGGGAGACCTCATCACTCTCTACAACTGCTTGAAAGGGCACTGTAGAGAGGTTGGTGCTGGTCTCTTCTCACGGGCAATGAGCGACAGGACAAGAGGGAATGGCTGCAAGCTGCAGCAGGGTAGGGTTAGGCTGGACATGAGGAAAAAGTTTTTCCCAGAGAGAGTGGTCAGTCAGTGGAATCAGCTGCCCAGGGAGGTGGTGGAGTCCCCATCCCTGACTGTGTTTCAGAGTAGATTGGATGTGGTGTTGAGGGATCTGGTGTAGGGGAGAACTTGTAGAGTAGGGCTGATGGTTGGACTTGATGATCCCAGGGGTCTCTTCCAACCTAAATGATTCTATGATTCTGTGAAAGTCCTGCCCAAGAAACACACCTCGTGGTGGGAGCTGATGATGGCGCAGAGTTTGGCAGTCTTAGCAGTGTGGACCCCCAGAGACCCAAGGGAGCGATGTAACCTAGTGGCCTGAGTCCAGACACCACAGGGGCTCACCTGCAAGTGAGTATTTGCACAAGTAACTGGGTTGACTGAAGGTCCAGGCTAACCAGGGTGTAGACAAAGGGCAGCCACCTTCCATCTGGCTGCTGAGGTAACATAAGTCCCCTGGGAGGTTTGGGTCTGATTCCACACTCTCTGCTGTTGTCCAGGAGCACTCTTGGACACAAGTCTGCCAGGGGGAGGCGGGTGACTCCTCAGCAAGGAGGAGTCCATGACTGTTGTGTCATGATGCCACGGTACACAAGAAATGACTCCAAACAGGAACTCTGGAGATGATGACATCCCATGTACCCCTGCCAGCAACATCTCCAGCACACAACCAGCACAGCACACAACCAGCACAGCACACAACCAACACAGCTGAGCACACGGTTGTGCTCAGCCATGCTCCTTATTATAAAAATACATCAAATAAAATATAAAAGAACAGCCCCCTCACCCCCCCCAGAAAGAGAAGCGAAGACAGCACTTATGGTAAGCTCTGCTGCAGCCCCTCGCCCCAGGCCACAACACGCAGCACTTCTCCTTCGTGCTGCACAGTGCAATGGAAGGAAGTCACCTCATGTGGCTGCAGACAGTGTCAGATAAAGTCCCGGGGCAGGAGGCTGCGGGGGCTGTTGGCTCTGCCCAAAATAGACTCCGTGGGCTGGAGGATGTATGCTAAACCCACACTTAGAAACTTCCCTTTTGACTTGAAATGATTCTGAGAATTTTCCAACCCTTCCACAATGAACCAGTGAAAGCCCCACTCACCCTGGTGCTGGTCGCTGGCAGGAGCGTTCAGGGAGGCTGAAAGCATCAAGTTTTGACCATCCATGGAGTAACCATCTTGCAAGGGCTGTTTTCATCTTATCCCAGAGAGTTCACCGGGATCAAGTACAAGGATTTCACCCTCTGGGCTTTTAATCTAAGCTGTGGATGTTGTCCTGCCTCTCTGGAGAGAGGGAGGTCCTGCCTCCAAGAGAAGGGGGCAGTGAGTTTCTTCAGCTGGGTTTGGACTGGAAGACCACTGGAGTCAACACACTGGAGATCATCTTCTACATATCTCAGCAATGCCCTTTGGGGGTTTCCTATTTCTTGGGAAAGAAGAAGGGAGACAGTTTCAGAAATAACCATTTTCTCACCTAGAGTGTGATGCTTGTTCAGAGTATTTGGTGTGACTCAGGGGCACTCTTCCCCATCCGGATCTTATGATCCCACCGACTCTGCCTACAGCTTTTGCTGGTCAAAAAGAGCACCCCAAACCTGCTGGATTTAAATGCTGCAGCTGCAGTCTTGGCCTGCATCAAACCAGGGAGCTGAAGCCCTCCCTTTACTGTGAAATCCTGTCTTTGAGGTTACAGCTACCTGCATTTATTTAGAGTCTACAACATCTAGAAACACCAAATGACCGTCCAGCTCACCCTACGAGGCCCCACTGTTGTGGTTGCAGACATGACAGCACCCCCACAGTTTGGGGGGACGGTGTGACCTCAGCCCCATTGGGCTCTGTGCCCTTCGATGCCTCCTGTGGTGCCTGGACCCTGGTGCTCAGTGTAGCTGGGCTGTATTTCACCTGCATCCTTGACTTCTGGGACTGATGCTCACTTGGCACCTCCCAGACCTTCCCTCGGTGATGGTAACCCCAGGGGCTCCAGCTTCAGGAGGATTTTGAGGAAAAAGCAAGTTGTTCTCCTAAATCAGCTGCTGCTTTTCCTGCCTGCAGTTTCGCTACTGAGATCTTCTTTCCACCGTACAGCTGGGGGTCACCGCAGACTTTCCTGCCCACCAGTCCTTCTCTCAGCGAGCTGGAAGGAGCTGGGGTGCTTCTGCTGCCGTTCCACCAGCAGCACCATGGACCGACCCTCGTGGGGGAACGGGGTAAGTCGCCCCTGTGGCAGAGTATGATGGTTTATCCATTTTCTGTTTTAGCAGAAATGAGTGTTTGAAGGCAAAACTCTTCATGGGAGTAGCCCTATCCAACGCTGTTGAGGTTTCGTAAGGGCTGAAACAAGTGATGGAGGAGTCTCTGGTTTTTTACATAAAGAATGACAAAAATCCCTGTAGTGCTCAGAGACACAGGGCTGGGTGCTGGTCCTGATTCCTCCCCTTCACATCCAGATCAGCTCTAACTCTGCTGCTCTTTTCCAGGTAAGGGTGTGACTAATGGCTTGTGTGATTCACTTTCAAGTGAAATGAAAATTAACTCTTTTTTTCTTGCTTTGTCTTCTTAAGTTACAGTAGACTTCAATTTTTTTTGGAGTAATTCTTAGGTGTTTTCTTCTTACTGCTCATAATTTCTTCTCTCAGAGTACAGAACCTCTGCCTCTTTCCTTAAGAAATCATTGTGTAAAGTAAAACTTGCTTTCTATAGATTGGGCATCCACCTTGTGGACTTTTCCCACCCTGAGAGCTGAGCTGGTTCTTGCTGCCACGGGGGTTCAGTTCTGGGAGAAAAGAAAGGACCCACTTGTCACCAGCGTGACTGCTCTCTGCAATGGGGTGGGATTTCTGGAGCTTTGTGGATGATGCTGCCAGAAGGCAACGTTATTAAAAAGTCTTTAAGTTGGAAAGATGCACTTTTGGAGATAAGCAGTGAAAGATAGAGGAAAGCAACCAGTTAATGGCTGCAATACCTGTAGACCTCTCTGTATTAGAAGCCACTGTCTTTAGGTGATGGCTTAACAGACAATAATCAGCATTCCCCTGGAATAGACTCCCAGTTAAAGGCTAGATTAAGGAAATGACCCCCTGTTTCAGCCAGGCTTGGGGTGAGCCATGGTGAGGATGAGCTGGTTCTTGATCCCCCCTGAGCTATTCAAGCCATGTTCCTTCATCAGTGCCCCAGAAACACACAGGAAGGTGTAGTTTAATGGCGAATTTCTCTGTCTGACTGAAGACAGGAGAGGCCCAAAATGCCTCTGTCTAAAAAAACATCAGCCTTAAAAATGCCTTCAAGCCTCTTCTCCCCAGGGCCTGTCCCGTTGCTCGGGATGCAGTGCAGGGCTGTGACTGCAGCAGGGCAGGCTGAGACCATCTTCCTGAAAATGGCTTGTTGCACAGAACCATTATCCCAAAGTGGCCCTCAGCATTTCGGGGACAAGCTGGGATGTGACATGGTCATATCCCAAAAGCAGAGTGAGCAAGGACAGGTACAAGAGCCAGGGTGTAAATCTAGGTGCTTAAAGTTTCTGATTTGAGAATCATCCACATGTGAGGGTCCCAAATGGCCAGGGAAATGTTTTACTGCTGGTAAAACACCAACAGGCTTAAACTCTGTGTCCCATAAGGGATGGACTTGGTGCCTGCCAGACAGAGCTCGGTGCTGACGTGATGGTCTCAATCCTCTCCCCACCATCGCTCCTGCCAACAGGAACCTGGCACAATGTTGGGTCACCCCATGGTTATGATTGTGCTCAATGGAAAGAGCAGCCTTGGAGGATGCTGTGCCCTCACCCAGCCTTCCTGTGCCCTCAACCAGCCTCCCAGCTCTGGGTGCCTCTTGCAATGAAGAGGTACCTAAAGGGGTGTGAGTTGGCATGGGTGGAGTGAGCAACATCAGCCACTCGGCCTGTGGTCCTCCCTCCAGGAGAGAGACACAACTTTTGTGGCTCCCTTCACCAGGCTGCTAATAAACAGCACCTTGTACCCAACAGGGGGTCCCACTTGGCAGGATAGGGGGAGAAGTTTGGCTACAGTAGCTGAACAAGGAGGAGGGCGTGGGGGCTCTTGTGCCTGTGGGGCTGGGAAGGTTGGTGAGCCATTTGCCAGCCGTGCTGTAACAACCCTGGCTGAAATAATTGTAGTGTGGGTGATGCTGGGATCTCACTCATGATTTTAAATGCAGAGGCTTTTGGAGCCAAGCAGTAACAGCATCATCTGTTTCATCTTCCCCCGTCAGCAGTCAGCAGTGGGGAACAATTAAGCTGCTCCTGCGGCTCCTTTGTAGCCCTTTCACTTTCCTTTGCAGCACAAGCAGAGAAAGTCAATCTGAATGCAGAAGGTTTGGGTCTGATTCCCAAGAGGTCGTATGTTTGTGCGTGAAAAGGAAGACTTGGGCCCTTGCACCTGCCAGGTCTTCTGCTGTGGAGGGTGGGATAAAACCGTGGTCAGATTTTTGGCCACAGACCTTCAGGATCAGGGAGCATTTGAAAACCTGCCTCTTCTGCCTCACTCACTGGTACCTCTCAGATCCAGCTCAGCCTTAAGATGATGACTTTGAGTGGTTTCACTGCTTTCTCTTTTCCACCCCACCCCTTGCAGGTCAGCACAGAGGGTTCTCCAAAGTCCTTGGAGGTGCCGGCCTCCCCCACCTTCATGAACACCAGCTTGGACTGCATGCCCCAAGGCCTGCACCCCTTCATCCCCGCCCTGGGGACCCTTCTCCTGCTGGGCTGCATCGTGCTGAATGGCATGAGCTTCTGGGTGTTCTGCTTCCGCATCAAGCAGTGGGATTCAGGCATGATCCTGCAGGTCAACCTGGTTCTGGGAGATATCCTGATCATCCCTGCTGCTCCTCTCAGGATTTCCTACCTCAGCCTCAGCAACGACTGGAAATTTGGGCAGTTTCTCTGCCAGTTCGAAGTCTTCCTGCACAGCATTCACATGTACAGCAGCATCTATTTCTTGACACTCATCTGCATTCACCGGTACTTTGTGGTTGTACGGTACAAGAGCACGTCCCTCTGGAAGAAGAAGAGCTTCTTGAAAAAGCTGTGCTTGCTCGTCTGGCTCATCCTCTTTGTCCAAGGGCTGCCTTTCTTCTTCCTCCTCAAGACTTCAGTTATTGATGGCTCAACAAAATGCCTAAATATTCATCAATCAGAGTTGGCCTCTGTTTACTACTTCTATAACATGGTTTTGGTTGTGGTCTCTTTCCTCCTGCCCTTTGCTTTTGCCTTGACTTTCGGAGCCCTGTTGGGAGCTGCCATTGCTAAAGTGGCAAAGCGAAGCTCCAGCGTGAAAAAGATGAAGAGCAGATCTCTGCAGATGATAACAGTGTCTCTGGTGATTTTTGCCATCTGCTTTGGTCCCCTGCACATCTGCAGGACCATTGGTGTCATTGTGAAGTACTATGGCATGTCTTGCAAGTTCTTGCACCAAGTAGAAGTTGCCTACTACACCAGCTGGGTGTTCACCATGGCAAACACCTGCCTGGACCCCTTGATTTATGTGTTTGCTAATGACAAGTTTAAGAAGAGCTTTGCTGACTCCTTTCGCAAACGCTGGGGCACCAAAATGACTGTGAAGGGTCCAGAAGCCGCCCCAGACTTCCCTGAAGAATCCCTTGGGGCGGCTGTTGACGACCCAGACTCCGAGCTTCCTCCTCCTCCTGTGCTGTCCCGAGTCCCCAGAGCTACTGGTAGCAGCATTGCAGGAGTTTCAGGGTTTCCCTGTGTTCATCCAGTGTTAGCGAGAGGTTCTTCCTGCAGGCAGGGACCTCCTGGGCTGTAAGGAAGCTCCAACTACACACCAATCCTGCCAGTCCATGTCAGTGGCTGGGTCTCTCAAATGTGGGCTTTTTTACACTGCTGAATTGGCCAAATATTGTTGGGTGCAAGGGGGAAGTAGGAGGATAATTTACCCCTAAAGTCATAATTCATTAGAAAGTCCAGTGAAAACTCCCATGAATTTCCTGCCAGTGAATATTTTGTGGTTTTTCCATCAGGAGCAGGGTCTGTGCAAGCACCAAGCTGAGGAATGTGCAGGTCTGAGTCCAGCACTCTGGCACAGGGGAAAAGAACCTGAGTCCAGGTTCTTCTAACAACCAGCCAAGGGACCTGGTTGTCCCTTGGCTACTCAGAAGTTGGCATATCCCCAGCCCTGGAGGCAATCTCCGAGTGTCATTGTGATGGGACCAGATGTACTCTTCTCCATCAGTTGTCCCTCACCAGATGATCAGAAGAGGTGGCAAACGTTCAGCTGTGGATAAGCAGTACAGGAGGGACATGCATGGATGGGGAAAAGTGCTTTATCAGCTTGGTATGAACCCAAAATTTAGTCTGTTGAAAAGTCCTGAGAAACAGCAGTCTGGTGTTAGTCCCAGAAACACTGGTTAAAAAGCCTTGAAGAAGCTACCTCCATCTTCCTTCCAGCCTGGAAGGAGCTACCTCCACCTTCCTGGGTGGCAGCCAGGGAAGAACAAGGCCTCTTACAAGAATATGGGTGATGGAGACACCTGGAGAAGGTGAGCAGGGCCAGACCCCAGCCTGCTCCCATTCAACTGTCCCTTTCCCTTGTGATAGGGAACCAGCCTTGTGGTCTTCTCCTTCCTCCACTGCCCCATAGAGATGCGTGCCTGAGCCCTGGGAGCCCGACAGCCCCAGGACAAGCTGCTTCTCCTTCCAGGCAGTGGGAAGCGGCCACTCTCTGCTGCTTGAGGACAGAAGAGGTGAGGGAGCAGAGGAAGTGGAAGAGACTGAGCTCATGGGGACAAAACCGAGGCAGAGGATTTGTGAGAGGCAGCAATTCTTGGGCTGGCCAGGGTTTCTACAGCTCAGAAGTACAATATAACTTTAAAACATAATTTTGTGGGGGGAGAGGTGCCCCTGTAACCTGTGTGTCACACTGGAGGGTGCAAGAGGGCAGCGCTGGGGGCACTGGTTGCATGAGCTTCAAACTGGAGTACCGTAATGGAAAGTGAGGTACAATAATGACACCACAAAGCCGTGGTGTCATTCCCTCCAGTGCCTTCATCCCTTTCCCCTGCCTCCATTCCCCTCCCTGTAACAGACCCGGATGAGGAGAACGGTGCTGGATCAACACGGGTCACTTCTGAGCAAGTCCCCATGTCACTGTGGTGGTGCCAACTGTGGACAAGGCAGCAAATGCTGGAGCCAGGATCCAGAAGGAGGAGGTGCCTGTTCAGGCAACAGCTTGGAAGTTCAGGGTTTGGTTTTTGGCTTCACTGTAAACCGATTCCCATGAGCGCGACGCAGGATCCACGTTTCACTTCCCCATCTCTCAAATGTGTTTAAGTCCTGCTGTTTCCTGTCCTGCCTCTTTCAACAGAAACCCCACAGTCACAGACAGTACCTGTAATTTGCTTTTTGTGTCGGCAAAGCCGGGCAGAGAGGTCTTGGGTTTGCCTGGGTTTTCTGGAGAAGGCTATAATAAGGGCTGCCATTTGGTCAACAAGGAGAAATCTCCTTCCATCTCCTAAGAGGAGCCAGGATGTAGTTGGGATTTCCATCCAGGTTTTGGTTCCCCACTTCAGCTTGGGTTTGGGCCCCCGTGGCCAGCTCTGGCCACCTCTGGAGGTGCAGCCCGTGCCAGCAGAGCACTCCTGGGTTCCCAGCAAGTCCTCAGGGCAGGTGGTGGGTGCCATGTTGGTGTCCCCTGTGAGGAGGAGGGATGTGGTCACCTTCCCCAGCACCCATTCTGCTGACAGCACCGGAGCCGGGTGTGGGAGGGCAACTGTTTGGGGGGGTGGGTTGGTGCAGAAAGGCAGCTTGCCATGGGTCTGCTCTAACGTCACCCACCAGATAACGTGCTTATTCTAGAAACCGGTATCAAGGGCAGGGTAGAAGTGACTCAGAGGTTCCTTTTCTAACTTGGCTTCTCTCTACTAATTAATTCTTTGACTAATCCCCACCCGCCTGCCTCAGCAGGGGTTGCTGCGAGGCTTAATTGAATTTGTGCCTGTAATGCACCTTGCAAGCTCAGAGGAAAGGTGGTGTTCCATGCTGCCAGTAACCCTCTTGATGGATAAATCCTGGTGCAAAGCCTGGGCTGGCTGCAGGGCCCTGCCTCGCACGGGTGGCAGGGCACAACACCTTGGTTCTGGGCTCTGGCTTAGAGGAATAAACACTTTTCTGTTATTGATTTGGTGCATAAATAAGGGGACATTTGTGTATGTCTGTGGAAAAGGTGGCTCTCTCTGTCCCCAGTCACAGCATTTGCCAAAGTGCCCCATGAAAAGATGAAGCCCTGTACTTCAAAACCCAGGTGAGCAAGCGATGGGGAGGAACTGAATCGAGATAATCCCGCTTTGTTCCACCAGGGAGCATAACTTTAATGATTTTCATGCTACACACTCCTCTGGGTCAGCTTTCACCCGTCTGTTCTTCACCATCTGCCAGTTAGTAATTCACTTGGGACAACCAGCTTCAAAACCCATGGTTGTTCAGGCAAGTACAGATACGGGAAATAATCAGGAACTAAAAAGTAGCTGCAGTCCTGCAGGTGACTATGTCTCCTCCTACATTTAAAACCCTAACCCTGCCCTAAGCACCACCACAAAATGCTGTTGTCTCCCCTTGATTTGAGCTGTCCCTGTGTATTTAGTAACTCCAGTAAAATCATCTCATTCCAGACATGTTTGATTTGAAGAAAGTTTTGGGAATAAAGTCCCCGTTCACTTGCTTATGAGGGAAATGATTTTGAGTTTTTAATATTTTAAGGTGGTTTTCTTAGGCCTTTCTGAGATGATCTCCTGTGTTTATAAGGAATATAGCCATACCATTACTTGGTTAAACACAGATTGTCACTGCTCGGTAGTTGCATCTTTACTGGATCTGGTCTCCTCACCCTGAAGAACAGACCACTTGCCCAAGGCACCAAAGATCTGGTTCATGAGGGAAACATGGCTGGTTTCTAGCTTTGAGCAAAGATGAAGATCCCAGTGGCTTTGGATCACTGGCCTCTGCCACTTTCAGATTTCTACATCCTGACACCCAGAGCTTTTCCAGCTTTTCAACTGACACTGGTTCCCACCAGCCCCAAGGACCAGTTCACCCTCAAAATGCAGCTGTGGGCTGAGACTGGAAAATGGGGATCAACCAACTCTCTGTGGCTGAGCAGAAGGGGAGAGGGAAGCCCAAGTCCAGCATTTACAGGCCATGGCTGGCAATGAACACTCACCTGCAGGTTGGCTCACACATGGAAGTCACTGCCCTGGACTGAGAGGTCCTGAACCCACCCAAGGAGGCGGATTACCAGCACCCCTTCTGCACAGACTGGTGTGTGTGAGCAGTGTGGAGGATGCTGTCCCTCTCACAGGGCAACGGTGTGAGATACCTTTTGTTAAAAATGCATGGAATCAGCTTGTGATTTCCATAATATTCCCCAGGGAGACATTTTGGGGGGGGCAGGGAAGGAGCCATCAGTTCCTTGCTCACCATGCACATGGCAGAGCTTTAATGGGACAGACATAAAGGGCTTGGTTACCGGCTGAGCTCTCGTGAATGGGAGTGACCAAGGGAACAGGATTTCAATCCTATTACTGGTCTCCTACATCTGTTTAGAGAATGGGTGTTGGTGGTGCTGTGATGGATCTCAACTGGGTTGGGATGGAGCCCACCACAGCAGGGCTGTGGGAGCATGGGTGGTGTCATTGCAATGACCTGAGTCCTTGCACTCAGGAGTGAGAGAGGGGCAAATAAACAGAAGTCTGACTTGAGCATTGCAGCTAGTTTTCTGTAAAGCATGAAGATCTTCTGGAAAGGCCCTGGTGAACCCAGGCCCAGAAAAACCATCATGGCACCAAGTCCCCTTTTATGACATAGTAATTGGAAGTCCTGGTCTTATGTTGATCCACCAATTTTTATTTTAGATTTTGGTATTTAAGCTCATGGAGCAGCACAGCAAAGGTGGTGCCGGGGGAGAGAAGCTCGTTAAAAGACTGTAAACCATGGAGATGTCTTGGAGTGTGGGCAAATAGTGCCTTTCCATGATGCAACTGGGTTCAACCTTTGGATTAAGTCAGTGGTCTCTTCTTAGATGACACCAAACCCATGTGTCAGGCTGGGCAAAGTCCAGCAGCACTCCATTGAGGTTTGCACTCTCTAGTTTTGCACTTTATGGTGCATTGTGCTGAGGTTTGCCTCTTATGGTGCTGTAGCACACACGGGAGCAGGGGTGTTCATAACACTTCCTACACCCCAGGCTGGAGAGACACCCCTCGATTTTTCAGCAGAAAGCTATTGCTTTGGGTGCAAATACTTCATTCTGCAGATTCCCTGGTTTCCCCACAACCCATCCTTCTCCAGGGAAATATCAGCCTACTTGCATATGACAAGATGCTGGACAATGAGCTGTTCATGAGCTCACAGCCCTTGTGAGCATTTCCAGTGGTCACCCATAGGAGGAAGGACCTGCTGACGCAGGACTGGGGAAAGCCCTCAGCTTCATCCTGCTCTACTGGGCTGAGGAGCCATTTCATCCATTCCATTAGGATCCTGGCAGCACCAGTCTGGTGTGTGGGCAGCCCGCACTGCCAGAGCCTGCTTGCCCAGGAGGAACAATGGCCACTTACCCACATTTTTAGCTGGTGACTTGCAAATGTGCTTCCTGTTTATGTGATGATACAACCTACCCACAGCCTGGATGAACATGCCATGCCAAAACTCAGCTCATCCCCCTCTTGTGGCATTTACTGAATGCTGCCCTGACTTGTGAAAGCTTCCTTCCTCTTCCACAGGGTGGTTGAGGTGGGAAGGCATCCACTTCTGGAGGTCATCAAGTCCAACCCGCCCTGGTCGAGCAGGACCCTACCCGAAGGACCATGTCCATCACCCCAGCCCCTCTCCCATCAGATGGACCCTGTAGGCCTGAAGAGGTGCTTACAGGCAAAATCCAGCTCTCATGGCCCAAGGCAATGGATCATGTCCATCTCCCCAGCCCTCCTGTTCAGCCACACACTGGGCTGGCTCGTGGCACCCACTAGGGTCAGTCCCACCAAAACCAGCACAAATGCAACCCAAACCCACTTCTGCTGGGAAAGGAGTGATCATTGGCTGCCTTGCACCTCAGTTTCTGTCAAGAAGAAGACAAGGTTTCTTCACTCCCTGTTATCAGCTGTGGTTGGACCCTGTGAACCCACTGGGATCCAGGTCGGGGCTGGTGTGTGCTGTTGGCCAGTGTGGTCCTGCGGGGAGCAGCATCACCCCAACATGCCCTGAGCAGGCAAGGGCTGGTCCACACTGGCACCTCACTGCCCCAGGCCAGAGACCAGCCTTTCCAATCCCAGCCCAGCTGAAAAAGGATTACCCAAAGCAATCGGTACCAGACACCATCATGGAACTGGCAGGCAGGTCTTTGGGGATGTCCCTCCCCAGCAGCAGCACAGGGAAGCCCTGGGCCATCGTCATGGGGCAGAGATGTGCTGTTTCTTGGCTGCACCCAGCAACCAGTGAGGGCATTCCTCACCCAAGCCCAGCATGGCATGGTGATCCCTGCTCAGGCACCCGCACAGATGGAGAACACACACGTCTGTGGAAAGGGACAATAGAGGACAAAGAGAAGCCATGTTTGGAGAATCCAGCTTGGAGTGGAGGAAGGATGTGAAACCTGAGGCACCAGCGCCTCTTCCAGCCAGCAACAAGACCACTTTGTGCTGTGCCTCAGTTTCCCTCCCTGCCCCTGTCTCCTGAAGTTTGTCACTGATGCTGACGATGGGGAACTGTGGGAGGGATTGTTCCCTCTACTTGGGAAAGCTTCATGGCTTGGGATCCCCCATCTCCTCCCAGGCCATTCCCCACTCCCAAGGGTTTCATGAAACTGCCTTCAGCTACTGCTGGGGAAGATGTGTGTCTGGGATGGAGGGTGATCATCCCCCAGAGCTACTGGGGAAGGTGTGGGGTGAAGAGTGATCATCTCCCCATTAGCTGCTGCTGGGGAAAGTGTGGGTGTGGGATGGAAGGTGATCATCCCCTGCAGCTGGAGATGTTGCCCGAGGGCACTAAGCCCCAGGGGAGGGACCAGCCCTGGCCAATCCATAGATGCTGCCTGGGGCTGGGCAGGGCTGTAAGACCCTTGCTGTGGACCTTGCTCCAGGTGGGGGCTAGCTCATTGTGTTTCAGGATTGGGAGGGAATGGGTGAACCCCCCAAGGGGCAAGGATGACACCAGGAATGCAGGATGGGGGATATTGCCCTTCCTTTGCCGTGGCACCTGCATCCACCCTGCTGGGCCACCATCTTCTTCCTCCTGCCTGGAACCAGGGAGGCTGAAGCCAGTCTGGATCCACACATGGGGTTGTCCTCAGTCCTTATGGGAGACCCTCTGCACCTCCAAGGGCTGTCCTTGTTGTCACCACCCAGGCTGCCCCTCCCTGGCCAGGACAAGCTGAGCATTTATTTACTTTGACCTGATTAAATGAGAAGCTGTGTCTGTCCCACGCTGCTGCAGGTAAGAGCAGAGGTAGGAGGTGCTGGAGACACCATAGCTCTGGGAGTGATCCTGTCCCCAAGCCAAGTGGGGCAGGCTGATCCCCACAGAGCCATCAGCTGGGGAGTAGAGGGCCAGCTGGGTCATCCCCTTTATCCCCAGGTTATAATTATGCCTGTTTCACACAGTGCTTGGTTGTGTTCTGGGATGGGGCTATGGCTTTCCCACTCCATCCCAGCCTTGGGGTGAGGGAGAGAAGTTCAGCCCCGGGGCTCTCACTTAAGGGACAAATACAGGTTGGGTGGAGAATGGACTGAGAGCAGCCCTGAGGGGAAGGACATGGGGCTGCTAGCGGATGAGAAGCTCAACTTGAGCCAACAATGTGTGCTGGCAGCCCAGAAAGCCCCTGCATGCTGGCCTGCATCCCTACCAGCATGGCCAGCAGGGTGAGGGGGTGGATTCTGCCCCTCTGCTCTGGGGAGGCCCCAACTGGAGCAGTGTGTCCAGCTTTGGAGTCCTCAGCACAGGAAGGACATGGACCTGTTGGAGCGGGGCCAGAGGAGGCCACAGAGATGCTGGGACGACTGGAGCCCCTCTGCTGTGTGGACAGGCTGAGAGAGTTGGGGGGTTCAGCCTGGAGAAGAGAAGGCTCCAGGGGGACCTTAGAGCCCCTTCCAGTCTCTAAAGGTGCTCCAGAAAAGCTGGGGAGGGACTCTTGGTCAGGGAGGGGAGCCACAAAATGAGTGTCCCTGCCCAGGGCAGAGGGTGGCACTGGGTGGACTTTAAGGTGCCTTCCAACCCAAACCATTCTGTGATTCCATGATTGAGGCCATGTAGGGGGGAGAGGGGTCTCAGAGTGCCATCCCTGTCCCCCCACCAGCCCCCTCTGTAAGAGATCCTGCATCAGCTCCATCCTGCTGTCCCGGATGCTGGCAGCCCCCCCGGCAGCTGGGACTGCTTAAAAATAGCAACAGATAACAAACCACTCCAGTTCTCAGGGCAGTTTGGGCTGGGGACAACTGTTTGCTGCTGGTCATGCTGGCAGCAGCATCTGGCACTTCAGGTTGGTCTGTGCTGTGCCTCAGTTTCCCGCTCTGACAAAGCTGCCTTGTGCAGGGGGTGTTCACTGGCTGGAGCATCTCAGGACCCCTCTCCTGCTCCCACTCATTGTTCCTACTCAGTGTTTGTTTCCAGTGGACACAGAAGCAGCTGAGGTTCATCTTTGCAAATGAGGATGTGAAATGAGGGGGGGAAAAAAGTCAAAATCTGTCTCCTGTTTATTTTTGCCTCCTGGGTGCTTCGTGTTCAGCAAAGGCCCTTTGAGGTTGTTCCCTCGTGGTGCTGGTGACGCCAGGGGTCATGTACAAGCTGCAAAGCCCTGCTGGGGTGGCTCCCTGGGCATCCCCAATGTGTCCCAAACCACTGCTGTGCTGCGAATAGCATGGGGCTGGCGGGGAATCCTCTGTGTTTCTGATGCTGTTTCGGCCAAGAAACTTGCTCTCCCATTCTCTCCCATTAGCAAAGCATTTGACACTGTCCCCCACCACATTCTGATGGAAAAACTGGCTGCTCATGGCCTGGACGAACGTACGATCTGCTGGATCCAGCATTGGCTGGAAGGACGATCCCAAAGGGTGGTGCTCAATGGAGTTCAATCCAGCTGGCGGCCGGTCACCAGTGGTTCCTCAGGGCTCAGTA